>JADLZN010000736.1:0-348353 GCA_018155175.1 Sinocyclocheilus anophthalmus
TATGTATTTTAAGTATATGATGTATATATGTTATATCATATTATATTGCTCTCTGTGTTTCTCAAAGGGTTTTCAGTGGTACTCTGCTGCATGGTCTTGAGGCTGCCATAAGAGGGGGTCACCAATGTGAGTCTCTGCTTGCAGGGGACGCTGTTGCTTGGCAGCTCTACTCCATCCTGTTTGAGGCATTGACGGGTCCTGCAGTATCAGCAGCAGCAAGCAGGGGTAGAGGAGAGGAGCAAAGACAGGCACAGCAAAGAGGGAGGGGCCATGGTGGGAGAGGACGGGGCAATGAAGGGAGAGGGCGGGACAACGGAAGGGAGAGGGCGGGGAAATGAAGGAGAGGGCGGAGCAATGGGGGAGGAAGGAGGGGCAACAGAAACAGAGCAATGACCTCTTCAGACAATGCTTTGGACAACAGGTTTGCCCTGTTGACCTTTGATGAATGTCAGCAGTGGTGGGCTTGAAATGGGAGCGGGAAATGAAAGATTAGATTTGAAAGGTTAGTTTAGGAGAGGAGAATAAAGAATTTCAGAGATAGATATGTTTTTAGCTATGTTTTTATGCGGCCTTTCACTTTATAAAAGCATTATATGGCTGAGGATGTGCCACTTTTTTCCGAAGAGAGTAGCTTTTACCAACTTCATTTCAGGAAACACAAAATTGTTTTATTTACTATGAAAATGTTTTACTATGAGAGCTGTTATACATGCACTAGGTTAATCTATTTTGCAGCTACATTATGAAAATGGTCTGTTTAATGTAGCCTTTTATACTATTTAATTGAATTAACTTTTATGAAAAAGAATGTAGATTTTGTATATTATCAAATGACTCTTTTAGGACCAATGCCTTTTTATTAAATATTTATGGTGATAATTTGCTAGTACAATTAATGTTTTTAATTGGAGCAGATTCCTCTCCTTAATTATGTAACGCTTGATTATTGTGCCATTGAGACACCAATATGGTGTAGAAACCTTCAGTGTCATTCTGTTTCAAAATGGCACACAATCTCTTGCTTCCTTGCGGTCGCTCTCTGAAATTACCTGCAGACTGAAATTAAGAGCCAAATTATCAAGCGCCGTTTTATTGGGAAGTCTTATTGTGCTCTAGTGGATGTCAATCAAGGCACATCCTTACAAGAAACTTGTCTTAATTTTCATATGTCTTGGCAGAAGTGAGTGCCACTTTTTTTTGCCATAAATAGGATGTATTGGCTTGAGGTATGAGTGAAATATCATTTATTTTTCAAAGTATTTGTTTCTGAAATGTCTGAATGCACTTAAACATGAAAGGTTCTGTTGATGATAGGGCTGTCGCGATTCGTCGATTTTACTCGACTATTCGATTTTTTTAAATCCTCGACTTAATTTTGCTCGCGTTGACTAATCGGTAAAATACCGGAAGTGGCGAGTTTCATGGACGAGAATCCATAAAACACATTATCATAATTAAGCATAATTGTAAATTCACAAACACTACTATTGAATTAAATAATTATACGATGCAGTTCTAATACAGTATATGCGCTTTAATTATTTACGTGCATGTAGGTTAAGTACGTGCGTCACACAGCGGCTCCGTTCACAGTAGTTCCACAGGAACTGTTATTATTTACATGTGTGGAGCATTTCAAACTCCATCTCTGCATGTTGTTGTGAGTTTGAGTTATTATAACGTTCCTCTGAGGAAGCACGTGCGCCATTCAGGGCTCTACAGTGCGACCATTTGAAAACTACTGCGTGCGACTATGAAATAATATTTAGGAGCAGCTGTGCGACTGACCCGATCCGCATATTTGTGTTTGCGCTGAGGGAGCTTCAAAGGTTCTAACCCCAACAAACACAGAACGTTCCCATTTGGTTATTTTTTTGGGAACCAAATAAGAGTGTTCTGGGAACGTTCCCTGTAGGTTATTTTTAGGTTTCATTTTATAACCTAAAGAGAACCTTCCTAGAACGTTTCTCTGCAGGTTATTTTTATTTTTAATTTTATTTTTATAACCTAAAGGGAATGTTCCCAGAAGGTTCCCTGCAGGTTATTTTTAGACGTTATTTTTATAACCTAAAGGGAATGTTCCCAGAAGGTTCCCTGCAGGTTATTTTTAGACGTTATTTTTATAACCTAAAGGGAATGTTCCCAGAAGGTTCCCTGTAGGTTATTTTTAGTTGTCATAACCATGTAAACTAATTAAAACTTTGCAGATGTTTCTGATTATTCTAATGATGAAATGTGTATTTTTAATCATAAACAAACCATTTTTGCAGAATTTCATGTCTGAAATAAGCTTTTAATAAAGTGTAGACATCAAAGTAGTCAATTATAATGCATTATAATGATAATATAATTCCAACTTTATAGCTGAAATTAAGCCAAGGTTAAGCGTAGTCTGAAAAGCATATCATAAACACTGGGTTCCCTCTCATAGGCTCACTTGATGCTGCAATGACGTCATCGCTTTGGGAACACCTTCGGTGGGACGAATGTCTGAAACCCTTATACCATCACACCAATTTATTGGCCAAATAGCGCTTAGCACCGCCCTCAATGCGCACGTAAGTGAGCTATATAGCGTGCTGCGCGCTATTTCCATCAGATTTAATTTCCTTCAGGAAGCTAATCATCTGTCGCCCGTAAGAAAGTGTTATTTTATCATGTTCTCAGCTAAATTCTTCTAAGAGCAGTTTACTCCTCTTCAGAGGACACGATGAGCTACAGGAGATGGATCGAGCCGTGTTGACAGGTCCATCGCAGGAGGAGACACTCATGACAGGTGCGTGCAATGTTTGGGCCTACAACACTCCCAAGCGGCGCTTAGCGGCCTTTCTGACTGTCGACACTGTGATAGCCTACGGCTAAAAGCACTGCGCTCGAGGTTCGCGGCCTTCTCAAATAAAGTAAGCCTCGCGTCTAACCCCCGCTATCCCGTTTCTGTGGTTGCCAAGGCACCGCACGAGACGGTCGCTTGGGGTGACGCATGCGAGCCGAGGCGCTTAGAGGGCGAGTCAACGGAGTTCTCTCCTTTTCTCTCGCTCTCTCCAGGCCATGTCCAAGCACCATGTGCAACCGCACAAGCGTAAGAGCGCTACGGGGACCCCGTGGTCTTCTTCAATGATAATTTGCGGCCTACCCGGGAAGCTCGCGATGCGATGTCTTTCGGTTGTATGGTGTATGACGAAGACGTGCTGTCCACAGCGGCCTCCGATTCTGAGGATTTATTGGGCGAAGTGTGCAGTTCTCTCCCTCCGAGTGGACAGGAGAAACGCACCTCCCCGTCTTACAGCAAACTATTAGACGTTGTAACACGCGCTGTGAATAAGCTGGGGTTAGAGTGGGATAGCGAGCCGGCGCAAAATCAGACCCAGTTGAAACTGGACGATCAATTTTTGTCCAGCCGCACTCCGTCTCAGCCCCGTAGGCCTCTCCCCTTCTTCCAAGACCTCCACCACGAGGTTTCGAGGTCTTGGAAACAAGCTTTTTCGGCGCATATCACAAATCCCGCTGTCGCTGATTTCGCCACGGTCTCTAAAATGGCGGCTCACGGCTACTTGGCGATGCCGGCTGTAGAAGAGACTCTCGTGACACATCTCGTGCCAAATTCCGCTTCGTCTTGGAAGTCACGCCCTCTGCTACCGTCCAAGCCGTGTAGGGTTACTTCCGCTTTGATCGGAAAATCTTACATGGCCGCTGGGCAGGCCGCGGCTACACTACATTCTATGGGTGTACTCCAGGCTTATCAGGCAGTTTTGCTCAAGGAGCTGGACGAGGGAGAAGGCCTGACCCCAGAGGCCGTTAAAGAGCTCAGACGAGCTACTGACTTGGCGCTAAGGGCTACCAAGCACACGGCTCGAGCAGTGGGCAGGTCCATGGCAGGCTTAGTGTCAGCTGAGCACCATCTTTGGCTTACTCTCACTGACATTAAGGAGAAGGACAGGACCTTTCTCCTGGATGCCCCCATTTCGAGTGATGGTCTGTTCGGAGACTCAGTCACTACGGTCGTGGAGAAGTTTATAGCAGCGAAACAGCAGTCTGCTGCGTTCCGTCAACTCATCCCTCGCAGGGCTAGGGAAGTAGAGCATCAGCCAACTGCGGCTCGTTCATGCTCGTCCTCCTTACAGCGTCATGAGCCATCACCTAAGTTACCCCCTCGTAAGGACTGGGGTCCTAGGTCTCGCCCACCTGCTCACCCACGACAACGCAAGCGGTTAGACCTGAGTTCGACAGCTAAGACCTCTCGTTCTCAGGCTCCTAATAGCAGTTCCTGATTCCTCCACTCGTCTTCGGAGGCCAGGCCCTCCTTTAGAGAGTGTGGACGAACCGCACAAGCGTATTCGCCTCTCTCGCTGTGGCCTCCTGACTCCGATCTTGACGGTCCCGCCGCATATTGCGCCTTGGGCAGTCTTAGGTCGAGTCCTTACGACGAGCACCCTCTCAGATACTCTGCGCGTTCCAGCCTTCAGAGTTCGAAAGAAAGCCCAAGGGTCATGCGAGTATGGCCTGTTTATGACGGCCTTCAAAGTTCCCACCTTTGGGGTGGGGGGCAGGCCCGACAGGACAATCGGACATCATCCCGTTATAGCTTCTTCCGCCACTCAGGTGCTCCGGGATCCTATACGGGAGAATCAGGCGTACGTTCCAACAGAAACAGAAAGCCCAAGACCCCTGGCAGACTATTGGGCCAAATAATATTGGATCTGACCAGTTGTTTGTGTGTTTTGGTAGTAAGAGCAGAGGTTCTGCTGTCACTAAACAGCAGATGTCACACTGGATAGTGGAGGCTATCTCTCTGGCCTATGAGGCGCGTGGCTTGACTTCACTTCTAGGGGTGCATGCTCATTCTACAAGAGCAGTGGCTTCTTCTCAGGCCTTTTTCAAGGGGTCCTCGATGGAAGATTTTTGTGCTGAGGCAGGATGGTCCTCTCCTAGAACCTTCATCAAGTTTTACAGTCTGGACTTGAGGTTGGCTCCTGGCTCCCGGGTCTTATCCTCTTGAGCAGACGCTTTCCTTGGTCTTCCAGCTATCTAAAGGTACATCAGGCGTTATGGTATGGCGTTATGGTATAGCGTTCCGAAAGCGATGACGTCATCGCAGCATCGAAGAGAGCCTATGAGAGGGAACACCTCGGTTACGTATGTAATCTTGGTTCCCTGAATAGGGAACGCGATGCTTTGCGATGCTCGGCCGTTCAGACCTGATAGCGCTTTCTTCGGAAAATCATGAATCTGAAGGAATAGCGCGCAGAATGCTATATAGAGCATTATGTGGCGCATTGCGGTGCGGTGCTAAGGCTATTGGCCAATAACTGGGCTGATGGAGACGGGCTTCACGGACATTCGTCACCCGAAGGTGTTCCCAAAGCGCTGACGTCATTGCAGCTCTCATCCCTATTCAGGGAACCAAGGAGAGTTGTTTGTTATCGTTCTTTACTGCAGCCTCTAATCTGCACGCGCTTTCTCCTGTCTTCCACGGAAAGCCGCGCACGCGCTTAATTTAGAATTTAACGGTCATTTCGTTTTACTGACTAGCATTCGTTTATTGACATCTTTATTGTAGAAATACTTATAATTAATAAATGTGAGAGTAAATATTGTGATTTCAGAAAGATTTGACACGTCTAATTGAAGAGAACATGTTAAACGAGAGTTGTTGTTTTTTTTACTGACCAAAAGAGAGAAGCACGTCATCGTTAATTCAGTGGTAAGAAATGAATTAAATGTTATCCTACTTAAAGTCAAATGTTATTCATTTTTAATGTTTGGAAAAATAAAATTCATTTTTAAACCCCAATATTTTGTTGAAGTCATTATTTGGTGCTTAAGAAGCGTAAAATCAGGGTTATTATATGGTACATGGTAGTTAAACGGATAATGAACGGATAATTCAATCTCATTTAATGCTCCTTATGATGGTTAAATGTGCTCTGATTATCTAAACAAGAGTTTAGTACTGATTATTGAGGTAACGTTACATATCCGTCCGTCTTCCATGGCGCTTAGAACAAGTGTCTTATCATTTATTATACTACATAGCAGTATATGGGTCGCGAACCACCGGGGGCGTGGGTAAGACATGGGTCACCTGAAAACGGGATTGTGAATGGGGGGGGGGGGGGGTTTCAAAAACTATTGACAATGGTGTTATTTGGACATGCAATTGTGTAATGTGATCATCGTGGGTTATTATGTGTAAAATTGCAAAAATATCATTGTTCATGCATGATGGCGATTTAAACCTAATTCACTTCAATAAAGATAACTATACATGCTATTCTTGTCATGAGCATCAAGGTGTGAGTGGGGGCGCTGAGGTGCAAATTCCACATTCCACATGTTTAGTACATGTTAACGCAAAGATTCGTAGAAAAAATATAAACGTTGGACTCCGTGGTCGATTCTGTGTTAAGGTAAGGCATGTTATTCGCAATTAAGTGTTGTGGCTGTGTTGTTATAGGTCTGCGTGACTCTCGATGTCTTGGGCATAATTGAACGGAGGAATTATGGTATTCTTCTGTAGCATGACGACGAGTAACTTTAACCGTTGTTCACGTGAACTCAAAGACAACCTGATGCTTTGTTTATAGACTATTTGTTGTTTCACCTATCAATTCGTGTCGATAAAGTATAATAGGGTAAATCCTGTATAGTGATTTATCCTATATAGTGCTTGCATAAAGTAAGTAGTGCATACACTTGTAGCTGTTCATTGTAAGCCCCCTTTTGAGGCAAGCGCACGAACCTATTGCTATTATATATTTAAGAAATTTTAAAGGCTATTGTTCACTTACATGTATTTTTATTACCACAAATTTTTTTTATTATAATTATAGGGCACTATGAAATACGTTTTATTTACAAATTCAGTTTTTTCCAATTTCATTTTTCTATACTCTGTTTTAATGGTTAAATTAAATTGTATTAATCAAAGCATGTCTAATTAATTAGGTTTATATAGTTTTAACTTTACCAAATTCTGTTTTCCATTATTTTCCGGATTCCATGTTAATGGTTCCATTAAATTTTAATAATGAAAAGCATCTCCAATTAATAGCATAAAAATGTATTAATAGAAAAAAAAATCTGTTTGTTGTTTTTTTTTTCTTCCAGAAATACTGCACATTTACATATTTCTCCTAAATAAATTCTGGTAAATACTCCTTTAAAAAGTGTTTTTGGATTATAATTGTATTATTAGTAGACTACGTGGATATGTTGTCATTCTTACACCATAATACTGAACTTTGATTTACTGAACTTTGAATACTGACACTTGCTTCTTGCACTCTGTTGCACATTACTTTTGCTTTAAAAAAAAGGATTTCATAGAAATTTGGATTTCATTTGGTTTAATAAAATATTCTTAAGTAAAATTGTAGATTTTTTGTGGGAAATTAATCATTTACATTAATCGATAAATTAGGCGATAGATTAATCTAAATAAAAATAGTCGTTAGTGGCAGCCCTAGTGACTTAAAACACATAATTAGAAACACACATTAACATATAAACATAGCAAAAGCAATTTACAAGGAAAAATTATTTAAAATTGCTAGACTTGCCCAATGATGTCAGAGCTGCTCAATGAATTGTAATCTCAAGGTGTGATGAACATAATGACCCGTTTGTCCTGGGGTTTAAGATTGGCAATTGAATATTAATTATTATTCATCTTTCTAATAAAATGCAAATCAAATGCAAATGCAAACATGGATTATTTTAAAATATTATGTTCAAATGTGTTTGTATGTTTATGTATTGGAAGAGTAATGACTGCTGAAAAGCAGCTTTGCCATTACAAGAAAAATTACATTTAATATATAAAATATTTTTAATGAAATAATATTTCACAGTATAATTGATTATACAGTATTTCTGTTAGCCTTGGTGAACAAAGGACAAAAAACTGTTTTTGAAATGTAGTGTAGATAGATAAATGTGCTAATGGGCTTTCTTTACACTACATTTACAAATCAATAATAATAAAAATAATAATTCCTTACATTTATATAGCATCCACCTGGATGATGCGACGGCAACAATATTGCGCCAGAACGCCCACCACAAACCAGCTTATTGGTGGAGAGGAGACAAAGTGATGAAGCCAATTAGCAGATATGGGGATTGTTAGGAAGCCATGATGATCAGAGGCCAATGGGCAAATTTGGCCAGGGTGCCGAGGTCACACCTCTACTCTTTTCGAAGGACATCCTGGGATTTTTAATGACCACAGAGAGTCAGGACCTGTTTAACGTCTCATCCGAAGGACGGTGTTTGTTGACAATATAGTGTTCCCGTCACTACACTGGGGCGTTAGGACCCACACAGACCACAGGGTAAAGCACCCCCTGCTGGACTCACTAACACCTCTTCCAGCAGCAACAGTGGCTAGTTTTCTCAGGAGGTCTTCCATCCAGGTACTGACCAGGCTCAGCCCTGCTTAGCTTCAGTGGGCAACCAGTCTTGGGCTGCAGGGTGATATGGCAAATCAAGTGACCTGCTACCTAATAAAATTGTTGCAAGTGTTTTCACATTGAGTTGAGAATGTGATGGTCTTATGATTGACATGCACCATTTTGTAGAGTTTATTTATTTATATTATTTTTTCATTCTTGTCCCTAATTACATCAGGTCATTTAGTTGGTGTGTGGTATTGGTAGTATGGGGGGTCTAATCTTGGCATGAGGGGCTAGAGAGCGTGGATCAGATGTCAGAACCCTGACTGTAATAGCAGTCGCGCCTGGAGATTCCCATAGACTCCGTGAGAAGCATTCTTACGACTTAATAACACAGCCACACTGACAGACGAGACCGAGACAGCAGAAAATAGGGTGTGAGAGGGAGAGCTGCTGGCATTTCAAACTGGATGGGAGAGGGATTGAGCATGATCTGTGTGTTTTTGACACACTCATATAGGAACATGGCCATGGGCAGGATTGGGATACAGCTGCAGTTTCTGCTGTACTCGGTGTCAGCCTACCTTTCACCGTACAATCTGGAAAATATCCTCCAGATTCCTTCAGGATTGAGAGCGCGAATGTGTGTGCGCGCTCGTGAGGGTTTATCAGTATGTGATGAGAGTGTGTGGCTTGTGTAATGTTTGCGTACATATGCATCTTTTCATACAAATATCTAATACAGTTTGTTTTGATAGATAGATAGATATAAATATGTATTGCATATATTTCAAAAACATATAAAACATGTAATCGTTACTTATTGCATTATATGTTACATGCAGAATAGGGTCCAAATGTTTTAATGTTTTTAATGATTTTTTAATTAATAATTTTCAGTTGGAAATGATATTATCAGCATAACAATTTGAATGGAAACTTGAACTAAAACATTTACATGAATTCCTTAAGATGTGTTATTTGCCCTTTTTGCATGTAAGCCTACTCCACAAGTGCAAAATCTGTACATTTATATGGAAATTCACTTGTTCAGTGTATCACATTGTTTTTTTTTATTAGTGACCTAGAAATAGTGCAATTAAATAATAAATATCTTTATTCATTAATCGTCATAATGTTTCTGACCCCACTGTTTATTTTGGAAATTTTTACATTTTATGCATATTGTATGCATGAATCTTTTATATTTTATATGTATGTTGTGTACATGTATCTTTTATATGCAGGCGTGGATTTGGTTGCACATTGGGATTAAAATCACAATTTTGAACGCTTGGTATTCCTGTATTTGCATTGTCTATGCTGTCATGACCTTTATAAAATGTATGCTTATGGTAATTTATACAGTTAGTGTACATCAGCATGTGATTAATTCATGTTCTATATTTCATCTTAAAGGTTTTGCATGTTTTATCAGGCTTCATATTTCACAAGTGGAATTAAGTCTTGTTCAGGTCTCATGTTGAAATCTATCTGTTGTCATTCATTCATACGAATCCATTCTCTGTTAGGTGTTTATGTCTTTAGTCAGTGATAAAAGTGGTTGTGATTTTTCATAGCGTTTTTTTAAAGCACTTCAGCTAAACTACAGTGCTATTTCTCCACAAGTATTTTTGCCAATAAGATTATTGATCATCATTAAGGTCTTTTTGTCTCATCTAGTTGGTTTTGTGGTTTATTCTTTAGACCGGGATCCAAATGATGTCTTGAAAAGATTTGACCCTTGTTGTCTGCTGACCCCGCCTCCCCCTCCTTTGTTCCCGCCTCCTCTTAATGTCTGGAATAGAGAGCCTGTGAGTTACACAATATTATTATACATAATTCTAGGAGCAGGAAATGACAGTATGTCTGTTAATCCACCATTTATCTGTTTTTCAAGACCTTGCCTAGTCGTGTGGAGGTGACGAGCGTAAGAGAGGAGGTTGTGAAGGTGAAGGAACTCTGTGTGGCAGGACCACCAGGACCTCCTGGACCCGTTGGACCACAGGTAAGGAACAGAAAAAGGTACCGAAGTCCCTCCCCGGACAACTAAGCAAGATGGAGAACAAAATACAACCCCTCATATATGAAAGGTTTTCATTTGTTTTAGGGTCGCAGTGGCATCCCAGGGATGGGGGGACCCAAAGGAGATAAGGTGAGAAGGTTAAACATCTGGTTACGAGGAATAAGTTGTCTCTGGGTCTGTTAGTTGTGAAGTCTATTATGAAACTGAAGGAATTGTTCTTCTTTTCATTTAAGGGTGACATTGGACGACCAGGGTCCAAGGTCAGATTCTCATCTTTGATCTTCTAAAGTATTTATTAATTATTGTGTGCCAAATGCATGGATAACAGTAATGGTGGAAAGTCAGGGGCGGCTTTCATTCTTCATAGAGCACATGGAGCAGAAGTCTTGGTTCACACATCTTTTTCTATCATTTCTCTCATATAAAATGTATCTGTTTATGATGAGGCAGGTTGCATTTTGCAGTCCAATATGCTGTTTATGACATGCTCTCTTGGTGCATGTAATAGTTTTACAGGGTGTCAGGCCATGTGCTGTTTCATTGGCTGCAGTCCACTGCGGTTCTGCCCTGTAATATTACTTAGTGCTGAACTCATTAATCTCAGTCCTGCACTGCTGCTCTCAGTCAAAACACACACAGCTATTTAACTGCACTGAACTCTTAGGCCTCAAAAAAAAGAGAGGAGTTGAAGAACCTTTTATGGGAGACTGCAAAATAAATTTTTCGTAATCAGTGTGTTTGTTTGCTTCCAGTAAAATTATAAACAGCTTACCTGAGAACACTTTACCTGGCGTGATAAAAATGACAGCTCTCATGACTTAGAGCTTCATTATCTTACACAACTGTGCATAACGTAGTAATCTAAATAATATATATAGTATCTATAGATATATCTATATATATACTGTACAGATAGGGGAGAGAGCCAGATTGTTAAAAGCAAGAGAAAGAAAGTGTTTGAGTAAAGAACCTGGAATGCACTCAAAAAGAAGCAGAAGGATTAGACAGGCTGATGTATTAAAGGAATGATGAGGACTGCTGAGAGGCAGGGATGTTGAGTAGGTGCTTTGTCTTTGATTAAAGCTGCTCTGTACACTCAGCACTTCAGCCGCACTGCCAGATCTAGCTAGGTTGTGGTTGCGGTGGGTGTATAAAAGCAAAATAGCATACAAATATTTCTTCCCTTTGTCTTTGTAGGGTCGGACTGGGCGTCCGGGTCTGCCTGGGAAACCAGGTGCTGCAGGGCTGCTTGGCCCAGAGGGGTGGGTGAGTTTTACCTCTGCACTCCATCTGACCCATATAATCTAACTACATACTGCGCTAACCAATTAAACTGACAAGACATCTGTTATCACTGTCTCCCTTCAAGTGTCTGGTCTTCATCATTATTGTAATTGACTGTATCAAAGTAAACGCCAAATCCGACATCAAGTGTCCCTCTTGATCGATGCCTCTTCCATCAAGAGAAATGGACCCAAATTGATAGCCCAATAGAGCCCTTTTGACTGTTTATATATGACCTCATTGGCAGGGAGAGAAAGAAGACCCAGGGCTGATGGGAATGCCAGGAATGAGAGGATCACCTGGACCTAAAGTGAGTCACATTTCCCAGGTGTAACTGGTGTACAATTGAAGTAAGGGAGTCTAAGTAATGTTGTGCTTGGATTTTTATTTCATATATAACATTTTATCTCACCTCTTAATGAGAAAAGGTAAGTAATAATTGTCTTCTCTGTCCAACTAGGGCTTGCCAGGCTATAAGGGTGAGAAGGTACAGTATGTCTGTTAAACTCAACCTAAATGTTTAATTCCCTTTGTAAGTTATGGGACTGAACTTTAAATGACCTAACTCTCTGTACCTATTGTTATGGTTACAGGGAGCACAGGGGATTCCGGACCCACAGGTCCAAAAGGAGACAAGGTTAGAGATGAAAGATGCAATCAAATCAGTTTCTACACCTTAGTGTTTTTTATTAATAGTGTTTCCCCTAGCAACAAAAAGCAACATGCTAAAATTCTTGGAACCCAAGAACAACCATTTAGCAACCACCCAGAACACCCTCAATAGCAACATGCTGAAATATTTGGAACACACATAACATTAGCAACTATCTAACACACCCTAGAAACCAAATAGCAACATGCTAAAACGCTTATCAACCGCTTATCATGTTTATCAACCTTATTCACCCTATCAACCGCTTACATGTTAGTAGCCACCCTAAAATAGAATACCCTAAAATCAAAACACCAAGAGATTCTGTGTACTGTTTTTTTTGGTCTAATAAGTAATATCTCTGTCTTTTCCGAATTTAATAGGAGAAAATGATTTGTTATCCAATCTTTTACATTTTTAACATTCTGTTAGCTTGGATAATTTAGAAGTTTCATCTGGTCTTGTTGAAATGTATAGTTGAGTATCATCAGCATAACAGTGGAAACTAATCCCGTATTTTCTAATAATATTACCAAGGGGTAACATGTATATTGAAAATAGCAGAGGGCCTAAGACAGATCCTTGTGGCACTCCATACTTTACTGGTGTTAATTTAGATGATTCCCCATTTAAATAAACAAGTGGTAACGGTCAGACATGTAGGATCTAACCGATCTATTTCTGATGCTATCTATTTGAATCTTGAAGATTCTAAAGATACTACTTTATTACTACTAAACTGTGAGGGAATATTTGGTTCGGTTGACGTCTGATTATTTGTTAATCTAGCCACTATGCTAAATAAAAACATTGGATTATTTTGGTTGTTTTCTATGAGTTTGCAAATATGCTAGTTCTAATGCAACATTTGTATTATCAACGTGAATGTTAAAGTCTCTGAAAATTTGTGCTTTATCAACATTAACCAATAGGTCTGAGAGGAAATCTGCAAATTCTTTGAAGAGATCTGCATATGCCTGTGGTCTATACACGTAGCCAAGCACAAGATATTGTTTTTTGCATATTCACAGAAAACGGCTTGCTTCCGCATTGAAAAATAAGGTGGATAGGAACACACTAAAACACTTAGAATACACTAGCAACCATCTAGAACACCCTAGCAACCAGTAGCTTCTTGATCATGTTGAGAATGTGTAGAATTTAAATATAAGCACTCACTCATATTCACTTGTGCATCATCTGCTCTCTTTAGGGAGCAAATGGGCTGCCTGGGATGCTGGGACAGAAGGTATGATGTGACATTTTAACCATTAAAATCTCATGTATGTAACGCTAATATGTTTTAGATGTCACTGATCTTATTCATTCCTTCTCTTTGAACCACCCCCTCCTCATCACTCCCCCAGGGTGAAATGGGACCCAAGGGTGAGCCTGTTGTCCCAGGGAAATGTGGCCCTACAGGACGACCAGGCAAGAGAGGCAAACAGGTGAGAACATGCAGCATTCTACTCTTCATCAGAGCTCCAGTCTGTTTTGATATTGAGACCTTGAGTCTTTGAGTGATGATAAGGAGTGGATTATTGGCAGAATAAGCTTTGGCCATATTTAAAACCCACATCCTCACACTATAAACCTGTTCCGCCCAGTCAGGGGGTCAGTCTGTGGCTGAGTGTGAGTCCCATTTCGTAATTCAGCGCTGAGGAGCTGAAAATCTCACCGTGCTGGTAGCTGGATTCGGACCAGCAGGGCCTCTGATGTTGGGTCCAGCCCTGCCGCTCATGTTTCCATGCTCTTGTATTATACTGTGGATAGGCACTTCCTGGGAATGTCTTAACTAACTGCTGGGAAACACCAGGACTGTTACTGTAGGCTGTACCCTGCTTAGATTCCTACTATAAATCAGTTCAGCGCTGTGACATACACATTTAAGGTTCCTTAGATCACTGCACAGGCCTTGGACTTGAATGTCATTTCAACACCTGCTAGGTTTGCTGCATTGAATTGTATATACAGTGTGTATTATATATAATATATATAATATATTATACACCTACCGGTTTAACATTTGGGGTCAGTACGATTATTTTTAATACTTTCATTCAGCAAGGTTGCCTTAAATTGACAAAGACATTTACATTGTCACAAAAGATTTCTGTTTCAAATAACTGCTGTTCATTTAAACTGAATAAATAAAACAGTTTCTGGAAAAATATTAAACAACACAATTATTTTCAACATTTACAAAATGTTTTGAGCACTAAATCAGCATATCAGAATGATTTCAGAAGGATCACGTGACCGAAGACTGGAGTTAGTGCGAAAATTCATTTTTTTGCCATCACGGAACAAATATGATATTTAAAATAGACAACGTTATAAGAATATTTCAAAATATTTAATGTTTTACTATATTTTGATCAAATAAATGCACAGCCCTTGGTGAGCATAAAGGTCGAAAACCAAAAAAATCTTATCAACTCCAAACTTTTAAACGTATACACATAGAAACTCTCTATGTCAATAGTTTGGGAGTTTTAGTGGTTTTTTTGGTGTAGATGAATCAATGAGTTTTGCTAAATTATTTATGGATTCTGGCGTAGGGGCCTGATGGAGAGAGAGGTTTTCCAGGGCCAGTGGGTCCCATTGGTCCACCTGGACCCAGAGGCCACCCGGGACCTCCTGGGGTACCTGCATCAGGTGAGATAACATATGCACACAATTTATTTCTGAATCACCTTTGAGGACATCTGCAGATGCTAAGTAAGGTTTTGTGACATTTAGCTAACTTTTGGGGGATGGTTTTTGAACATCCTGGTCTTTTAAGCAGAGATTTTGATAAGTAAATCAGTGTATTTCTGTTGTAGCTTAATAGTGATGTCTGATGAAATCTAATTGCTTTTGAACAAATATGACAAAGTTCCAGCGGTAAGCCACACAGACTCTCAAATGTTTTTTTTTTATGCTGAGGCCTTCCCATTTACTTCTATTGTTTATATATTATAATGTGAGTGTTCTGTAATGTGAGGTGAAAGATATTCAGTAAGAAACTTGATTTTATCCATTTGGAGGTGGGCACTAAAGGATAAATAGTAAATGTAAAATAATAAAGAGTACAATCACAAAGAGTAAATGGGTTCGATTAATTTTGAGGTAAATTATTTTCACTAAGCCTAAACCACACAGATTGTTTTTCCATTCCACTGCCAGCTAAGACATTATTTAGTCCCTTATTTGAGCTGTTTTCATTGTGAGGAATTCTAGGTGATTTTGGGTTTTATTATCATTCTGGGTAACCTGATGTACACATTGTTCCCATTCAACAAGCCAAATTTGACATAAGATCCAACTTAATTAGCCAGTTTATAATGGAATCATTAAGCCTGTTTGTTCAGTCTTTATATCTGCTTCTTGATCAGTTTATGTTTCCTGGTCAGATAATCGTTGTGAGCAGTGAGGAAGAGCTAAAAGGTCTCTATGAAGATAACGCACTCGCCTTCAGGAAGGATCAGAGGTCTCTTTATTTCAGAGATGAAAATGGATGGGAGCTCATGGTACAGCTCATGGTACAGGATCATTTTGAATGCACTGTTATGAAACATGCTGCCATACTGGTATTTTGGGATCAGGAGCATGTTGTTTGTATTTTTTTTTTTTTTTTGTTTTTTTCTTTAGGAGGAAATTTTTTTAGGGGTATTTTAAGCTGATGCCACTCCAGGCGACCGAGAGGATGAGGAATGGGAATGTAGTCTGCGGTGATGGAAAGTTGCAGGAACTCAATGGGGAAGAATGCGACGACGGAAACAAGGTTGTTACGGATGACTGCGTAGGTGAGTCACATGATCCCAGAAATGATCACATGTAGCCAAAATAAACATATGCAAATGCTTAAAGGGGTCATATGATGTTGCTAAATATAACATTATTTGGTGTATTTGGTGTAATGAAATGTGTTTATGCGGTTTAAGTTTAAAAAAAACACATTATTTTCCACATGCTGTACATTATTGTTTCTCTCTATGCCCCGCCTTTCTTAAACGCGTCGATTTTTACAAAGCTCAAAAAGCGAGGTGTGCTCTGATTGGCCAACTATCCAGTGTGTTATGATTGGCCGAAAACCTCAAGCGTGTGACAGAAATGTTACACCCTACCATAAACCTTGATGCCCTGTCAGGCCGGAGCGACGAAACAAAAAACATGAAAACCCATATAAACGAGGCATTTGTTGCATCCAGTGGTGACATAATTATGGATTATAATGACTTATCTTTTTACGCGTTGCGTTGCGTCGCACTGCGTAAACATAAAACCATGCCTGCATTCGGAGAAATGACAAACAACAAGCCCAACTCTACACTGCCCAAAAAACTCACTTTAAATATAAAAAATGTACACTTTATTTCGATTGTCCACTTTAGACATTCTATTAACTAGTAACTTTGCAACTACTTGTCAACTAGCAGTCATTAGAGTATTGGTAGACTGTCTGCTTAATTTCTTCTAACACTTTCTTTGTCAACATTTTTCTAACCCTAAACCTACCCTAACAGTCTCTCTGAGAGTTAGTAGACATGTAGTTACAAACTAATTCGAATTTGTTGACATGTAGTTGACATGCATTTACAAAGTTACTTATAGTTAGTAGAAAGTCTGAAGTGGACTATCGAAATAAAGGTACCCGAAATTTAAATGTTAAAAATCTTTTAAATATGAAAATGTACTTACAGTCTGAGTCAGAAGAGCCGTTATTGTAGTCTACTCTCCCAGGATCAGAAACAGTCCTCCATAAAATGCGCTACACACATCTTAATATTTGGGTTGAACTGTTCTGGAACAGTGTTATAAATACAACTTGATCACTGATTTCTAGTCGTGTCCATTTTGGGAAGGCCAAACAAAGTAGTTTAGCTATCAGAACAAAACACAGCGTCACACACGGTGGCCTACAGTGAGCAGAGGCCAGGGGCTAGAGTGAGCAGCGGTGTCGGCTTGAGAACTGTGCGGGGTGGGAATCGACAAGGCAACCACTTGTGACGGACCCCGGGCTGGACTCCGCTTTCGTCCACGGTGAAAGCCGATCCGAAGAACCACAGCGCGAAGTTGATGTATTTCCTCAGCAAACCAGCACGGATCAGCTCCAGGCATGATGAAGCGGATATCTTCCTCTTTTGGAAGGCCAAACAAATTATTTTCGCTTTCCCAACGAAACACACAGCACCTTCACGAAATGGCGGCAGCAACAACAATACTACAGGGAGAATAAATGCCGCCTTCTTTCTTTGCGTGAACATTTGGGCGGCGTTATGCAAATCTTCCCACACCGTGACGTAGACATGTGGGGGCGTGTTAGAAGAGCCATTTTAGGTAGGCGTGGCTGACTCTTAACTTTTATAAAGAGTAATCTCTTTGGTTTTGAGACTTTAGTCTTTGCAACTTTACAGATCTTCTTTATGCACCAAGAGCTTGTAACACTCCAAAGAGAAGGAAAAAAATTTAAATTGCATCATATGACCACTTTAACATAAAATAATTAGTATATTTATCTGTTTCGATGATTAATTCAATTGGAGAGTTTTATACAAAAAAGCAGCACTCACACTCTTATTTCTTGGCTTAGTCTGTTGATCATTCTTAATCCTTCTTTCTCTTCACTCACTCTACCTCTGTCTCTTTCCTATTCTTTATCTCTGTCTCTGTGTGTAGGCTGTAAAAAGGCATACTGTGGTGATGGATATCGTAATGAGGGTGTGGAGGAGTGTGATGGGAAAGACTTCGGCTACCAGACCTGCAAATCATATCTGCCAGGGTCAATCTACACCACACACACACACACACACACCAGAAACCATTAACCTGCATATGTAAAATTATTGGATTTTGGTAGATGTTTTTGCAATCAACAGAGATTTTAAGCTGAACTGTCTTTTATTAATTAATTAATTATTTAAAGCTGCATTACGTAATTAATTTTTTTTGGTTAAAAATGATCAATTACTGAGCAAGTACATAACAAATCAGGTTCGGGTCGTTCGCTTTGTGTCATTGCGTCACGTCTGTATACATAAAGAAGAAGTCCCGGCTAGTAGGCTACAGGCGAATTCCAAACGGAAGGCATTCAGTTGTTCACTTTGATTTGGAATGTGCCTACAAAACGGGAACGTCCCGAAGTACAGTGAATATCCACACTGGCTCGTTGACTGACAGCCACACATACTCCTCAAAACATCAGATTCATCCGTGCTGGAGCTTGATGGTTCACTACCCACGTAAAGAAGATAATTCTGCAAATAACTGCAATTGCACGTTTCAAACAGAGATTTGAAAGAGGCAAAACTTACGCACTGCAGCTTTAATTGTCATTTTAATTATTTTTCATTTGAATGTTTATTTCATTTTATTTATTTTAATTATTTTTTAAATTTATTATACAATTTTTTTAAATAACATTCAATCATCTTCACTGATTTAATCGTCTTCACTCATTTATTTTAAATGGTCCAGGGTGTGACCATACATTTTTTTACAAATATTTCTCAGTTAATATGAGGTAATAACAGTAGTATGCATATTAATTATAAAAAAGCAAAATCCTTTTAAAATAGTTTTAGATGGAGTAGATCATGTCACGCCGCAGGACCTGTCGGCCTCTAAAAAGTACTAAATGTCAACAGCCATTATGATGAATGTTTAAGGGCTCTCTTATCTTTTTGTACAAATGGCTCCTTTGGGCAGCTCAGGTGCACCGACTCCAGTTTCATCGACTCAACTAGCTGTAAATACAGGACCTGAGGCTTACAAAGGTTACACATTCACATGGACACACACACATTGATATGAGGGCCTGCTGAGATCAAAAGTATTTAGGAGATGATCTGAGATTTGGCTGTGTCTATCTCCATTGCCTCCCTCACACTCATCTAGACACACAATATAAGGTTCAACTCAGCGGGTACGGCACTATTTGCAGTACTGCTCATTGATGCTAGTATGTTTTTAATGGCAGCTGAGCTGGTGGATGAATGTTTTAGGAAAGGAATGAAAAGACATTATGATTTAAATGAATGTATAATATGTTTATACAAAACTTATTTATTTGTTTGGTATTGCAAATGCATGATTAGGACTGTGCATGTTCCTGCATGTATATCAAGTTCTTGTTCCCAAGAGACTAAGCACTATTTTGCTGGTACGTGCCTTGTAAAGCATGTATTGCAAATGCAGGTATTTATTGTATATTTTTTTATTTATTGAACCAAATGTTTATGAAAAGATACCTAATAATTCTCAGCTTGATCATTTTTCACAGAAACAACTATGTCTTGTAATGTTTATTTGGGTTAAATAATCATTTATTCAGTCAGAGCAATAAATTGCAAGCATGTCCAGTGGGTGGCAATGTTTCCCAGTGTCTCACATGTGTCCTTGATTCAGAGCTTTAATACAGCATTTCATACTGGCACAGATTTCAAATACAGATAGTTGTAAAAATTAAACATAGACTGAGGGAAAACAAAAAGAGTATTTTTTCTTTGGTGTATTAGAAAGTCTTTATTTGATTAGTTAGATGTAGAGTTAGTAACAAAGGGCTCCAGCAGCCACTAGAAGCATAAACAAGACATTGTCTAATAAACTTGTGTTAGTTTTAGAAATGTAATTGAATACAATTTTTCTATATATAGTTTCATCCATTTCAACCATTTATTCTGTTCACCTTAGGCCTAAAACACGGTTTCACTCATAGTGGTTAACTTCCTTCCCTTTTACAAAAACGGATGCCCTTTATTTGAAACCGTAATGTTAGCAAGACTTCTCTGATCTGTATGCACAGATTTAACACTCTTTCCTTTTGCCTTATTTTGTTAAGCCATGTTTTAATCTTTTTTTTCTCATTTTTATTCTGTTAGTAGTTTAATCATTTGCCCTTTCAGTCCATTCAGGGTAAGTTGACAGCTGATAGGATAATTAATAAAAGCCTTTTCAGGTATGATAAGCAAAATTATTAGGCATAATATTTTTGTTCCCGAAACATATTAAATGTTAAAACACTTATTATTGACTGAAGAAAATTAATTAGACAGGTAAACACTTTTTTTGTGTGTTAAGAATCAGGGGTTTTAACATGGCTGCAGCTGTAATGAGGAAACTTGTTCTTGAAATGTGGATAGCAAAAAAAAAAACATTTAGTTTTACATCCAACTAGAATGTTTTCACAGATAATGCAGCTGAGATTGATAAAGTGGTGCTCGAGTGAGTTGATTTGACCTACAGATTTGGCTGCTGTTCTTCACTGATGATGAGGACGATGCTTAAAATATGTCCTGCAAAAGGTTAGCACCGAACTTCATATTGTCCTATTTCATCTTAACTGAGTCCTCATGGCAGGAGGTTGTGGGTTGACTGTGAAAACAAAACAGGAAGAGTTCATTTTCAATAAGAATCTGGTAATTCCAGATTTAGTTTCAGTGTTTGCTTGTTTATAAATTATACCAATCAACTGAGGAACTGATCAAACTATTTATTTTCAGTTTTGGACAATTGCTTCATCTTGGATCTGATAATAAATGGATCTTGAAACAAACTGTTTACATTGAAACAGAGACTTGTATACAGTATACACTACTATTCAAAAGTTTGCGTTTGGTAAGATGTTTTCAGTGTTTTTGGAAGAAGTCTTTAATGCTTACCAATGCTGCATTTATTTGATCAAAAATACAGTAAAAACAGAAATAATATTACAATTAAAATGTTTGTCTTATCCTGAATCACTACGGTACACCTATAATAAGTGTTTATATTCAGACTATTTTAGACCAGTATGGATGACAACCGTTGTGGAATAGCCCAGTACCTGCGTGACACATCATATCCAGTTACATAGTGTACCTTTAAAATAACTATTTTCTATTTTAATATATTTTCAAATTAAATGTTTGCTGCTCAATAAACATTTTTTATTATTATAATTGCTGAAAACACTTGTGCTGCTTAATGTTTGGGGGGGGGGGGGGGGGGGGGGGGGGGGTGGAACCCATGATTTTAATTGACTCCAAGTTCATCACAGTGTGAGCATCATAATGCTATATTTGGATTTAAAGAGGTATTAATAATGCAGATTTTTTTGCTGTCAAATTCAAGCACATCGATACTAAATATATTCTGGAATTTGTTATGAAAACTTCTCCCATCCTATTATCACCTTCTTTTTTGCCACAAATTTTAGGCTACATTATACATGTAGTTGTGTATAAAGCAAACACAGTATTACAATTGTACAAAATTTAAAAAAAAAAAGGATCATCTGTCTCAAGCCTGTCTAAATGAACAGAGGCAACATTATGAGCAGTGTAATTGAACAGAAACTTCACCTTTGCTCACATACACTCTCACACACAAAGAGGTTGTTGTACCTCTGTTCTCTTTGCTGGGGTAGGTACGTGGGAAGTGCCTGAACTCTTCGGGAGGGGGGAAGTCCTCAATCGGATGGAAGTGAAACTTCGATTCAAAGTCATCTGAGAAGCAGAAAAAGAAAAGAAAAAACAGAAATGCTATGCTAAATTAATGTGCTTTGCATATGCACAAACACAAACATGCAAATACACTATTAGTAAATCATAATTTCACTGTATTTCATTACTAGTGTAACTGCTTGTTGCTGTTCATCAGATGGTAATAATAGCCCATTTAGACGTTTAGCTTCATCATTAATGATCACCTAAGCTGTGCAGGTGTCCGTTGCGTACTGAGCTGGGCGGAGCTGACAGTGGGAGAGGAGGAGGGGGTGGGATCCTACTGGAGAGTTCAGTGTTAGGAGATCGAGCAGGGGGAGCAGGGGGTGGAGCCATCCGTGGAGCACCTGTCAATCCAAAAGTCTTAATATATGACTGACTATAATTTATCTCAGTTCCGTTTTCATTTTAGTTTTTGTTCTAATATATATACATTATATTTCCAAACACAGTACCATTAAAACGTTTTTTATAACACTTATAAAGTCCAATTAGTTAATGATAACTAAGATTAATGCTTCTGAAGTATTTTTCAATGTTAGTTCATTTTAACTGACGTAGTTATCTTAAAGTTAACAAATGTAATGTTGTATTATTGTACAGTAATAGTACTTTTTAAAATATTTTTTTATTCAGCAAGGATGCATTAAATTGATCAGAAGTGACAGTAAAGACATTTATAATGTTACAAAAATTTCTATTTCAAATAAATGCTACTTTGAACTTTCTTTTTATTAAAGAATCCTTTGAAAAAATATCACATTAACAGATATTAAGCAGCACAACTGTCTTTAATAATAAGTGTTTCTTGAGCAGCAAATATTATAATTATTTCTGAAGGATCATGTGACACTGAAGACTGGAGTAATGGCTGCTGAAAAATCAGCTTTGTCATCACAGGAATGAATTACTTTTAAAAAAAAGAATTAAATTTGTATATAATATACATAACAAAGGTAATTCGTCATCTACCTGCAAAACGTGACACTGCAGGGGGCCGTCTACTGGGGGCGTTACAGGGGTAAGATGGTGGCAAAGGTGGTACGCTGGGCCTGTATGTAGGTGAAGGCACGGGAGGGGCTTTCTGAGGTAGCGAGCGGTGCTGAGGAGGGTGACTACATGCAAATGGGAGCGGAAGGGGAGGAGGTGGGGGAGGACGCCCTAAAGGACTGTCCTTCATTTCTAACAGGCCTGGAGAAGGGGGCGAAGGGAAGAAGACTCCAGATGACCTGTTAGGGAGTGAGGATGGAGGGACTGATGGAGGTGGTGGAGGGTAGATGACCCCAGATGACCTGTCAGGGAGTGAGGATGGAAGGACTGATGGAGGCGGTGGAGGGTAGAAGACCCTAGATGATCTGTCAGGAAGTGAGGACGGAGGAACCGATGGAGGCAGTGGAGGAGGCGGAGTCGTAGGCATGGGAATGGAGTGTGATTGGACAGGTAACCAAGTGGGTTTTGCCATTTGAGGAGGAGGGGGTGGGGGCAGGCAGGTGGGGAGAGGAGGTGGTCTATTACTGGGCCGCTCCTGAGGAGGAGGTGGAGGGGCAGAGGAAGGAGGAGTAGAAGACAGTTTGAAAGAAGGATGTGTAGTTTGGCTTGGGGAGGGAGGGGCTGTGTATGAGGAAATAGGCCGAGTTTTAGACAGTGTGGAGGCTCTTTCCAAAGGTTTGTGGGAGGGGGAAAGATCAGGGGCGCTTCCTCTGAACCCATCTCCCTGTGATGGAGGGTTCCAGAGAGGCTGCTTCAGGCTTGCGGTAGAGCCGGAACGAGACACTGAAACACAAAAAAGCCATATCAAAAAGTAATTCAAAAGTTGTCCAGTACTGAAAATATACAAAGCATGAAAATAAACAGATCTGACTTCAATACCCAGGTTGTGATGTGGCTGTTTGTCTCTTTGCCCGGATGGTTTGAGTACAGGAAATCCCCCGGCAAATATTCCACTCAGACTTGGACCCACTGCAGATGGAGCAGATCCTGCTGTGTTTGTAGAGTTTCCAGCAGCCACATTTCTTCCACTGTCATCCACACTATTCACTTTAGGTCTGTCAAAAATTCCCACATCACCATATATCTTACTGTGATTTCACCAAGTACAGCATGTTCCTGGATCACACTGCAATACACCATTCAGATTTTAGGGTTAGATTTAGTCTTAAGGCTGAGGTTTTTTAATAAATCTACAATTTTCGATCTGATTTAGTGTTAGTGTTAGTGTAAAGAGATGAATAGCTATATATATATATTATTTTTTTTTACTATCAATTACAATTTTTATAGCAGACTCTAATGTTATAATGAATTTAATATTAATAATGTCATTTAATATTAATAATTCATTTATGTGATGAGTGGGGCGGGGCTGGTGGAGTAAATCATAATGAGCCACACCTGCGCCACTCACCGGTCTCGAGTCCCACGGAGGAGCTCCGGAAGGATAAAAGGAGGAGTGACGACAGTGTTGGACGAGAGAGGACCAGGCCTGGACTGTTTATGTTGATGTTTTATGTTTTATGCGGCAGTCACTCCTGGGGTCTGCTGCTTTTCTTTCATTTTGTGTTTGTTTATTTTATTATTAAAGTCTTTAAATGTTCGCCGTTTCCCGCCTCCTTCTTCCCGATCTACAAACTTTGTTACAATTTAATCTCAATCTTTTCACAGTGTGAGTAACTTAATGTTGGGCAGTTACAATGAGTTTCAGTGTCCCATTTTTCTCTGGTTTGATTTTCATCACAGTATCCATGATACACCAAAATAAAACTCAAGTTGTGTGGCATCAAATGGTCTAATCTAATCAGGTACTGAGTTTTAGCATAATTAATGTTTAACATGACACAACATGACTTAGATCCATGAAGTGTAAAAAAAAAATATATATATATTTAGTTTGCAATTTTTTTTATACATCAACTAAATTATAGTTATAAACTGTAGTTGCAAACTAAAATATATTTTCAATATCTAGTTTTCGTCATCTTAATAGCTCCTGTTATAACAATAACCTTTTTCAGGACCAATAAAAGATATTGCCCAAGAACATCCTACTTTCAGTCACATAAAGCAGACAGACTCAAGACAAACAGTGATGCATAAACGGAAACTGTAAGGTGAAGTGAGCCAATGACTTATTAATGAACATGGCATGTCCTGAGCACAGAGAATACTGCTGTCCTTTGTAATAAAGAGGAAGATGAGGAGCATTGTCACCCCCCACTTTCTGTGTGATCCTCACTCCAGCACTTCCTGAGGTCTTGGTCCTTTATCTGCCACTGTGCATTTCCATATACAGATAGAAAGTCTGTGTGTCTTACGATTCTCTCCAGCCAATCCGTGATCAGCAGAGTTTACACGTCACGTTTTGGTAACGGTACGGTTCACTTGGAACCCCAACCGAGGTGGTACTAAAAAAAGTACCAGGTACCAGGTACTATACCCAGTGGAAACCCCCCAAAAAGTGAACCGTAACGAGTCGTACCGTGTGGTACCATGCAGTGGAAAAGCGCCATAAAACAGTTTTTTAAGTCACATGACAAAACTGCAATAGCACTTTTAACCAGCAGATGGTAAAAGTGGCCATGAGTGTAAAACTACCAGGGAACATTTGGATTATTTCTAACCCTAACCCTGAGTTCAAATATAGCTCTGACACTGATAAATCTTAACAATTTATCAGTCATTCAGTCATATCAGTCAGTTTTCTCCTCATACTTACTCTTTTGTTTCATTTTCTCGAGAGAGTAATTTAATACAGGTTCTCATGCTGACACAACACTCTCATCCTCAATAACCAATCATTGAAAATGCAATGCTGGTAGCTCTGGTTACATTAATAAACAACATTCCAGTGTTGCCATCATACAGCAGATATGAATTTTGGACTGCAAAATCAGATAATCAGGAAATGAACCTGAAATAGTATCAGTTTAGTATTCATATTTTCCATGCTTGCAAACAGATGGATTGTTGCCAAGTGACTCATTTCACCTTATCAGCGTTAAAGAATTGGGCTTATGTTAATAAATTTGATTTTGACTCACTGTCAATGATTGGTGTGCTTCTGTCATTGACTTGTGTGACCTTTTTCAGTCTTGTCCCTTTCTGAATGTCAGACAGGAGAGCACTGCGACCTCCACCCTCAGAACGCTGGATTTTAGGAGGGTCTGTCCGTGACTGTAAAAGAAAGAGTGGAAAAATGGAAACTTTCTTAGTGTTGTGAAGTTCTAATGAGTTTCACTGTGCCTTTGGTTTTCTTTGGTAAGATTTTTCTCACAGTATCCATGATATACCAAAACAGGACTCAAACTAGCCAAAAATGGTCTAATCTAATCAGGTACTGAATTTTAACATGACTAAAGACTGAATGAAGACTGTTTCATCTGTTTTTATCCATATGATGAAAGTCATAGGAGTCCAAAACAACAATATCTTGGCATGGACATTTTTTAAAAACCTTCTTTTGTGTTTTACAGAAGAAAAAAAGGCATGAGGATGAGTAAATGTATCATAATTTTCAATACAGGGTGAACTATCCCTTTAATGTTGGTTTTGTTCAAAGATGTCATTTGTGTGCACATGCATTCAAACAGAAAGCCAATTCTGAATATGTGACACCTGTGCTGTATATGCCTCTGAAATTTTATCTCTAATTAATAATGCAAATCTAGCCAGGTGGTTGCCAGGAGGAACTGCGTGACGGGAACAGAGAGAAAGATAGACAGAGAGACAGATGGAAAAAAAGAAAGAGCCATTGTACACACATTCTGATGAACTATATTACAATAATAGCTGTCTGTGGATGTGTGTGTGCATGGATCTCACTTGTGCAGGAGCTGCAGAAGGTGGAGGTGGGGGAGGTGGAGGAGGAGGGACAGGCATCACTCAAGAACCTGAAAAAACAGTCACATATTAAAACACAAACTGTGAGCTGTGACCCTTGCCCTCCGGATGGGACTATTTACATTATTTGACCTCTCAATTGGACCTCACGTAGATATTTAAATTATATAATTTAAAAATTTATATTTTTAATTGATATATTCAAAAAGATAACATTTAAAATTTACTATACATTTGATCATTCTAAGTTCAATCATTCTACAATTCTGTTGCTGCTGTTCCAAAAACTTTATTATTGTTGACAACAGCCTGAGCAAAATTTTTCAGGTTTCAGTAATGAATAGAAAGTTCAGAGAACCAGCATTTTATCTGAAATAGAAATCTTTTGTAACCTTATAAATGTATTTCCCATCACTTTTGATCAATTTAAGGCATCCTTCCAGAATAAAAATTAAATTTCTGATAGCCCCCCCGCAAATGTATACTGACTCCACTTTGAATGGTATAAGTTATTTGGTGCAAAAGCTTTTAATTGCAGATGAATGCTGATCTTTGGCTCTTTCTGTTTCCTCAAATAATCCTAAAAAAATGCACTCAACACTGTTTCATATATTATGAATAATATAATAAATCAAAACATTAGAATGATTCTGAAGGATCACGTGAGACGCTGAAGACTGGAGTAATGATGCAGAAAAATCAGCTTTGCATCACAGGAAAAAATTACATTTAAAAAAATATATATTTTTCATGTAAAATATTATAAAATAATTCTATTTTAAATATTTACACAATACAAAATATAATATTTCACAATATACGGCTTTGCTGTATTTTGGATCAAATAATGCAGGCTTGGTGAGCAGAAGATAATTATTTAAAAAACAAAAAAAAAATAAATCTTACTGTTTAAAAACTTTGACTGTGTGTGTGTGGTGTGTGTGTGTGTTTTTGTGTGTGTGTGTGTGTAGATATATTATATATGTACTTTATTTAGTTAGTCTTATAACAGCATAAACCTGAAACGCAAGCAGGTACCAAATGACAACAGTACGGTACAAATATATAAAATAAAGGAAACAGAATCATATTAATTAAATATTTCGATAAATATTTCTGATACTGCGATATTAAAAGGTCAGTCATGTCAAAAGATTCACAATGTGTACATCTTAAGCCAGGTATACAGAAAATACACAAAAAATAAATAATACATTACAATGAACATGTATTACAAAATGCCAAAACAAGATCAATTACATTTTCTGAATTTATATTTATAATTAGCAAAATGTATAGTTTTAATTATAAGATATTTACTTCATAAATATTAAATAAATAAAAAAATTCAATTAAATGAATAAGTCCACACATTTTATTTTAAATGTATTTTGTAAATGCTGACTTACAGTTAGAGCTCCAGCTAAACACAAGTGTTAAAGAACACCAAGAACTTTTCAGCACTTCACTGTGGTTTCAACATGACAAAGCGATCTCCCCACACCCCCTCTCTCTCCACAAGTCTACAGTGCACGTTCCTCTTGGCACGAAGCTTGTCCATCACAAGATGCACCCAACAGGAACCCTCCCTTCTCTTTTAGGAAAACCAATCTCCTGCTTCCACAATGCTAGTGAGAGGTTCCAAAGATCATCTTTTGAAGAAACTGCATTTAACCCTGAACTAGGGCCATCTCTACCATATAAAACCGTGAACTTGACATGTAAAAGGAACATGCATACAAATAATCTCAGATCAGAATAAAGTGGCAACAATGGAGTCTGTTGTTGGAGAAATAGAGCTGCTCAACTTCTGGTAAGCCCAGCAGCTAATCAGAGCTATTGTGTGAGGAAGAGAAACACGCTAAATACAGTTGAGAAATGTAGAAGGAATTTAGTTAATATGTTCATTTTTAGGAATGTTTATTCTTGTCAAAATAGAGAAACATTGTGTTATTGCTCCATGGAGGAAATGACAAACGGACAAGTTCAAGCATTAGGAAATTCTAATGTGAAATTAATTTCACGTTTGTGCATCACTAAATGGATAAAATCCCAGCATTGTTCAAAAGACACAAGAGGAATCAGCTATTCATCCTTTGGCCTCTTTCATGATATGATTGTCCATGATCTTGGGGGTTATATTTCATCCAGCAGCATAGCTCCAAACAACTCTCTGTCTTTCCCTAGAGTCCCATTAACAGCTTTCCCATGGAGATGTTGACACCCAAGGTTGTGCTGGTCCACCCATGTGGAAACATTTGTATCCACCTGTAGAGACATGCTGTATAATATCTGGCCGATGCTAATCATGACACGTGTGAATGATTTGTATTCTTTTTTAAGTATATATCTTTATATATATATATTCCATTCATTTCACGAGAATTTTATAACATTAGATTTAATAACCTGCTATGTTAAGTGCAGTGTGAGAGAGTTAAAATTATTATTTAAATGAATAATTCATATGAAAATAAATAGGTTTGTTTACTTAAAGGGATAGACGACCCAAAAAAATGTAAATTCAGTTCATTACAAACCTGTATGAATTTCTTCTTTCTGTGGACCATAAAAGAAGATATTTTGATAAAAGTCTTTGAGAAATATTTTTTTTTATGTACAATTGAACTTCATTGGTTAACAAAACTGTTTGGTTAATAATTTTCAATATAACGTATCTTTGCTGTTCCACACAAGAAAGAAAGTCATGCATCACGTTTGGACAGACAAGAGCGTGAGTAAACGATGACAGAATTGTCATTATTGGGTGAACTGTTCCATTAAGGGTCAAAGTACAACATTTTAACCATTAAAAATCCAGATAGCCTACTAAACTGTCATTCGAAAAGTTGTGAAATATGACCAGACTGTTCACATTTAAGGCTGGTTACTGTCAGTGCTGTGTGTCAATGACACTCACCAACAGTCCAGCTGAGAACACAAACCAATGTCGTGCCAAACATAACGGTAGTGGTTCAATGGTATTATGCAAAACCTGGTTTACTGTAGTCAAGTGTAAGTGTTCTTCAAAGGCAACTGTACCTTTGCGGGCTGGAAAGCTGAAGTTTCGTGGGTTTCTGTTCCTCCGGTGGACGCAGGGAAGCTGTTCAGAGGCCAGTCTGGGCGCGAGGCTGGGTCCGCATAGTGCGCGCCTTTGACCCACGAGATACAGTTAATGACCGCGAGCTCGTGTTATAATTAGGAAGACGCCGAGGACGTAGGGTTTCACGACGTCTATTCGCGTCTAATTTTCCGTTAAGTACGTGACGCATAAAAAGTAGCCTATAATTCGCTGGTCAAACCAAAACACTTGAAGAAAATTGTAGAACTATGTCCTTTCCACTTGGTAAAAAATAATCCACTAGAAATGTTTCATTTATAACACTTCGTGACACAATTTCCAAATGCTGTGCTCCTTTTCTCAGTTTGGAATTTATTCGGTGTGAACTGAACCGGACTCCAGCACGCGCACTCTGTAGTCCGCCTGTTGCGTCTGGGGTGCACGCGCAACACAGCAGCAGGCGGCGCGCGGTGGGAGGTTGTCTTGACCATGAACCTTTTTTTTATTGCAATTGAAAGAATAACAACAGTTATGAACAGTTAGGGGCTAACGGACATCACATGAAGTTTGACCATAAACCTGGCTGTGTCATATTTTGTATTATTTACAGTTTAAACCCGAGATAATACACCCGAGAGCGTTTATGTAGAAAGAATGTCAAATTTCTATAACGAAAATAAAATAAAAATAAATGTTAAGGCTTTTATGAGTTGTTTAACATCATATCTAGTTTGTGTGCTTCAGGTGGCTGTACTCTATGCTGCGCGCGACCAGATCGCTCTCTAGTGGTAGTTTTGGACAAAGCTTCGTTTGTGTGTGTGGTGTGTGTGTGTGTGTGTGTGTGTGTGCGCGCGCAGAGTAGAGAGGCATGGCTAATTAAAGATAACCTCCAAACCAGATTTGATCAGAAATGGGGTCAAGAAAGTATCTCAATATTTCATTGAGTGAAAATAAATTCAGCTACTTCTAAAAACTATTAAGTGTGTCAAACAACAATGCTAAAATGTGTTTGATTCAATAAGAACAGTGCAGCCATGGCTCAACAAGTCTTGATTATAATAATGGTAAGAAAAGCATTTGTCCATGCAAATGATCTAATATTTTCCACCCTATTAGGGAAAGACAGTGTAGTCATTCTGGCTCACTCTGAGAAACGTGTCTTCTAAGAGTAAGGAATGTTGTGATACAGGGTTGATGAGGTTAAAGATGACAGCCTCGGGTGAGGTGACGAGCATTAGCACACACTAATACTGTAACTCTAATAATGACCTATTGCTTTCTGTTTACCCCACCCATAACAAACACTCACATACACGTAACCACATTCAGGGGCAACAACAACTCAGCATGCACAAAAGGATTCCTTAGATGGAAAATCATCTGTTTATTTAAAATCTGATGTAGTAACACTTCCTTCCCAAAGCTAAATTTAGCAAACTAATGCATAAGAGTACAGTATATTCCACATTTTTCCTGATTGCACTGAAACCTTGTCTAAATCATCATTATAGACACAAATCTCAAATCTGTCTGTGCATCACTACTCAAAGGATCTGAACATCTGAAGCTACAGAGGCCTACGTCTCTTACAACCAGCTTCACAATAACAGATGAAATTATTAGATCTCATAGTTTGATCACAGTTTTTTTAACCCAATTATCAGGTTCCATTCTAATTTAGGATGACTGAATAGTACTTTATCCAAATTCAACTTGTGTCTTCAATAATATACTCATATAACTACCGTAAACACTCTTTGCTAAACTAACAGCTTATAGTTTTAGTTATATTGCTTTTCTTGACCTCTCCGTTATATCTTTACTGCTAGATTTTTAACTAAACATTATAAGAATAGAATCTTTGGTTTGTCTAATGAAAATTTACTGTTTTTGCTGTGGGAGAACTTAATCACAAGATGTCCTGGATTCAATAAAACAAACTACACAAGAAAACGCACGTCAGATGCATGACTATCATGGCATATAATAATGTGATTCTGGACGGATAGGTCCACCACCCTAACCCTTATAAAATCTGTGGCATGCATGGACAAGCATTAAAAACAAGTCATGATAAGGCTGTGCTTACAGCGCACTGATTACCATTAAAAAATAATTGCTGCTAAATCTTTCTAACGAGTCCTTCATGAAACATTGCAGTAACACCACAAAACAGTGCAAATTGTGCATGACAAAGCTCTAAAAAAATTATGTTTTATCCTTCACAAAAATAATTCTGCTGAATGTCTAATAACCCTGAAAAACAACTTATGGTTTGCTGGTCTTAAGGCTGGTCTACACTCTAAAAAATGCTGGGTTAAATACAACCCAGTGCTGGGTAAAATAGTTCCCCCCCAGCGATTTGGTTTTTTACCCAGCGCTGGCTGTACATACCCAGAGGGTTGGCCGCTGGGTCAAAACAACTCAATTGCTGGGTTTGTCCCTATTTTACCCAGCATTTTTTAGTCTTCCAGACTGGCCCAGCTGGTCTCCCAGCTAGACCAGTTGTAAAGTGCCTAAAACCCCTTTAAAACCAACAAAAGACTAGCCTGACTAGGCTAAGAAACAAGGAAATGTCATTATTTCCAGCATTTGGAAAATAAAGTCTCTGTGATATGGATAACTTACTCCAAAAGGCTATCCTCATAACTTCATATAAGTGCATTGCATTCATGAGTCAAACGGAGTTCAACAGTGTCAGAATGGAGGTAGTGCTCTACCATCGGGTATAAACCGCGGTTGCAGTCAGCGCGTTGACTGGATGTCGGTTGATTTGGCTGCAGTGGGTTTCCCATCACCTCCGTTGTTCTGTGGAAGACTCACGCGGGTCTTCCGTTTCTCTTTGAAGCGTCCGGAGCGGGACACGGTGAGATTACGGCGATTTGAGCTCTCGTTGAAAGTTGGCTGAACAGCTGAGTCGTCATATGTTTCGTCGCTCGGTAAGCAGTTGCCCACTTCTTTCGTTGGACATGTCTGTGAGGTGAGCTGTTGGTCCGGCTCAGCGGAGGGATGCTGTGTGGACCCTTCTGAAGGCTGATTACAGAGGTCCTGTTCCAGTGTCGCCGCCGATTCTCTGGCCGCCTTTCTCCTCTTGCCCACGAAAGACCTCCACCAGGGAGCTATTTTCTCTGTCATTGTTAAAACTAAACAGACAATAAATAAATAAATACGATCAAGTTAGCCTACTACTTCAACATTAAAACTGGAAGAACTGTGTTGTAGCTATTTTTAGGTGTACCTAGCATTGAATCGTGATCTATAAACCCACGTATATGACGCTATGACGTAAGAACAACAATAGACAACATGTCTATTCAAGAATAACAACAACACAGTGTAATCTGAGATAGATTAGACTAGAGAATAGATTAGGTTTAATATAGGCTACTTTATTGTAATAGGCTAGGCCTATATCTCCACCCTTCATTGGATACATTAATGTTATAAAATGGATATTGCTAGGGATCGATGACAAGTGATGTCCAAGGTGGAACAATCTTTTAAATCTAGTTTAAAACTCGTGTTAGATCACATGTTCTTAGAAATATAAACTTTGCATTTATGTTGGTTTCATAAATTATGAATGTGTATAGCCTATCATTTTCTTCCAAAGCTCTGGTTTAATGAGATATATGCCAGGAGTGTTACATCATACTTTTCTGAAGAAAAAAAAAAAAGTTAAGATTTTCTTTCTTTTATAATATTTTATCTTATAGTGGTTTAAAGGGGTCATCTCCGTTTTATGATTGTCACATGACAACAAAATGGCTTCCTGTAGCCTATGTTGATTACACCATTGATATTAAAATTGCTTTACAGTTTTTTTTTAGAAATAGCCTAGTAAAAAATAGTAATAAATATTATTCCAAATATGTTTTATCATTTTTGTTTTTAAATCTCTGTTACACCACTTCTGACATTTTTCTACTGCCATACAAAATATAAAAATGTAAGAACATTCATCATATGGGCTATATGTGTCACACTCTGTATGAATGGCATTTAAAAAAAATTGCGAATAACTTCATTAATACAAAACAAATGAGCTTCACGTCACAAGACAAACAGCCTAGGATATTGCCCTGTGATGCAGAACAGGTTTACAGCCCATAAGCTCGAGAGAGTCTTTTACAGGTGATGATTCACGCCACAACAACGAACCTGATCATCAGCCTGAGCGACTCACCTGTACAAAAATTATGACAACAAGATAAATGCAGCCCGAGGTTCCTCTAAATGAAATGTGTGTTGAAACAACAGAGACGCTGAATCCTCAGAAGAAATCACGGTGCGTGAAAATCATCTTTCACTCCCACGTATCCGAAGACTTCAATCACTGAGACGCAGCTTTGCGCATAACTCGACTGAATAGATATCTTTGTCTGTGAGAAACCGTAACATCATCCTTTGCCCAACATCACCTGGAGGAGGTTCTGAATATGCCACGCAAAATTTGAACTTACGTGAAAGACTTTATAGTGTCGTCGCAGTTTACAAGAGTACCTGAGATTCCACCTCCGAAACTACCATGAGTGCACCTGTCCTGTCTTCTGATTGGTCGAAAGGCCTGGGGATCGGTCACCTGAGGAGAATTCAGGTAATTCTACTATGGCGGTAGGTTGGGCTTGCGGTTGCCATGCGAACGAACATCGAGTCGCTTTTTTTTCGGTGAAACTTTTTTCTTTTTTTGGAAAAGGTGGGGAGCATTCTTGTGTGATCTAAACAGACGAGGCCAACCCTCAACTACTATGTCAATGCCTGTTGATAGACTGAACGTCGAAATTAATCGAGGCTGTAGCTAAAACAATTCCATATTGTACAAAGTCAGCTTCACACAGAAGAGTAGTGTTCCCACTTCACCGAACACTGGAGTGAGGCAACATGCCGGTCTTAAATGTTGCAGAAATGACAATGGAAACATTATTCTAGGCTGTCATTCTCAAAGCCCCACATGAATACAGAATGCAGTGTGTAGGCTATGACCAGAACTGTGAAGTGAGTTATGTCTGACTCCACTTTACAGTGAATGGACAGCTAATGGTGTGACAACTGTGGTGTGAAGTTATATTTCACTCTGGTTGACTGCATTAGAAAGGATATTTAGACAAAGAGCTGAACAATCCAAGGCCTCTGTGTTACTCATATCACTTTGATCAGCATATATTACATTGTAGGCTGTCTCAAGGTACTGGGGTTGTTTGAAAGAATCCCCTGAGGTCTTGCAATATTTTGTCACTCCCAGCTTGTCCTGAAGTAAGAGTTTAGTGTTAAACGGAAGTGTGGACTGATGCCAGTTTCTACTGTACTATTGGCTCACAATGTTCCAGTGCGTTCACCACACACATGCTGGTACACAGTGAACCATCAAGATTTACACACAGTTTTTATTTGCTTGAAGTATCTCTTTCAGTCTCTGTTTGGGTCTTTCTCTCTCTTTCATAAAGACGATCACAGATATACATTATAGATAAATCACATTTGTTTCTGAAAGATAAACGTATCTTTGAGCATACAATTACTACATTTCCACAGCAACATTTTTATATAATTTATTGTAATGCTGCTTTAATATAGATTAATATAGAAGATTTAATATAGAATAAAATAAAATGTCAAATTGCAATATTATTGCTGAAATGATTGATTGATTTGCAACTGAAAATCTGCTTGCTTATATACATATACATAGATAGATAGAAAGATATCAATATTTTAGATATATATCTAAAGATGGAAAATATATATAATAATTATGACAAACTCATTATGTGTAAAACTTGAAGACAAAAATAAAAATATAAAGCTAGCATGATATAATTGCAACAATCTTTTAATATTGCATTTTGCTCACTTTTAATTACATTGATCTGAACATTTCCATTAGAATGCTGATTTACTTATATATTGTGTATGAAAAAACTGAGCAGAGGCTCTTTGCTGGGTGGCCTGCAGGATCATCACAGGGTCATCTGAAAGACAGACGGACATCTATTGGTTTCAGAAGAAGACTGGATGGGTCAGAAGGGGAATGGTCAGGAATGCAACTATAGTTTCAATGCACCAGCAAGCTACAAGTTGTGGCAAGGAATGCCATCTGAAATAGTCTCTGCTCCCTGTGTGATGGTACCGGGTACAGTGAGGAATGTCACTCATAACAGCTTCTCTTCAACAATCATAACAAGAGAAAGAATGAGAGAGAGAATTAGAAAAGAGGAAATATCCAGGAATGTGGTTTCCACAGTATCATTCAACACTACTGTAGCCCTGTACAGGAAGAGTTTATGAAATATGTCACCAGCCCTGCTGCATACTTGGGGGACTCCCTCTCTTCCACAGGGATTGAAACCACACATACTGCACATGCTAACCACATTACATTCAATTAATATGCACCACACACCAGGTAAATCAAGAGTTGTGCAAAACTACACGTTGAACAAAACTACATGTTTCTAGGAAACATATGCACTCACAGTGAGTGTTTTGTATTGCCAAATATTGCTAAATTATATACATACATACATTTTTTGAGAAATATTAATCTATCTAACGAAAACACACATAAACTGTGCTCACATTACTGGTATTTGATTAGGGGTAAAACATTTACTTGAGAGTGAGAGTGACATACCAATCTTTCAGTATTGAGAAAACTTAGAGCCGAAATACAAACAAACCCACTGAATGATTTCACTAAATCACTTCACACTCTGCATCTATCGCTTGATCGATCAATCTAAAACCTTTAGATAGATCTATCTATCTATCTATCTATCTATCTATCTATCTATCTATCTATCTATCTATCTATCTATCTATCTTTCTTTCTTTCTGTCTGTCTGTCTGTCTGTGTGTCTGTCTATCTATCCATCTATATTGCTTTCTTTCTTTTTTTCTTTCTTTCTGTCTGTCTAACTATATAGGTTTCAAAATATGAAGCAATAAATATTTTCTTCAAAATGAAGACAAGTAGTGTTGGACACTTTCTGGTTGTGGAACATATTTATTGTTAATATAATATAGGTTAAGTGGCAGGGACATCATACATCTATGAATAATTACCTCAAGAACAGTCAGTTAAAAAAAGTGGCTCAGAAAGGTGAAGTTATGTAAAAGGTCTACCATCATTTGTTTGCAGATGCTACTTTGATATTTTGTATATAATTGAATAAAATGTACAAAAAGTGTACAAAAGTGTGTGCGTGTTTGTGTGTGTGTGTATGTGTTTCACAATATATGCTTTTTGAACATGCATCATGCAGCACTGTCCTGTAAATGTACTGGCCTGCATAATGCATTGCTGAAGTAGTATCAGGTGCATCATTCAATGTTTGCTTCTAGGTGTTTTATTTCAAATGGACATCGAAACAAAAAGGTCTTGGCTGAAATAGGGTTATTATGTCATCTCTCTCTTTCTGTATGACCACTCCCTCTCTGCCTTTTTTCTCTCTTTCTCTTTGAGCATGAGAGAGTAAGAGAGGACAGAGAAAAACTCTACCACTCTACCAGCCTGTTGGACTGGTAGAGTGGGTCTCCTCATTCAGAAACACCAAGTTATCTCACTGTACAATGTGCCTACTCTGTGAATGTTTGTGTGTGTGTGTGTGAGAGAGAGTACTTCTGTACATGCGCTATAGTGTGCACTTGTTTCCTTGCATCTAAAAATGAATGAGAGTTGGATCCAGTATGTTACAAATCTAATATAAGGATTTTGGGGGGAATTTTTTAACAATAAAAAATATAAGGACGTAAAATGAACATGAAATATTTATGATTCTGTCATAAATCAAATTAGCAAATTTGTGAAACTCATCATGTGAACCCTCTATACAGATGATCAGATGTTTGTGCACCCAGTGAAGCACAAGATGCTCTTTGGATCATCTTAAATCTTGGAGAACATGGTCATCGGGTTTTGAAAAAATTTGTGGAGTGGTGTTGTTATTAAAGCAAATAATTTAATTAACTAATGCTGATAATTTAATTTGTAATGAAAAAACAAATCGGGGAAAATGCCAAAGAGAATGTGGAAAGGAGGTCTGCATACTTTTTACATTATCCTGTCATTTCTATGGTAAGACCATTGTCATTTAAATAGCTGTTTTCACAACAAAAATACTGCTGCTCTTGTTCAAATGAATAACAATTGAGTTTGGAAACACCACATAAGGCAAAAACACCATCGGCAGCTGTTTATTATACATTTTTTTATTCTTACTATACCTCAAAGATGATTATAATGTTGTTTTGTCAAACTCAGCCACACTAATTGTATATAATACTATATAACAACCAGCAGACAGCGCTGCTCGCTTTTAGTCATGCACAGGCCAAATAAACAACCTTAACATGCACAGGCCAAATAAACAACGTCTTAAAGCTTGTGTTCTTTTTGATTCTTATCAGCATTATTTAAAACTTCAGATTTGTTTTAGTTAGTCTTGCGTGCGTATGTGTTTTATCTAGAAAGAGTAAAGAGATGAAAGGAATCATTTGGTACAGCTCAATGATGTGGAACATCAAACTCACAAGAGCTGCTTACATTCCTCTCTCTCTCTCTCTCTCTCTCTCTCTCGTCCACCAACACAACACTCAGCCCCCCCCCCCGCCCCCCCAACCACCACCCACCTGGTGTAAAGGTTTTAATTTTTTCCAGATGTAACCCTTTTCACTGGTAACTCTCAGGAGAACAACTGATACTTCTCTCCAAACCATCTGTGGCTGACCATTACAAGGTTGATGGTTTGTTTCTTCCATGCCTTACAAACGTTAGAGTATTTGCGTAAAACAAAAACAGCAGTAAAGTGTTTAATACCATCTTGAAACCTAATATTAAATCACTGTGACCAGTAGGTGCTGTTATGGTTACTGTTTTTTCACTGTTCACTGACCACTGTGGCATGAGAAACAGAAGTGTGTGTTTTAATAGCCACAGTTCACAACCACTGAGACCACTGAAAACTGAAAAACTCTGGGAAAAATGTGTGTAGTTCCAGCCTTTTATGTGAATAGATGTTAGGGTAGCGCCATATTTAATTGCTGACAGGAATGAAAACGAGGCTGGGATAGAAGTAAGCCTACAGTACTTTCAGTGGATTGTACTGTGCCATTGTTCAGCTGATGAAACCTCTGGAAATAAAAGATAGACAAAAACTTCATGAAACAGTTTTGAAAGTCATTAGTTGAGAAAATTACACATTCTAGGACCTTTCTAAAGTGCGTTAAATTCAATATGGCATCTAATTCAGTCACCCTCATGTTGTTCTTTTTTTTTTTTTTTTTACTTTGTTTGACTTTTTTCTTTTGTTTTAGTGGAATAAAATTTACATTTTGGGGGGGAAATTTGTCCGTATAATGCAAGTCAATGGATTCAAATTGTTTCCTTGTAGATGTAAAAACAGTTCAAACATTCTTCTTTTGTCATTCTTTTTGTCATACAGCTGTAGAACTGCATGAGGGTGATTAAATTATGACATAAATTCAGATTTTTGAATGAACTATCACTTTAAGGGATCAACTGCCATGATGTTAAAAGATGCAAATGCACACATACACACTCACAGTAAGCATTATAGTGACATAAGTTCATATTTGCCTGCTTTACTTTCTCAGCAGGTTGTCAGTACCAATACGATTTGTGCATTGACTCCACAGATGTACACAGACTCTTACTGTGTAAAGGGCAGTAGAGGGTTAAAGTCTGTGCAGCAGATCTAGGTTAAAGAACTTAATGACCCAACCAGCTGCTGCTCATGTCAACCCCTCAAATCTCTCTTTTCCTCTTCTCCCCCTTTTTCTATTGTTCTCATGAATACCAATACAGAGATATACACAGTTGCATATTGGTTGGCATATTGGCAGTTGGAATGTTAAATAATTCACTTTAATTTATCACAAAGAAAGACAGAAAGATTACAACAAAGGCACACATACATATGTATGCCATATTGTATTTTTGGATGGGGCTTGGGAGTTTCTCTAGCATTTGGTTTGTTGTTGGGTGATGAATGCCTAAAATGAGTGATGTGTTTTTATGGAAAGCTGTTGTTCATCAATAAGGCAGCATGTGTTTCCAATAGGCAACCTCTCTGCTGTTTCAGAGAGGGTGATCGTTACTAAGAGACATGTACCCCCATGAGAGATACAAAGAATCATATTTGTTTAGTGTGTGTATGCTAATTAATATATATATATATATATATATATGTATGTGTTGTGTGTGTGTGTGTTTGTGTGTGGTGTGTGTGTTTGTGTGTGTGTGTACATACAGAGATACAATAAAGATGATGTCAGAAGTTGTGTCATCTAACTAAGCTAACAATTTTGGTTCCAGGAGGTTTTGAACCCTTTAAGGTTCTTAGGTTGCCACACAAAAAGCTCCCTGTGACATTTGGAGAATGTTATAAGATGATTACAACAATCTGAAAAGAACATTCCTAGAAGATTAGGAATTTGTTTCCAAAACATATAACCAAGAGTGAACCACGCTAGGGGAACGTTCTGTTTTTGGTCTGAGTGTACACATAAGTATATGAGAACGCTCTACTGGTTTGTGTGCAAGTGTGTGACTTTGTGTACATTGATTATTTTACAGTAGGCATAGTGATGCTAAAACACTGATTAGCTGTTTTTAATTCACAGACTTGGTTCATGAAAACCATCTGCATCAATCTCTGGCAACAAGCACTTTATTACACATCCTGCTGTGTTTTCATTCTCCATCGGTCTCTTTCTTTTTTCTCATAGTCTCTTTTCCTTGATCCTTTTTACTTTTTTTCTCCTCCTTGTCTTTCTTTTTCCCTATCTGTTCTGCTCTTTCTATTCCTTGCTATCGGTTGTGCAATTTTCGAGGCTAATGCCACATAGTTTCTTTCTCCCCTCTTTTTCTCCTCAATCACATACTGTTTATTCTTTCCAGTAACTTGAATTACGTCAGTTGTGTGGTGATAATATTTTGTCCCACAAGTGCATTTTGCATACATTCAGTTTTCTTCATCATGGCTTATAGCGTTTGTCAGCCGACAAATTCATATGAGGACTAGACAGGAAATGGCCCCCTGGGTGTGGGGGTTCCTCACTGGAAACACACACATGCAAACACATTTCAATGTGCAGAGAAGATATACAAGTATGTTTGTCCATGCATTTTTCTCTTTCTTTCAAGATATTGCCATTTTGGCATACAACTCATAACACCAAATGTGCCAATCAGATCATTGCTAACCTATCATTTCTTTGCCAAGTAAATTATAGTTTTTTCCCCCCTGATCTAATCAGCAGTCAGAATAATTATCAACACTGTTCACTGTTCACTTCAGCTCCCTCCACGCTGAATGTTTTGAGCTAAGAGGAAATATGAAACATCTGGGCCTTTCACTTAGTTGCGTGGACGTTATTTATTATGTTCTTGTTGGATTAGAAAAGTAATGAAAAACTGAATTATTCCACGATAACTTTTCTTTGACATGCTATTTCTTTGCAAATACATCACACTTATATAAATTCTAGATTTTTGAAATTGAGTGAAGTCTACCCACGCACCCAAGAGTGCTCGCTCCTAAATCCTTCTCACGACCTGGCTCGCGGCCTGAGACAGAAATTTGGTCTGAAATTCCCTTTCTTTACATTTATATTTTTCTCCCTGGCGGTGCTTATTAAACAAGCAGTGGAGTCCAAGATCGAGCCCTGTGGGACCTTCGTGGGAAGAACATTCATTTGATTTTTCTTGCACACGTGTAAAGTTGGGAACCAAGCACTGGTTCTTATTCAGAACTGGTTTCATTTTGAAAAATATACTAGAACCGCATAATTTTCATGATTGTTTAAGTTTTTTTTTTTTTTTTTTTTGTAGACCTACAGCACACAACATACAACAACCAGTGTAGTCCGATTCCCAAACGAATCACTATGAACTGTTTTTTTTTAGTGAATCAAAAACATTGAGGTCCAGTTCCCAAATTAATGACTCATAGGAGCCACATCTTTTTAGTGAATAAAAACACTTACGAATCAGTATCTGACTCTCTTACTGATTCTGATTAGCAAGTCATTTACTTTCGGCTGGTCTATATGAAAATGTTTGAACCATTGGTGGTATTTCATAAAATGAGTGTATGAAATATCAATATAATTTCCTATATTTTAGGGCCAATAATTTAATATTTGATTTATACTGCCTCTAAAAGGTTATAAAAGTCATAATAAAGTCTGGGTAAACAAACAACTGCAAGAATTGTTTTCCTGATTTGTTATAGCCTATGTAATGCTGCAATATGAAATTATCATTTGGAAACATGTCAAGTAAATATAGGAATTGCATTTATATTCTCCCCATAATTCTTCCAAAAAAAGAATCTTTAATGCAACCTAAGGAATCGTTAAGATGAATCTGAACAAGAATCTGTATATCAAATTCATATAAGCTACACGAGTGTGTAGGCTATATGTCGTTTAATGTCCACGTCTGGAAGGGAATGGGGCGGGCCGATCCGTGCCTGAACTCGAAGATGACTATGGTGTGTGTGTGTGTGTGTGTGTGTGTAATCTGCAACAGATGACTTCTTGGGGGATGAGAGGGTCTGACGGAGGCAAATGTTTCCTCGGCTGGAGCCACACCAGCTCGCAACGGTTGTGCATGGATATATCAATGCAGATAAAATTAACTATGCATTCGTCTTATAGGTAATCTAAATACCTGTACCCGGGCGGCAATGCATCTGTAAAGCGTCAATACCTGGCGAGGAAGACCTTGACTAACCTGGACTGAAACAAAGGAATGTATTGAGTAGTTTGTTATTTGCTCATCACTGGAATGGCATATTTGCTCTATAACTTTTTTTTGTTCGGCAGTGGAGCGCTTTTATTCTTCACGTCTAGTTGGGCCATTTGCCCCGAGCGATGCGAGTGCCAGCACGTACAGCATATCCTCTGCGCAAACCGTGGTCTGCGCGCGGTGCCCAAAGCGCCGCAGGTGGAGCGCGCAAAAGACTTGCGGGTTTTCGGTCTCGCGGGAAACTTCATTCACAACCTTAGCGCGTTCGACTTCATGCGCTATGGGAACCTAATCAGGCTAAATCTCCAGTTTAACCAAATAAGGAATATACATCCTAAAGCATTCGAGAAACTCTCCATGCTGGAGGAGCTATATCTGGGCAACAACTTAATCTCGACAATACAACCTGGGACTCTACAGTCGCTGAAAAAACTCACAATATTATATAGCAATAACAACGATATCAAAGACTTTATTTCCGAACCTTTTAGTCATTTAAATAGTTTAGTCAAACTGAGACTTGATGGAAATGTAATTGAGTTTTTAAAAGAATCCATCTTCAAAGGACTGACAAACTTAATGTTTCTGCACTTAGAATCGAACCAGCTTCGCCATATTGACCGCAATGCGTTCGCGCGGCTCAGCAAACTGCAGTTTTTAAACCTATCAGATAATAAACAAACAGAACTGCGCGATATTTTCATGTTTTCTCATCTTAAGTCACTAACAACTCTTCTAATCGCAGGCAACCAAATAAGGCACATTGGAAATCACGTCTTTCAGAACCTGAAAAAGTTAGCAAAAATCTCTCTGAGTCACAACAAGATATCAAAGCTGGACAGCGAAGCGCTGAAGGGGCTCGCGCGCGTGAAAGAGTTCAAGATTGACATGAACGAGCTCACAGGGATCCCGGCTGGTCTGCTAGACCCGCTCGAGCGCATCGAACAGCTCGACTTCAGTGACAATCACATATCTCGCGTGGACCCCGGTGCTTTTGACCACCTTTCACACCTAAAAATTTTAAAATTGAAAAACAACCGTCTTGGGAATCTCTCCGGTGGAATTTTCGCCACGAACGGCGTTTTGTTCCACGTAGAACTGAATGGGAATAACTGGACTTGCGACTGCCGGATGGAGAAGCTTAAAAGATGGATGACGCATGCGCATTCTCAGGGAAAGCTGTTGACCGTGTTTGTGCGCTGCCTTCACCCCCCAGTGCTGGCGGGAAAATACTTGGACTATGTCAGCAACTCCCAGTTGGGAAATATGAGTGGTCATTGCGAGTCTGAACCTCAGCCAGTGGAGAGCGGAGGAGCAGTAGTGGAGTCACCGGCTCTCAAGGAGGAAAGAGAGAAGCGAGAAGGTGAAAAACATGGAGATGTAGGTGTCCAAGGGGATGAGGGGGAGCAAGGGCTTGTGACAATATTAGAAAGAAAGAAGAAGAGGAAACTGGTCAGCTCAAGGCCAAGACCCACAGCTGGGAAAACAGGGAATGGCTCCTTATCTGATTTTCCAACAACAATGGCCACGTTCTTGACAGGCCACAACCACAGCACCTTTGCTTGGGCCCCACAGGAGCAGTTCAACCTGGCCTTACAAGACAGAGCCAAGCATCACGACTCAAGAATTGAAGTGATCACTAATGCATGTCAATTCAACCATCACTCCATCCTGAATGTAAGCGTGGAAGATGTCACTTCCAGTACAGCCACAGTCCACTGGAGCACAACTCCCGACATTGGACTGGTTCATGGGAAAGAACTACTCTTTCGGGTTTTATTTGACCGTTTCGGCCATGCTTTCCGCTTCCCACGCTACGTTTACACAGATGGATCCGACCAGGCGGTGACCCTTCAAGAGCTCCACCCAGACTCCACCTACATCACCTGTGTGGAGAGCGTTGTGGGTGGAGCTTTGTGTCAGGTTGCCCCCAGAGATCACTGCACTGGATTTGTCACGCCTTTGCCCTCGGTGACAAGTGAAGTCAACCTACAGCTTGTCACAGTAGCAGCCCTGGCGGCCAATGCACTGCTCCTCCTTCTGGTGGGCGGAGTCTGGCTAGGGCATGTGTTGAAGAGGCAGATCAGAAGCAGGAAGTCGTCCACTCATGCACATGTACGTCACATGTACTCAACCAGACATCCATTTCGCTCTACTGTGGCCACTACATGTGTCTCTTCTGAATTCAGTGGTTACCAGAGTGGCAGACAACTGGCTGAAGAAGGTGACCTCATCCAGTTCCCTGGTGACCGTTTCTTTGACAACAGCCATGCACGAAGAGATGATGATGTCATAATGCTTAGATACTCCGACTGAGTATTGTGTGTGTGAAAATAATAGACAATTTTGGCAAAATCATTTTGGCCACAAATGAGTAACCACTGAAACTGCCATTCTTTTTCTTTTCTTGTTCTACAGGAAAAGCCTTTTGATACATTTTATATGTTTGACTTTCATTATTGTTTTTTTTAAATAAATATGTAGTCTGTATTAATAATTGTGTAATGGTTTCCATGTTTTTTCCCTTTATAATTAATTCAATTCCGACATTCAAAATTCTACAATAGACCTTAGTCAGGTTTAGACACCATATTGCATTTAATGAGAAGAAGACAAGGCTGTAAGGGAGAGAGTTTTTTCCCCCCAGAAAGACATTTGCTGTGTTGATAAACAGTGCTGGGTAGTAACTGAGTACTTGTAATATGGATTACACAATCAGATTCCAAAAATTAGGTACTTGTAATTAGATTAAATTACATATTAAAATGCTCATAATCAGACTACTGTTACCTTTTTATTGATTACATGATTACATATCTTCAACACAATGCGCGTAGTCGAGTATTTATAATTTAGTTCATTCTCCCAGTTCTTTGTTTTTCCCTTAGTTTAAATGAATCCGTTCTAAATTACCTCATCCACTTGCATACATGAGCCTAATAATTATTCAAGTTACTAAACACTGCTGATGCATAGCTGTGAAATACTATGTCTTTATCATATCCAGTGACCTTCACTAATTTTTAATATTGGAAGTCTGGAAAAAAATATTTCAAACCTGAAAGACTTTGGCCATGTAAATATCATGTTTATTAATGTTGTGGTCATGTGAATGTAGAGATTTCCCACAGTTTTGACATTTTGAATGATTTCATTACTTATTAGCTTTTCATTAAACCCGACATGTTTTTTTTTTCCTTTAACAAACCCCATCTGGAAATGCGGGTAGGTGATATTTCCTGTGTATGGGAATAAATAATAATAAGTAATAATACTAATATAATGTAGAATCAATTATGTACCAATCTCACATTCAAAGTCTTGTGAGAAAACGAGTTTCAAAGTAATCTAACGTAACAACTAGGTAGATCAGAACTACATTCCTAATTTGGGTGTCTCCATATAACTGTTACTAACTACAGTTTCCTTCATGTCATTTGTCATCAGTAATGGACTACAGTTTAAGTAATCTACCCAGAACTGTTGATAAACAACAACAGTCCATTGAATGCACTCTACTTCTCTCACTCACAGCCTAGTTTTCATTCCTGTCAAAAATTCAGTAGCCCCTCACTGCAGAACAAAAGACTCCCAGGGGGCGTGGTTGGAGCACACGAGTGGGGTGGAGAGGGGAGGTTTAGGGGAGATGGGTGGGGTTTTAAGGATCAGGGTGGAGGAGGTTAGGTTTAGGTATATGTAATGTGGGAGGAGTTGGATCTGGATCCAACCACGACCCCTGGATCTTGTGTTCTGCAGTGAGGACCATCTTCAAAAATTGGCGCTACCCTAAGGTCTATACCAAATGAATACATGAATCTAACCATAAGATGGCGCAATAAACCAAGTTTTCACAAGACTTAAACTGCAACATTGTATAGCCACAATTCAGGAGTCATTTATTTAAACTATCACCTTGTAGTACATGCAGTCAATCCTGAAAATAATCCAGCAAAAAAATATAATACACTAAAGGCAGCAGTTGTATCCCAGCATTATTAAGTTATTAGCATGAACCGTGAAAAAAGAGATCAGAGCATATGGATACAGATATTAAGTGCTTTTAATTAAAAATGGCCACAAATGTGTACAAAAATAGATAAATATTTTTTTTAAAAACTTTACATGCATAAAACAGTTTAAACTTGCAGAGTTTACAAACATTCTTTTTTTCCACGTCTAGATTCAGAATTCCGTATGACACAGAATGTATAGCCATATAAGCATTTTTTTAAATCAGAGGCGGTACACATGCTTGCATGTTATTTCCAGAAAATGTCAGTACTGACATTTTGATTGTCACCGAGCCAGTTAGTATGAAATGATTGCAATGCTGAATTGTTTTAGGACATGAGTACGACATGATTCCTTTATTATCATTCCTACACATGATTCTGATGTTGGCTCTGTCTTTATAAAATGAAGACAAACATGAAACAATCAGCTTTAGCTGCATCATCATGAATTTATAAAACTAGAGATTCCTATTTACAATTACACATTTACAACTGCCCTGATTCAATGCATTTCACACAGCCTTTCTGTTTCAGGATTTAGTGCACACAGCTGTCACTGAAGCTATCAAAGCATTTACACTGAAAGTGGCCAGAAACAAATAAAAACAAAACAAAACAAAACACACATATACACACAAATGTGCACACATACTCTAGGAGTAAAACTAGATGAGTGTCCCTGAGAAAGATCAACTATAAAAAAGCACGAGGAAGAGTTTGAGATAACAGAAAGAGAGGTATGAAAAGGGTGAAAGACAGGTTTGAGAATAAGAAAACAAATTTGGTGAGGGTAAAAGGACAGTTTGTTTTCCAACACTGTAATGAATCACAGTGAGTTGAAAATAAAACCACTGGAAACATCCATTTCACCCTCGGCTGATTACCTGAGATGTCAAGGGCCAGAAGTATAAACAGACTTTTAATTTAATTATTCTATGCTTGAGAGTAATTAAGCATTTCAGACATGTATGTGAAACATGCATTCCATTTTAGTCATAAATCCAATTTTAAAACTGTGGATTAAACATTTTGCTGTTAAGTTTTGCTTTTGCACTGATGGGTACCTGTTTGGTCACAGGTGCCCCGACCATATGGCTCTAAAGAAGGGTCGTATTTTGTGAATCATTAGTTTCTGTCCATGTTGAAGCATGTTATATTTGTGTGTTGTTAGTGGAGTGTGAGTGTGGGGTAAGGTGAGTGTGTGGTAGAGCCGAACTTGATGTTGAGATGCTGTTGTGTTGGATTGCATGTTGCTGGACAGGACTTCCTATTAGACTACCTACGTCCACCTAAACTTAAATTATGAAACAGACATCAATCAAAATAAGGGATTATAAGTTTATACAGTATATATATATAATATATAATATAATATATAATATATATAGAATTAAACATTCTAACTTTATTAATTAAACACCATTATATAAATATAAAAGATCATACCATTAAAAAGACTGGGGCTAGTCCGTTTTTTTTTTTGGTTTTTATTTCTTCACCAAAGCTGCATTTATTTGATCAAAATACCATAAAACAGTACTTTATAACTAGTCTCAAACCTTAAAACAACTGTTTTCTATTCAGTTATGATCACTCTCTTGTGCTTCTCTATTTTGTGTTCAAGGACTTTTATTTCGAAGTGTTTCCTGTGTTTAGTTCATGACCACCTTGTTCCTTTTCCTGCCTTGTTTGTTTCCATAGTTACCCCTATTAGTTGTCATGACAATTCATTAGCTCCACCCCCTTGTTAGCTTTGTTAACCTGTGTATTTAAACCCCTGTGTTTGCCCTGGTTCTTTGTCTAGTCTTGTCTGTTTTTTTGTCTGTTATGTGTTGGTTCCCTCCTGGTCCTGGTTCCTGTCGTCATGGTTCTTATTAGTTCCTTCAAAAAACATTTTCTACATTTGAATCTTCTTGCCTTCATCCTTGAATTCCATCAAGCATAACTAGCCAAAACACAGATCCAGCAGAGGAAATTCTGTTACACTGTTCAGTTCTGTGCCCTTGCTAATTGTATAAATTGGAAAGATGCCATTTTGAAAGACTACTTCCATGGCTTTATTGAACCTATAAAATCATTCATGCCCAAAGGGGTAAATGACTTTACCTTAGAACAATATATGGACTATGCTCTTCTGTTAAGTGGATCCCCCTTCATGGTGGGGGTTGAGGAGGACCCAACCCGCAATTTTTTCATGTGCCTCGAGCTCCGATGGCCACAGGGCACAGTCCACCATGGATTACGGTGCCAAGTCTGGTGGTTGCAAGCCCGGTACCTCACCGCACTTCCTAGTCCAACATTCTCAACACATGCTAGTTTGGCGGCTGCCACTCTTGAGTCTTGTCCCAACATGGCCGCCACTCTTGAGTCTCAGTGCTCTCAAGCCTGGCAATCTCAGAGGTTCTTCCATCATCTGCTGCACTTCCAGTAATGGTGGTCACCATTTTGTGTGTCTTTGCCATACACACTTCCTCGGAGGTGGTGGTGACTGCTGCAGAATCCCCCGAGGCAGTGGCGTCTGCTCCAGAGATCACTCAAGCTCCAGAGCTCAGTCTCCAGTGCACCAGCTTTTCTGATCCGCCATGGTGGTTTTCCTCTCTCTCTGCTCTACGGTCTCGTGCCATCTAACGCTTGCTGAAGATGGTCCCTCAAGTTCCATCAGATCTGCCTTTGTGGTGTCCCCCCAGCTCTGTCAAGCTCTGCCCCTGGGGGGCGTTACTGCTCTCGTCCCCTGGTGAATTTCAGCTCACGCCAATTGGTCATGTCCGCTTTCTCCTGTTCCACCGTGGGATTTCGCCGGTACCCCTCACGTTCTCTTGCTGTGATGGTCTTCTGCTCCGCCATCGGGATCCTTGGTGCCTGCTGCTGGCGGCCCAAAAGGGCTCCTACCCAGAGTCCTCAGCTCCGGCTTGCCTACTCTTCCTGCCATTTTTTTGCTTTTGGCATCACCAGCTCCTCTGGCTTCCACCTTGTCTCGCTGTCCACAGCCTCTGTCTCCACTGGCCTCGTCTCAAGCTTCCTGGCTCTTCCAATATTCCCCCTGATCCACCTCATGGACTCTTGCTTTTTGCGGGTTAGAGCATCGGGAATTCCGCTTCCTAACCGGGGGTGGGTGCCTATGTTGGTCACTGCTGTGAACACTCACGAAGTTTGCCTCTCCTGTTTGGTTCCGTATGTCTGCCTTTTTTGTTCCAGTAGTTACCACCTAGAAAGGATTTCCAGCAATCAGTTAGCTCCCCCCTTTTTAGCTAGTTAACCACCCATGTTTTAACCAACCCCTGTGGGTGTGGGCCCTGGTTCTTTGTGTCTACGTCTTCGTCCGTTACACTCAAAAAAAATGTTTGTCCATTTTTTTGTATTTTTAAAATCCTGGAATTTATGTTTTGTGAAGGCCATTGCTCAGCCTTCATGTCAAATAATCTTCAGAATCATTCAAATATCTCATTTGGTGCTCCATAACATTACTTCCTGTCTTATTATCATTTTGAAACAGTGGTACGGTCTAATATTTTTGTTAGAAACTTGTACCTGTTTAGTGTACACTTTTTTGTGTGTGTAAGTCTTCATTTGTCGAGTTTTGATCAGTGGTGTCATTGCCTCCTTTTGCACTGAAATATTTATATTTCAGAAGAATTTCTTGTCCAGTCCACTATGGTAGGAAAATCTCAAAAATATTCTATAATATCACAATAGTAAAGATATATCTAGCTCTTTCTCTTTAAAGTTTTATTACTGTAGATGTGTCAACTTTATATTCCTTTAAGTAAAATTAAAAATTTTTTTTAAATGTAATTTTTATTTCATTTCTTATATTCTAATTTTTTCTCTAAAGATTTCATTACTTTATTCTTCTTTTTTTTTTAATGGCTGTAACAGTATTTTCATTTAATTAACTATCTGAGTATATTAATAAGTTTTTACAATTTTATTATTATTTTTTATATTTCCATTTACGTTTTGCTAGGAAATAATTGTTAATGGTGAAAAATCTAGTTACACCAAAAATGCATTACTTTTTAAACTCTAGAATTTTTATTGTATTTGGGGTGAAATTTGACTCAGATATGTTCTTCATGTGTTTTAATGAAATTCAAACATATACACTAGTATGTGTGAGAAAGCAGGAGAGAATGAGAAAATTATTCATACTTACTCTGTGTTTCTCTCTGTCTCACAGATACAGGACAGTCTTTATGTGAAAGAAGTATTTGCTTCAGTTGAGAGACTTCTGTCCTGAGTGATGTCACCTCATTCTATGAGAAGACAAAATATATATATAAACAAAGCAGCAAACGCATGAATCTACCATGAATTTTCAGTTGTATTTAATACTGCTAGGTAGGTACCTGCACAAATTATGCATGTGTAAATGTACCTGCAGCTGTAAGTTAGTGTGTGTAAGTTCCTCAGCCTTCCTCTCCAACGACACCACCCAGACCTTTCTCTTCTGTCTGCACCGCGTCGCAGCAGCTCTGTTTCTCTCCAGAAACTTCTCTCTGCGCTCATCTGGGCCTTCCTCTGATGTCCGTCGGCGTCTGCCCGTGGACAGCTGTGGAGGAGATTGCGGACAGGGGGTCTGTTTCGGTGTGGACGACATCTGTAAAACACAAATCTTTTGTTGAATATTACAATAGATTAATTAAAATCTGTAAAAAATTTGAGTTTGACCTAGACCTGTGTAGGTATTGTCTGATGTGAAAGGGGAGGGGTGGTCTGATGGGTGGAGCCAGGATGCAAATGAGCTGGTGGAGATTGGTGAGCGTGGCTGTGATGTGATTGGTCTTGGCTTTGATGTTGATGTACGAGTCTTTGCGGTGATTGGCTGTGGCAGTGCTGCTGGTATGCATGATGATGAGATGCGGATTGTAAATGGGACAGTGGGTGCTGATGTGATGACATCATCTCCATCATGTGGCAAAGCGGATTCTGACTGCCATTGGAAACCGCAGGTTGGCTGTGAGCTGGTATGACCTTTGACCTCTGAAGGATTACAGACGGGGAGAGATGGGTCAGAATGGCTCCTGGGGTCACTGTCAACATCAATGTCATGTAACTGTGGATAATTCATGCTTTTTTAAAAGGGAACTGCCCAAAGCAAGATTTGCTTTACCAACTTTTACTGGCAACCATGTGTTTTTAATTTCTACATCTAAGGTTTCCTGTGCATGGGGATTGTTTGTGATGGTAAGAATACTTGGCACTTTTACATTTTTCAAAACGCAAAGAATCTACAATGACGCCAAAGTCAGATGATAACCAGGTCAAGTCGAAGCCTTTGAAATTCAATCCCCTCTGCTTTCTGAAAAGAATCAGTGCATGAGAGTGTGTGTGTATGCATGAATGCCACTTTTTAAACAGGTAACACTGCGTGTTTCTGAATTAGATAACTCAATCAAGATGTCTACATTAGTTACAAAGCACTGTGGCATTATAACCTCTGTCCGACTTGTAATGTTTCTATAGAGACATCACAATCCTGTAACCATGGCGTCAAATAATTAGTATGGGGCTGTACCTGAAGGGAGGAGCATGAGCCAGAGGGGGCGGGGCCTGGTATACCCATCATACTACAGTTCATTGACAACTGCGCCTCCATCTGTCATTTTAATAACATATGAAATTATTATGATGATGTAATAAGAAACAGAGGCATTATTTTGATTAATATTTTACTGTGGCGATTGGGTTTGAAATGCTTTCATGTTTACTTACATTCATGGCTGATGTCCCAGGCAACGCATTTGTCTGTCTGCTGTGCAGACAACTGGGTGCAGATCTGTAATGTCAGAGGGATTCTCATTAGCAGTGACCAAAAGAATAAAGTTTAGAAAGTTTACACAGGGCTGCTAGTAGTGTAGGACATGAGTTCCTTTAACGAAATGTGAAAAAAGTATATAATAATTTACGGTAAACATTAATTTACAGTATTTTGACATCTTTAAACTGGCAAATTCTGTAATTCTGTATAAAGATGTAATGCTGAGATGTTAATGCTGAATATGGGGTATTTTGGTAATGATATATGGTAATACTCACTGTTTATTTGAAGTGGAGTATGTGGCAGTGCATTGAGGCTGAGGCTGTGAGCTGTGTGTGTGGAGCTGGTTCTGGTTGAGATGAGCCAGAGCACACTGCTGCTGTTGCTGTGGTTGAAACTGATGATGTTGACTCTGCTGAGGCTGTGTCTCAGTGTGAGGCTGGTTATGACCTGATGCCTGCACAGAAAAGTTCTAAAAGCAAGAAAATATTTAGAATTTAGATAGCATTTATATGTTGAATATTCTAATACTTAGAATATTTTTAAAAATATATTAAGAAATGCTCCTTCGCCCTTCTGGCCTTGTTACTGTCTTCTTCTTCTAATCGGACCCCGAATGCTGAGTTGCGACCCAAACAACATTAACCTAGATCATTCTCCCCGTGTATTGGTTAAAAAATAGTGGGTATATGTTGATATATATAAAAACGGTTTGATATTTAATACTCTTAATCTGATTTTCTGATAATCTGATCTGATCGTTCGATTCTTTTTACTACAGTCCACAAGAACGCATTACAAACACAAGCAAGTGCAGAATATTTAATGCTACTTCATACAACATAGAATTGATGCAAACATTTATTCATTGGACATTTGTGTAAGCTTTTGAAACATGTATTTCCTCTCACCGATTTCGTCTCCTCCTCCACCTGTGACTGGTTAAGCTCCAGGTCAGTAAAGAGGCCCACTTCCTCACAGTCCCGTAAGAAACGGGTCGGAGTTGGAGTCTGATCTACAGATGAATAAAGAGTACATGTTTATCACAAATGCAAACAGCATCATCAGATTCCACACACAAAATGCCACTGGCAATATATAAAGTAAAAACACAATGGAAATGTTTATTAATTAGAAGCACATTTCAGACAACACCTTACACACGACATGGGTAATTCCAAGTTCTTTCAACAAATAACCATAAATATATTACAAGAATCATAACAGGTGAATAAAATATAAAAATTTAAAGAAGATAACAAAAATAAAAAGTTGTTTATATTTTAAAATAAACACAAGATGAAACAAGAAAGATAGCATAATAAGATGATACAGCCGTAGGAGCATATATTTTAATAATTGTAATATTATTAAGTTATTTATATATATTATATTATAAACATACTATATATGTTATTATAAATAAAACATTGATTAATATTAGATTTATCTATGCATATTTGGAACATCTGATTTTTTAAAATAAAGTGCTAGAAAAACATTGGTTAAAGTTACTAAAGTTACTAAAATAGTTTAGTAGACAATTAAAAAATAAACTGATTAAAGCTTAAGCAAATGTGTTTCTATCTATCTATCTATCTATAGAGCATAGACTAAACACATGTAAACTGAGAAGGCATAGGACATTTCTCAAGGTCAAGGAACAAAAACTTTAAATCAGTAGACCAATATCCAGTAACCTCCAGGCAAACCTTTCCAAACAAATGTAGAGAAACTAGCCCTCTTTTCAATGTCATGAGCGGAACTTGTCTGAAGTAATCTACTGGCATGCTCAAAAATGTAAAAAATTAACCCTATGTCATGATTTTGCTCTTGTTGTTTTGGTAATTTAGGGGTAGTCTAAATTAAACTGGTTTTCTAAGCTACTATAAAAGGGGTCAGAAGGTAAAGTCCATCTTTTGTTTTTTATGTAAATGTTTCTGTCGCCGCAGTGATGTCTCACAGACCCCAGAGGTCAAGGGTCAGGCTGATGTTTATATGTCAGACGCTGGGTTTCCATGGTAACAGACATTGTCTACATCCTAAATCAACGATATGAAGAAGACCTATCATGACATACACATTTTTTCCGCTTTTTTTTCACAAATGCTCTTTATTAGGCTCTTATATTACTTATATTACTGACCTACGAGCTGTAGATTGAAACTCTTTAGCTGCATAGAAGATATTAAAACCTCATTGATAATAAAACATTAGCCTTTGATATGAGTGGTTAATTATGTGTGTTTTTTTATGAGCACACCCTTACCTGAAAGCATACTGTCACACTTAATAGAAGGGAATTTAAGGGTCATCTCATGTTTGTGTCTGTGAATAATTAGGTGATCTTCTCTTTGGAAGCGCTACAAGAACAAGAAACATGGGCGGCCGTGACAATGCTGAATTACATAAAGGATACATAGTCGTTCCAATATGAATCATAATTTTTCAATAGTAATTCATTGTGAAATGTGATTCAATTTAACAACGTAATTGATGGGTAAAACTTGTGACAGCATACATAAAACACATAGTTGTAGCTCTGAATGATATGACAAACATCAGCAAACTGGACATCTGTTACTTACCTGTGAGCATCCAGGAGCAGTGCATACATATGGCCTGTCCTGATCAACATTCATCACTGAGATCTAAAAACCTAAACATACATATGCACATACACACACATGCACACAAGGGAGATGACATGAAAAAGTGCTCATGACAATTAGACAGACAAACAGACAGATATAAATAACACCTATAAGCAATATATGCCAATATGGAGTGACTTATTAACATTTCAGTCTCTTGGTTTCTATTCTATCTAGCTATCTGTCTGTCTGTCTGTCTGTCTGTCTGTCTATCTACCTTTCAGTCCATCCATATAGAGATACAACATAGACTTTATGAAAATAAAAGATGATAATATAATCTACCGAACAGACAGACAGACTATATATCTATTGGACAAGCCGATTCTAATAAATCAGTTTAATATCAATATAAATAATATAATAGTACATATATCAGACCTATAAATTATTGAAACATTGAGTTTTTAAAATTTTTCTTTTTATCTATGACAGTAGAGCCGATCTATATAAAATCATATAGAAAAATAAATATCTATTAAATTATAAGACCTATAAATTGTGAAACATCGTTTAAAAAAATGGTGACCTATTTGACTCCTCTCAGCTCTCTATATTTTGCTCGTTTTCCTCCCCCTGTTTGGTCGTCTCTTTCCTTCTACTTGTTCTCTGTTATTTGAGAACTTATTTACAACCATAAGTCGCGCTTTAAACGAGATGCATTCCTCTATTCTGACACCATCATGAGTTCGCAAGTTCGGGCGGAGTCTGAATCGCAGACGGGTCTACGTCCAGGGCCATCGTCGAACCGTCCTTGCAGACTGAACGTATATGGCGAAACCGGAGGACCGCGGTGTCACGATTTTACAAACCCAAACATCTCTGGGCCAGTGGGGCAATACTGTGTCATTTTAGAAATAAAAACATCGTAAAGTTTGTCTTGGTAGGTCACTTTGGATTTATGTGAACCGGCAGATGTCATACAGGGTGTAAAAAAATAAAATAATAATAATAAAACCAAAGCAAATGATAATATTGAACTTACTCATTCAAAACACGCGCACGTGTGCTATATAACATTTAAAAATGTTAATACATTCAAATAGGTTTTGAACAGCCAACTGGCAAACAACCATTCACCTTAAACGCGTAGTTGACAAGTGACAATCTTAACTAAAAACGACAGACATCCATTTTACAAAGAGTCAAAACATTTTCTATTCTAATACTCAATTTGTCTGATTGTTTGGTGGTGTCACGCCCCCTTAAACAGACATTTAAACAGTTTACCAACATTTTAATGGAAACCGGCATAACTGACAGATACCAACTTGACAGTAAATCAAGAACAACAGCAAGAAAAATCCCAACAACACTGTGCAAGACACGCGTTACGTTTGAGTTTTGAACTAAGTGTAAAATGATATTCACAAGCGAGTGTAGAACAATAGTACGTACTACTACATCTGATCCGAACGCGTCGAGGACTGAGATTAGCAACGCTCCTCGCGCTGGGACGAAGCACGCTGAAGTGACACGCGATTACAATATGATCTATTTACAGAAGCATTACATCACCTCGCGGTGACGTCACGTGGGATTCCTGAACTTCTAAATCATTGCGGTCCGCTTTTTAAAAAGAGGAGGGCTTTCAGACCGCCCACCGGAGGATGTAGCGGGCGTCTGATGCGGACATTGGCGCGTTGGGGGGAAAAGGGAAGAGGGAGGTGCTTCGCTCGGTGCTTCGCTCGGTGCGTGCTGCACCAACAGCTGTCTGGAGCGGTGCGCGGGACGGTCCCGATTAGCGAATGGCGTGTGATGATAGAGGGAAGAGAGGAAAGGGGCATGTATAAGCGTGTTAGCCTTTGGTTGAAAACGTTAAATTACAAACTGTTACCAGCCATATGTTTGTTTTTCAGGTGGTCAACGATATAAACTGCATGCTTTCTTTTCAATGAGATTTTGTAATGTGAATCAGACGATTATTTATTCAAAACTGGGCTCTGGGGTTCTGTTAAAAAACAATAATATGTCTTATATAATAATAATTCCAAAATAATTATATGTCCAAAACATGGTAGGCTAGTTGTATGAATACATGTTTTATAGAGCTTTGACACAGATGTCAACTTTTAGAAGGGTAAACTCAAATTAAACAACTCTTATCATGTGACTGTTTACACGTATTGTCATTTTCAGGCAGTCTAAAAGTTTGATCATTGAAAATGCATCAGCTACACTTTTAAGAACCTAATAAACATACAAATGCATTTTGGTCGGTGTGATGATAATGTTAGTGTTTGGATTTCAGTTCACTTGCAGAATCAAGACAATGGATAAAGACTGTGTTTTCTGAGGAAATGATTCTAGTGAACAAATGGCTCTGACTTATGCTATAGTCAAAATGGCTGCCAGAATGCTTCATAAACAAAAATCTAAGGCCACAAAGTATGACACCAGCTGTCATACCAAGACAAGATTTTTAAGCTTTTCACACTCAGACAAATAAATATCTTGATGAATTCACTTGCGACAGGTTATCAAAGTTTAATGTAGTGTCTAACCACATTGTGTTAAACTACTGAAAACAGATGTTATGATTTCACATATATGACAGAATGTGGATACATTCTGATTATCGTAAAACTAAGGGGTGTGTCTAATGTTCAGAACAGTGTGGTCCTTTTGTGGTAAGCACTATAAGGAAAGAGTGAAAGAAAAAGGCAGAACAAGTGAGAGGGAGAGAAAGAGAGAGTGTAATTCATTTGCCTGCTCTAACTTAGAATGCTAGTAGCTGTTTCCTCAGCAACACCACCAAACAGGAAGTGGTAATGATGTCACATCAAACTCCAGCCTTAGCTTACTCCTACATCTATGAGTATGAATCATACACACACAGAGACAACGCAGCAGAGGACATGCACCAACAAGTCTCATATGACATCATCCATGTTTCTGCCATGATATAATTCACCTTAAAAAGGAACTGTGTCAAGTTCACCTTTTGTTCACCATTTAAAGTATACACAATGAAATTGGTGATTTTTGCTAATCAACACAACTTAGAAAATTATATTTACATTGATGCATGATGTAATTGATTTACAAAAGAGAAACAGCAATTCATTATAGATAACAATAATAAACTAAAATGAAATGCTGACTCTGATATCAGAGCTATATGTGGTTATTCTTTTGATGTTTTCTCCAATTTTTGGACGTTTTTGGTTGTATGTGAATGAATACAGTATGTGCATGTGTGTAGCAGGTCACATGTTTGTAATTTTTCACATCCTTTGTAATACTTCAGTCTCAAGGTAGATCTTTAAAAGTCTCAAAGATTTATTGCACATGAGTGATATTGGATTAATCAAGCATTTGGAACTAAATAAGTCCTTAACCCTTTGATATTGTTCAGTCATGTTGTTTGACCTGGCATGACCTCCTCACAGTTTCTAGCATCTGGCATTGGCTGCTTAGGTCTATCTTGTTTGAGGCAGATGGTTGCATTTACTAACATCTGGCTGGCTTTACATTATAACATTATATGGTATGTCCCAAAAAGCTGTCTGTAGGTTTATGAGCTTTTCAGTACAATTTGAGTCTTGGGAGTTGTTCGTATATGTACTGTATTCGCACAAAATTATGAAGCTGAAGAGAAAATATTGTATTTCAGGAGTAAATGTTTATGCAAGTCTATTTGTTTAAAAACAGTGCCATGGAAAATATTTGGTAATTTAGTCTCTCACTTATTTACATAAGCCAACGGCAGAGAACATTTATAACAGGGAGATTTAACGGTTGATTAACAAGCGATGGTCAGCACATGGTCACTGTCACAGGCTAATCAAAGAGACATTCCTCCTGCTCTTTGTGAACGCAACCCCTTACATGGATGCTTGTGTCACACCTGACAGATTCCCAGTCTTGTCAAAGTTTTAAAGAGTGGGAGGTCAAATTTTGCCTTTAGTAAAAAAAAAAATTACAGTAGGTCTAATACACAGACATTGGACATAGTCACATGACATTCCGCTATTGTGTAGCTGATTAAAATATTTGCTGTAATTGTACATTCTTTATTACAACTGAAAAGAATATACTGAAAGAGTTGAGATGGTGGTCATTTATAAGAAACAGATCTGAAATCATTAGATCTGAGACTTATTGCTGCAAAAGTGGTACAGAAAGCTCAACACACACACACACACACACACACACACACATGCATATATATAATGAAAAGTGCATTTACACACCGTTTAATGCTGCACAGAGGTGGCATATATGTACTTATGCAGGAATTACAATCACTACACTGTAAAAGAAAATCCTGTTGCTTTTGCATTTTTATGTGTTAAATTAGCAAGTCCATGCTGCCAGTAAAATCTGTTTTATAGCCTACCTTTACTGATGACCATCATAATAACAAGAGAAAAAAGAAAGACACATGATTAATCAAAATGCATCACAATAAACTTTTCCACAAGCTGTGGTAAATACTAATTGGGTCATAGCAGTTACAGTTTTCACCATTGTTACCATTAAACAATGAACAGGTTTATTTTTAGGGTATTTTACAGTTAAATTAAAATATTAATGATTTAATTGCATATTTTACATTATACACAAATTAAAAGTTTAAAAAATTCTGTCTTACAACAGTACTCCACGTAAATAAATTACACCATAAAAAAAAAATATAAAGTAACTTCAAAAGACCAATGCGTACTATAAACTATTGTATAGTAATGATTATTTTTTTAATTATGAACACTTGAAATATTTACATCAGCCATATTTGCGTACAATAAACTATCATTTAGTGTATTAAGATAAAGTTATTGGGATTAGTTTCAGCACCTCACATCTCCATGCAGTTTGGACCAATACATGCTAACTGCCTTTGCTTTAAAGCCTAGCTTTGTAAGGGTGCACCAAAATGCCTGAAATAATCAATAATACAGTTGCTTATGTGGCCCTTCTCATCAGCAGCTTCTCTTGTCCTCGCCTTCTCCACCTTTCAAGGTGAACACATGTTTGTTTTTCCAGCACACCTCCTCCTGCTGCTCCTTCGTCATGCTGCTTTGGCCCCCATCCCCCTCCCATTGGCTGCCAGCCGTCTAAACAGCTCCAGCTGCAATCACCACCGCCGCTGCTGCTGCAACTAGCTGCCGGCTATTTGATCACCCCATCCCGCACAGCCTCTGCCTTCGCCGGTCTGCAAGCTCACGGACCTCTGCCAACACATTCATTATGACGGGCGTCGCGGCTGCCTCCTTCTTCTCCAACGTTTGCCGGTTTGGCGGTTGCGGGCTGCATTTTGAGTCCCTGGGCGAGCTCATCGTTCACATCGAAGATAACCACATCGGTGAGTGGCGCTCCGGTTTCGGCCTGCTGTCCCGCTAAGCAGCCGCTCTCAAGCGGCGAGAAGGCGCAACTGTGCGCCGCGCATTTGGCTGGGTTCTATGCAGTAACGCGCTAATTCACTTGCACGAACTGGCTTCAAATTTATTATCATTAGCATTGACTCGGTTTAATAAAGAGTCAATAGATAGTCATAAGCAGGTTTCAGCGACGGGTGCATGGGTTCGTGCACGGTTACCAGACGCTGCTCTGTTTAGATCTAGGCCTGTATGTACTTGTGGCAAGCCATACTAACATGTATTGCTTGACGTAACTAATACCTAATTTTGTTTTTGGCAGCATTAGTAGTTTTAGGTTAATGAATAAAAGTTATCCAATAGTGACTAACATGAATAACATAATTTTTTAGTTTCACTATATTGCAGTATATATTATAGTTCATGGTATTACAATGTAATGTACTACTAGTACGTATTCCAATAGAGAATGTTTATTCATTACATAATAGCACACAGTTACTTATTTATGTTCAGGGTTCTAGTATTTATTGAATAGACACTATTACATATTTATTAAACACTGTATTCATGTAAAATAGTTGTTAGTAGACGTGGAATACATACCAGCAACAAATGTAGGGCTCCAGACTGCGACCCTTTTTTCTGCCGGTGCAAATAAATTTTTTGAGCCGTCGCACTGGTGTGACCACCGCATGGTCCAACTCAAATGAGAAACATCAAACAGCAAACAAAACAAAAGCGTAACATAACAGTGCTACTCGTTTGAGCTGCGCAGCGTGGAGCATTTTTCAGCTTGGATCAATAATTGAGTGCAGCACAAGCAACCTTGTCTGAGCTCAGAACAGGTTTACTCGGGAACCAGTGTTGATCTCACAACACTGTTACTGCACAGCGCTGGGAGATCCAGTGAGAAGCATTTGAATTCTGCACAGCACTGACATAGAAAATCAGAAGTAGTAACGCTAACTATAACAGAAAGTAAAAAAATGGGTACGTTGATTTGTGGTACGCAACTAGTCCAAAAATGTATTAATTCATTTCAGAGTTTGTACAACCTTTTGAGAGAGAAATTCAAGCTCTTTTCAATTATTTTCAAGTATTTCACACAACTATTTCTAGCACAATGATCCAATTTGAATGTTTTTTTTACAATTATGTAAAATTTAAAAAACGGACATCAAATTACCACTATAACCAGTAGATGGCAGCAGAGGAGCACTTATTGGCTTATTAGTCATTCATTTCGACTTTTTGCTTTATATTTTGAAATTATAAATCACTATTATAAAATATAATATCAAATCATCAAGAAATCAAATTTGATCAAAGTTTTGCACTTTGTGTATGAAGTAAGAAAATTCACAAAGTGCCTTGGAAAACAAACTTTTCTTGAATTTGAGACTGAATCACACATAAAGAGCATTCCTTTTATAATCAATGAAGTTGTCAGCCAGTTCAGTATAATACTATAGAAGAATAATGGTACATTTAATAAGAGTAGAATATATACATTTTCTATATAAAAATTAGATTTTGCACGTTATTGTTATTAAAGTAAATTTTGTATGCTTCCCAACTCAAGCTTTACTCAAGTGCTTTACTGTTAAATGTGTATAAATGTGAAATAAACAAGAAATTAATGTGTAATATTATTAGTAACTGCACTTATTAATGCAAAACAATAGTAATTTTATGATTAAATTATCTTTATTTTTAATACTCCCACACACCAACCCCCCAGTGTAACCAAATCTGCTCCTGTCACCACTATCTGTAGAACTTATGGTGCTTTTCCACTGCATGGTACGGCTCGGTACGGTTCACTTTTTGGGGGTTTTCCACTAGGTACAGTACCTGGTGCCTGGTACTTTTTCTAGTACCACTTCGGTTGGGGTTCCAAGTAGGGCTGGACGATTAAATTCGTCTGCAATAATATCGGAATTGTTTTGTTTTTAACGATGTGCGATTTGAATTATCGAGTATTTGCAAAAACCATCAAACATCCCTTCAGAGCGCACGCATCAATTACTGAAGTCTATACTATTGCGTGTGCGCCTTTAAGTGCGTTCTTTTCACTGCAGGATTCAGTCTATAACTTCATTTAGATGATCACAATTCAGACATGATGGCAAAATGTATAGATTTTATAACGCCTTCATATAGTTTCAATGTCACACGAAGAGTGCCGTGTTTCTCCAAAAATTACTGTTTACAATGGGACATTGAATTCATACACAATAAGTTAATTAAGGACTAAGACACTTACTTGTTAGACACCATATTGCCTTGCTTTTGCTCTTTTCCCCACAAAACTCATTCTGAATCACCACGGCGCTGTTTTGTGTCCGCTGAGCAACTGACGGTGTTTTTGTGTCTTGAATGATCACCCGTTTAAGATTCTGTTCAATCGGCATATCTCTTTTACCATGGATTTTGCTGGCCACCTGCTTGCGGTTTTAATTTTCCAAATTTCTGTTTGTTTTTTCATGTTTTAAATCACTTTGAATATCAGTATTCAACGTTTATGTTTAATATATCAAAACATTAATTATGCATTTGTAACAGGTTAAATGCATTCATGTCCTGCACTAAACATTGTGTAAATACATCTAAATGCCACTTCAAATGCAGCTTCTCTGTGTGTTTTAATTTGCTTGGTACGCCCAAATGTCTTATTATATTCAATTCCCTTATTTTGAAAAAAAAACATTTAAAATTTGTTAAAGAGTTTGACTCAAAAGATGATGCACACTTTTTAGAAAAAAATGGCTTTATAAAGGTAAAATGCCCATAAAATGTAAAAATCTGTTTAAACTTATTGGAAGATATTAATTTCTATCAGTGTGAACTGACAACCACACAGAATATGAAGAATATAAAAACAATTCAGGAGTCAGCTGTCCACGGTAGTCCTTAAAGGTACACACTCAAGTCAAATATCGTCTAATATCGTGATCGATAAAATCTCCAGAAAATAATCACTGTAGATATTATTTTTTTTGTAAATATCCGCGCAAAACCCAGACCACTTCCCTAGTCCAAGTGAACCGTACCGTTACCAAAACCTGACGTGTAAACTCTGCTGATCACGGATTGCCCGAAGAGACCGTCACTACCTGAACAATAATTACCACACACTGAACTTGCGACACAAGCACAAAAGAACCGCTAGATTTAAATCAGCACAGCCAGAAGGATCGAATGCAACCCACACATTTGTCGTGAACCAGCTCACCTTCTTTTTAACAACCAAAAAGTTTTGTTGTCTGTTGCGGAAGAACAGACGTTTCTCTCGTTGATAGCAAAGGAGCGGATCCAGCGAGAGCTTGATGGGGCGTCGCGGAATGAAAAAGTTTTTTTCAGGAGTCGCAGCAGTAGAGCGACTCCTAAAACTATAACGACATGTGAATAATCCCGCCCACTCTAAAGCGGTACCGAACTGCAGTGGAAATGCGAACCGTGCTGTGCCGTACTGAGCTGTGCCGAGCCGAGTCATACCACACAGTGGAAAAGCGCCATTAGTGGCGCTGGTGCCACTGCTCTCAAATGTTAGTCTGGAGCCCTGAAATTAAATGCATATGAATATTGAATATTTGAATACATGGAATTCAAATATTTTGCCATTTGTTACCAGTAGCAGTAGATGTCACTATTTGGATGATTAGTAACAACAAGTCATTATTGGAATAATAAAACTGTAAATATAAAAAAAAATTATATTTACAATGGAACGCACTGTATAAAGATCTTAGATCATGTAATTGTCACAAGTCACAACTTGTTTCTATAACTGTTTTATAGAGGTTTCGTACTGAAAGTTTTTTTTTTTTTTCAGAAAGAGGTTTTGTCACTGAACAATCGGTAGGCTATGTCGTTACAGTAAAATCCATTGAACGCATTGTACTTCTGTCCATCACAGACTCGTTTTCATTCCTGTCAAAAATTAAATTAGGCTCTACCCTGAGTCCCTGACTAAGGTGTAAATGTAAAATTGGCTTGCCATGTCTACCGTAATTAGCGCTTGCTGTGGAGAGCCATTGTTTACGCCAGTGTTGTGTATTCAAGCCGTCTGTCAAGTCTGCAGGAATGAATCTCTGTTCAGGTGTTTAACAGATTTACATACAAACTTCCTTTTTCAAATTAATCCCAAGTTAGGGAATCACTATATGAAGCAGAATTAACTTTATTTTGAGAGGTCTGTTGTTGTTTTTCAGAACCCGTTTTTCGCAATAATTTATTAATGATGCATTTTGATTTAAGAGCGTGCACTGTAAAACTTCTTAAACTTTAAAAATTGCAGCCCTCTAAAATGGAAAACTTTAATTGAAGTGGTGCAGAGTTAAAGTTTAGTGATTCAATGCACTTTTTCCAACCACCTTGAATTTAATTACCGATGAAGAAAATCAAGTTAAAACTGAAAACTGAATTTAATTACTGATGAAGAAAATCAAGTTGAAACTCTGAAAACACAAGGAATATAGATGCTATAACACGATGATGAAAACATTACAGTATTGTCTTTGTATGAATGCAAGGCAAACCACCTGGGGTAACGTAAATTGTTTCAGCATTCAATGACCTTACACTGATTGTTTGTGTGTACTTAATATAATATTTGTACGCACTGCTGATCTGCAATGGAAATGCATGAATGTTTATAACTGATATGCAGTGTTTTGCTGTGCTGCTCATATCTATTCTGATGGCAGTGCTTCACTCAGATTCTCTCCATAGTGATTGCAGCTGTCACAATGGAAGGCATCTGTCAGAATGAAACACACCTGCACCCCAGTCTGTGTGTCTGTCAGTGTAGCCTTATAAAAGATCAGCTTGCCTGATTTCCCTCAGGAGTCACAGATCTGACTATTAGAGTTAGGGATTTGACCTCAGAGCTCTTGTTTTAATGAGCACAACGATGAAAGACACCTTTAACCCTCCACGCAAATCATTAATACTACTAATCAATAATAATCCGATTGTGTGTAGACCCCATGCAGTGGCTTGGTTTGGCAGTTTGCCATGAAGATGATTGTTAAAATTCATAATGTAAATTGAAGATGCTTGAGTTTGTTCTGCACAGTTTTCGATAGGAGATTAATGTTAAAACCTGACAGGAACAACCTTTTAGACAGCTGGCATATAGAGCAGGATACAGACTCTGTCTGAATTACATCCCATGATTGTCTCCAACTCTTCCTCTCTTTCATTGTTTTAGGAAATCGTACACATGTAACAAATGAAGTGTTGGTAATGGCAGGTCATTGTTTAGGCATTAGTTGATTATTTTACTGACAGAAATTGATAAAAATTTTTATGATGGGAATTGGCAAAATGCTTACAAACCAATTTAAAACAAGGTTCTTTGAAAATACAGTGTATGGCCTTGAATGAATTTTGACCTTAAGTGCCATCTCAGAAGCCCTGATGCTGTATTTAGTTTTGTCTTGTCTCAGGCGTAAAAGCCCCATTTAGACCCATTTTGCACAATATCAGAACCATATCAATGTTAGACATTAATTTTCAGTCTGTTTTATTAGTATTTTTAGATGAAATTGTATGGATTATTGTTATTGTGCCTTTATAAGTTATCAGCCATAACCAAATAAATATTATTGGTTTATTTTACTGGACTGATTTTTGAAATTGGTGCATTCTAATATTAAATGGTTTTCTTTTTAAAAAGTCTTCAAGCTATAGCCCATAGCGACAAAGTAAAAATAATGTATTACATAAATAATTCAGTACTTATTTGAAACCCTCTTTTTTGTTGCAATTCTAGTTAGTGTGTATCATGTTCACTACTGCACACCGGTATTGGGTTGGCTGTGTGCCATAGTCGTCATGGTGAATTAATCTGTAAAGTTAAATATAGAGGTTGTGTCTGCTTGCAGACATTTTCATCTTTGCGTTTTGATTATGTGAAAGTGACGTGACATGTGGCCAAGTATGGTGACCCGTACTTGGAATTAGTGCTCTGCATGTAACCCATCCAAAGTGCACACACACAGCAGTGAACACACACACACAGTGAACACACACCAAGAGCAGTGGGCAGCCATTTTTGCTGCGGCGCCCGGGGGGCAGTTGGGGGTTTGGTGCCTTGCTCAGGGGTCTAACCTCATTCGTGTTATTGAGGGTGGAAGAGAGCGCTGGTTTTTTCACTCCCCCCACCTACAATCCCTGCTTGTACGAGACTCGAACCCGCAACCTTTTTTGGGTTACGAGTCCGACTCTCTAACGATTAGGCCACGACTTTCCCCGATTTCTGCTCTTTTTTTTTTATTTTATTTTATTTTTTTTTATCCCTGCGGTCTTCAACCTAATATGCTAAATGCAATAAAGCTGTTGAACGGTCGATGGGAGAAAATTTTTGTCATTAAGGTCATTTAAGTGATGTGCGACACATTACAAAAGTACGTTTACACATTTACTCCCAGAATATACCATATTCTCCTCATCCACCACCAGTGTGCAGCATCCACCTGGATGATGCAACGGCAGCCATAGTACGCCAGAACGCCCACCACACACCAGCTTATTGATGGAGAGGAGACAGAGTGATGAAGCCAATCAGCAGGTATGGGGATTGTTAGGAGGCCATGATATTCAGAGGCCAATGGGCAAATTTGGCCCAGGATGCCGAGGTCACACCTCTACACTTTCGAAAAGACATCGTGGGATTTTTAAGGGACCACCGAGAGTCAGGACTTGTGTTTAACGTCTCATCCGAGGACGGTGTTGTTGGACAGTATAGGTCCCCGTCATACACTGGGGCCGTTTAGGCCCACACAGGACAACAGGTGTGAGCACCCCTGCTGGCCTCCACACACCTCTCCAGCAGCACACCTAGTTTTTCCCAGGGGGATCCCATCCGGTATGACAGGCTCAGCCGGCTTAGCTTCAGTGGGCAACCAGGCTTGGGCTGCAGGGTGATATGGCTGCCGGCAATGTAATGTAATGTAAACAAGCAAATGGGTTAACTCCGATGTTAAAACATCATGGTGTATGGTCTGTCTGTTTCTTTTTTACACCAAGTGTATGCTTGCAATCTGTTTTTGCAATGTTGTCGCTTGCTTATCTTATTTGACTTCCACATGATGTTGTTTGTGTGTTGCACCCCAATTCTTTTATTACATTTTTTTTATAATCAAAGTGAAGCTACTTCATCTGAATGCAAATGGTGTATATGCAATTTCATTCATTCAGTTATCAAATAAACTGCAGACATGTAAAATAATTAGACAAACTGCCTTATCCTCGTGGTGATACAGTTGGCAAATGAACAGTCGGTTTGGGAACAGCGTATGAGATAAAGTTACATGAATTTATGTAAAAAACTGCCTCACTTGTGGAATAAAATGTGGTTGTTTTTACCACAGACACGTCGGGGCAGGACGTTTGCAAGAACTGTCATACGATCTGTCGCGTGGTGCACAGGATTAATACATTATGTAGCCTATTAATGGATTACACAGAAAGAGCTGTCATGTTGCTCTGTATAGAAGACTAGATTATATCTTTTGACATATAATTTGTTTGAATACAATGAGGTATGGCAGGTATCAGAACTTAGTCAAAACACGACTGTGCGTCTTCTTAGGGTATGAGAGTGTGGAAAAAGAGGTAGCCTACATGCAAGCAAACAAGAAAAGGAAAGTTCATTGGATATATCTGTTTATAGTTGCCTATGCCGAGAGGAATTTTGCATGATGTCATACCCTCCCGTGATAGTCGGTCCTCCGGGTATTTGGACCTGTATTTAGGTAAGTTGTTGTTTAGTGTTGTGGCAGTGGAAATTTGTTCAGACATGCCCGTTTCATTTCCTATCTATTGTATTTGCATGTCGTAGAAATACAAATGACAATTTTAAACAACTGAAAGCCGAGGTACTCTGTTACGGCCAGTGTTTGTTGTCGTCTCTTATCGTCTGCGTATTGAGTCACTGCAGGTCTTTTCTGTCCCAGCAACTGACTGCGTAACCATGGCAACAATGAAACTAAATTAAATTTTAGTGAAAGATCTAAAAGGGTTTTAGTAACGCACTGAAGTAACAAAATATCAGTCCGAACGGTTTTGATGGTCACCGTTATCATACACTGCTTTTTCATGTGCACTAAGCCTATTATACCTAAACAATACAACAGCGCTATGTGGAACTGTCTACAGACGTTTTTTGTTGTTGTTGTTGTTCTCTCGCTAACCTAGCATACGATTTGGGCAATTAAATGTTGCCATTTTATTAATTTAAACTTAAATATAAAACTGTAAGGCATTCGGAGTACTAGATACTTGAAACTTGGGCGAGTTTCTTTCAGTGACCAGAAGATGTCAGGCTTGTTACACAATATCTGTTTGCTCTAGCAGTCGGTAAGGGAAGTGCTAGATGATTTTAAAAGTATGGAAAAGCGTTTGTAAATGTTCAAGTTTTATTCTTTTGAGGCCAAAATGGTCTAGTATAGCTAATAATACAGTTCTCATTTATAGATTTGAGGTTTTGTTGCTATTAGTTGTTAATGGAAAATATATTCATAATGGAATATTCATAATCTTCTATTCCTCACTGTTGCTCGTCTTTAGGCTGTTGTTGATTTGCTGCGTGATATTATGGTGAATATTTCATAAACATGTTGTTCTTAATAATTTTCTGAACTTATACAATGCATTTTTTGGGCATCTAGCTGAAATAATAGTTGCAATAATAGTTTATGAAATGTGACAAACTAATATCAAGAAATGATGATAATTATAGAAGTTAATTCTGTTCAGCTTTGTTGAGATCATTATGCTTTAATTGCATGTGTGTGTGTGTGTTTGTAAGAGAGAGCGGTGCATTAAATGACTCGTCAGGCCTTTTTATGAGGCAATTAGTGAGATCCAGTGGAAAAACCATTATACCAGCTTTCCTAGTCCCGCCCAAAACACAATGTGTGTTTGTCTGTATGTGCTGGTGTGCATAATTTGTGCATTTGTGTGTGTGAATGCTTATGTTTTTGTTTACCTTTTCATGTGTGTGCTCGTCCTTGAGCTTGCATGTGTTCGTGTGTACATACGACAGTGTTTGGAGCATTGTATCCTGCTGAGCTCTGAGAAGTGTAATTACAGCCTCGTTTAGAGTTCTCTCCATCCCCTCCTTCCAGCCTGTCTTCCCCTCCCCCCCTTCCCTCCATCCGGAGACCTGCTGCTCTCCAACGCATTAAAACACTCCCCTGCTTTTTAATTAGCCGTCTGGAAAACAAAACCCGCATTCCTGCATCGCCGTTCCATGCCAGGCTCCTCTGACTTATGCACAGACTCACACTAACAGGGACACACACATATTGCCGTCTGATGGTTTTTGTGTTGTATTCCACCACATGGTGGCACATTTGCTCTTCTGGTGGTTTCAGAGCCCCCTAAAAAGTTTCCAACTACTCCAAAATGTTCTTGCAGGCATGCAGTTCTGTATAATTTAGATCCACCTGATCCCAAATCAGTGTGTATGACAGCAGTAAATAGCCCAGTGAGGTTTGATAGGCAGAGGATTTAATGATATGGCTGTGAATAAAAGGCATGTTTATAGGAGAAAGTTCTTTAATGTCCTCATAGAGGGCCCAGTATTATTAGCCCTGCATAAAGATTTCATAGGGATTTAATACTGGTCATGGCTCATTAAAATGCAATATTACTGCTACTTCTTGGGACAAGTGGCGCTTTCAACTCAAGTTCCTGTTGCCATAAGGATGGTTGTTGTTTGTACTGAATTATGACAGCCGTTACTGGAATTTATGATTTTGCTAAATGTGAAAATTAACTCTGGGGCGTTCAGTTTAAGAGGTACTGAATGTTAAGTGTGTGTGTGTGTGTGTGTGTGTGTGTTTCTTCCTGCTTGTGTATGTCCTTGCTACTTTTCCTGTGGAAAGACCTTGTGTGCCTCCATTTTCTAGGTGAAAGGAAATCATAAAATTGGAAAACATTAACTCTGCCCTCCCTTTTCTGTTCTGCCCCTGGCACACGTAATTATACTTCACCCCTACACACATAATACTAGAATTAATTTGCTGAGATTTAAGGTATAATTCACCCTAGAGAAATGAAAATTCTGTCGTCATTTTCTCACCCTCATGTTCTTTAAGACCTGTATGACTGACTTTCTTCTGCAGAACACAAAATAAGATATAATGAAGAACAGTTCTTTTTCACATAATGCAGTGAAAGGGAACCAAGGCTGCAAGTAAGATTTTGAAGTATTTTATTTATGACTTTAAAAGGCTTGGAACATCGCAAAAAAGGCTTATGGGCCATTTTTTGATATATATATATATATACACGTGACCCTGGACCACAAAACCAGTCAAGTCGCTGGGATCTTTTGTCAGCAGTAGTCCAAAACTACATTGTATGGGTTCAAAATTATAGATTTTATTTTTATGCCCCCCCCCCCCCCAAAAATCATTAGGATATTAAGTAACGATCATGTTCCATGAAGATATTTGTTAACTTTCCTACTGTAAATATATTCAAACTTAATTTTTGATTAGTACTATGCATTGCTAAGGACTTCATTTGGAAAACTTAAAAGGCGATTTTCTCAATATTTCGATTTTTTTTTTTTGCACCCTCAGATTCCAGATATTCAAATAGTTGTATCACGACCAAATATTGTCATATCCTAACAAACCATACATCAATGGAAAGCTACTTTATTCAGCTTTCAGATGATGCATAAAAATCACAATTTAAAAAAAATGTACCCTTATGACTTGTTTTTGTGCTCCAGGGTCACATATAATAAAATGCTGTATATATATTATTCAGCTCTGACAACCCGGGGATCCTCATCCACTTAAACTGTAAGGAAACAAGAGACGTAATAAAACATTTCTTTTTTATTTCTTATGTCCACGAAAGAATGAAATTCATACTAGTTTGAAATACCTGGAGGGAGTAACTGTATGAAGCGTATTGTTGCTCTCTAAACTATGGAAGCCCATGTTTGCCACGGAATAAAAAAATAAAAAGGTAATTGCGACTTTTATAACTGAGGTTAGCTCACAATTCAGACTTTGTCCAGTTTACATCGCACAATTCTGACTTTTGAAGAAGTCGGAATTGTGAGATAAAAAGTCACGATTACCTTTTTAATTTTTTTCCTACTATGCCATCGTTGGAAACAAACAGTACTAAACTCTTAATTTTCAACAAACCAAATATAAAATCGTGATGTTTTGCAAGAATCTCATTGATTGTAGATAACTCCCTAAAAGTGAATTTGTGACTGTGTGTATCTTAAATTAAAAAATTATGGCAAGATAAATTCATAAATGCTGGTGTGCAGGTAAAAAAAAAAAACAAGCTTAAACTTGTGTAAAATCTAAGCTTGAAACTACTTTAACACCAGTAATATAACTTTTGATAGTCTACAGATAACTATTTCCTGTTGTATTTTATTTTAACAATTTAGTTGAATTAGTTTTCATTTGTTTTTCATTTCACAGTTGCTTTAAAACGTCAAGTATTTTTAAGCTTGAAAGTGCACACCAGCAAGTAAAATGCTTTGGAAACGCTAATAAACCACTGATGAAGACCACCACAGTGGACCACCTGAGATACACATATTTGTTTGTGTGAGGGTGTGTGTCCTCTTTATGAGGTGATCCGTGCAGTGCAGTCACCAGAAAGTGCTCTGATGAGATTAAGGCAGCAGACACAGGTAGCACTCTAGACTGGTTTCCTTAAAAGACATCAAGGAAATGTTGCTTCTCTGTGCTATTTTTAAAATTCATTTGTGTTTTGGGATTGAAGTCATACTATTACAGATTGTGTGAAATGTGACAGTGCTAAAGATTTTTATTTGCATGCAAGTTCTACAAAGCATTAAGTGAGCGTGTAGACGTTTCTCCATGTTAAAGGAGAATAATGGTTAAGCGAACATGGTGGAATGCTTTTAATGGCTTGGAGTAATACCTCGTTTTAGACATATGGGACCTATTAAATACACTGCCTGTTATACACAAATATAACTGCACACTCGCATACAATGCAACCCATTTGAATGCAGAAAACCCTGGTTTTCTTCTTCTACTTTCTCCACAGTCATTGATAACTCTAAAATAATCATGCAGAATGTGCCAGCTTCTCTCTCTCTCTCTCTCTCTCTCACACACACACTCACACACTCAGCAGTGTGCCTTTTGTCTCTTTGTGAGGTCTTCTGTGCACCATTTATGTTTTAATGAGCTCTAAGCAGCAATTAACATCCTACAATTCACACACACACGCGCGCGGACACACACTCACTCACTCACTCACTCACTCACTCACTCACTCACTCTCTCTCTCAAACACGTACAGTGTGGTAAACAATGTCTTCGTTAACTAACATATTTTGTGTATGTGCATATGTGTACAAATAAGACACATACTGATCAATGTGATCATAAGGGACTCTTTGCCACATGAGGGCAGTCTCAGGCCAAGATTCAGACTATAACCGGGGACACACACACACACAGTTGGCAGAGGAACGTTTGAAGCATTGCCTGGTGGCCTCAGGCAATGGAAGCTGCCTGCTGTCACAAGTAGAATGGAAAAAGTGTGGTGGTGTGATGGTTGGGATGGTCCTGCAGGGCATAAGGGTACTTGTCTGACAAACTTACAGTAAGCACAAAATAATGTTTCGAGCTGCTGCTTTGTCTGTGAGCACCCATGTAATACAGCATACACAGCCTTTGCTTTGACCTATGTGTGTACATCTTTACTGTCTGCTTTTTCCTGTGTGTTTTGCAGTCTAATGTGTTTGTCTTTTCTCTATTCCTCTCAGACACAGATCCCAGAGTTTTGGAGAGGCAGGAGCTGCAGCAGCCCACATATGTTGCTCTGAGCTACATTAATAGGTATGTCTATACTAAGTCTACACTAATTTGCTTAATAAAAAATATGAATAAATACAGTACCATTCAAAAGTTTTGGTTCAGTCATTTTATTCAGCAAGGATGAATACAATTGTGACAGTGAAGACATTTATAATGTTACAAAAATAAATGCTGTTCTTTTGAACTTTCTATTCATCAAATTTTTAATACCCCCCCCCCCCCAAAATTTGAAAAAAATTCATGGAAAAAAATGTATCAGAGTTATATTACAAAATATTAAGCAGCACAACTGTTTTCAATATTATTAATGATAAGAAATGTTGCTTAAGCATCATTCAGGATCATGTGACACTAAAGACTGGAGTAATGACTGCTTCACACCATCACAGGAATAAATTCCATTTTAAAATCTATAAAAATTGATTTTTAAAATTGTAATAATATGTTAAAATAATACTGTTACTGTATTTCATTTATTTATTTATTTATTAGAAATGCAGCCTTGGTGAGCATAAGAGACTTTCAAAAACCATACAAATATCTTACCAACCCTAAACTTTTGAATTGTAGTATACACATACAAACACTTTTATATATACAATGTATTATAACCTTAAGCACATACATGCATACATATATGCAAGAAAAGTTAAACTAAAATGCAATGGGAAATTTCTGTAACAATATACTGTATATAACATCAAGAAAACTGTGCCACGGAAATTACACACTTGGGAGGTCAGTACAGAAGGATGACAATTGTATTTGACACATATTTTAGTTACCCAATTCCAATTGTTGCTTTTTCCGTTTTGTGTAATCACAGTCATTCCAAGAACAATAGTCCTCAGGTGCATCATTACCTGTCCTGCACATCAATCTATTAACATGACCTTTTGTTTGGCGTTTGTTTTTTTTCTTTAGGTTCATGACTGAAGCAGCACGCAGAGAGCAAGAAACTCAGAAGAAGAAGGTCCAACCCAAAATTGCAATATCAGTCACTGGAGGTGTATCGCGTAACAGTACGGCCACGCCTCCTCGGCATAGCAACGGCAGCCTAACTCCACCCGTCACCCCTCCCATCACGCCCTCATCCTCTTTCCGCAGCAGCACACCCACAGGTGAATGGAGTTTGTGTGTGATATTACACAAGTTAGATTTATATATGAAAAACAATCATTTGAAATATTTCTAACTCCTTAGGAGTGTTTGTAATACTCATGGAAAATTTAACGGTTGCTGATTTCTTATGTCTTAATTTGTTATAATTAAGTCTGAAATTTTCTGATTTATTAACCTCTAAATTATGGTCTGTTGCATTTGCTGTCAGAGTTAGTTCCTCCCTAAACCTAAAGCTGCACTAATTGAATGTGTGTGTCTGTACTGAAAAGTTTCCATTGGTTTAAATCCAAGCTTGGGTGACGTCCACACTTCCTGCCGCTCCATTTCCTGTTTGTTTTATACTGTTCTTGTCTTTTAATGAGCATTTAAATAAGCCTGTCATTATATCAGTGTATGTTCTGTGTTGAGAAATATGGCAAGAGTTAGAAACATAAATAGCAGACTGCCTTGAATTCAACTGAATCTGTGCTGCATAAACAACTGTTGGTTTAGAAATATTAAAGGATTAGTTCACTTCCAATAACTAAATTATCAGGACATTTTTATTCTGGAAGTGAACTAATCCTTTAAACCTGAACTGTGGCCAAAAAAACACTAATGAAGAAACCCAGGATAATTGGAGCAAAGGGCACATTTGGGCACTTTCTCAGTTCTCATTAGTTCTTTCATCAGCCAATATATAAAGCAAATAAATGACTAATTAAAGAGTTTAACTTTTTCACACTCAGGCAGTGAGTGTGATGAGGAGGAGGTGGAGTATGAAGACTCTGACAGTGACGAGTCCTGGACTACAGAAAGTGCCATCAGCTCAGAGTCCATCCTTAGCTCCATGTGCATGAATGGAGGCGATGAGAAACCCTTCGCATGCCCTGTTCCAGGATGCAAGAAAAGATACAAGGTACTACTGCACTCATAACTCAAATAATTTATTTATTTATATATTTGAAATATAAGTATTATTGTGGTATCAGATATTTAAAAATTAATATTTATAATTTGTTTTACACGTTATAATACAAATTAAGATAACATATTACTGTAGTATGATTTACAAATAAAACAAAACAAACTGTGGTTGGTCACATTATATGTAATTTAGACGGTCTCTTCCTGTCAAAGTATGGAAAACCTGCAGTGGATTACATTAAATGTGTTTTTATTCATGAAAAGTTCTCATTCCTGCTTTTCCTTCTAACTTCTGTTTCAGAATGTGAATGGTATTAAGTACCATGCTAAAAACGGGCACAGGACGCAGATCCGTGTGAGAAAGCCCTTCAAGTGTCGCTGTGGGAAAAGCTATAAAACCTCTCAAGGCCTTAGACATCACACCATCAACTTCCACCCACCGCTGTGATACACACACCATCCTTTCATTTACATTTCTGGATCATATGTAAACTGGGATTCAAATGCTGATTTCATTTTTTTACTATTTTTTTTCTCTTTGTGTGATTTTATATATACTGTACATGTAGATATACTTGTACATTTGCACATTCCATGTATATCATTTCTTTACTGTTTTTTAAGATATACTTTATTTTTCATTTTCCTTTTCTTTTTTATTTAAGTGACACAGTCACTGATAAATGAAAATTACTGTGCTGAAGATTAGGACACGGCATAAACATTTGTTTCTGATTTTAAAGTCTGTTCAGAGAAAATGGTTTAAAATCAGAAAAGAAGAGTTAAGAAATTCTAGGCAATTTCTTTTTGTTCATCAAACCTACTTAAAGTGAAAACTACAGTAGGTACGTTGAAACATGTACATATGAAATTATATAAAGACACATTTATATATATATATATATTAGTAGCTAAGTTGTATTATCCAAACATTTTATTTTCCATGATATATTTTGCAGAACATTTATATTATGTTTTATACAAGAACTTTATCGCATCTTTATGGACTCTTTTTTTCCATTTTATGAAATGTTTCCATATTACATTTCATATTTTTATTTGCTTTGTAGAGAAGCAGTCTTTTACTGTCTGAATTGGAAGGACATTGATCTCAGGTCACAATACAGCTGCCAACTTTCAGACAAACAAATCAGGAAACAGGAAAAACTCACTTCCACTCACTTCATTCCAGAACATTCCACACTGAATATCAAAACGGCTGACATTACCGAGTGTAAAGTTACCCTTCCAGATTTCTTTTGCATGTGGCTGGCATGCAGGCAGCGCCATCGGTGTGAAATTGAATTCTCTGCATGTGGCCTTCTCCAGACGACTGCAAGCAGTTACATGACGTAGACGTGGTTTCTGTCTAGTTGCATTTGAGTTCTGAGCAATATTTTACATAATGATCCCAGAATGAAAACACATTATTGTTGAAGCCAACAATAATCCCATTTGAAATGCATCAGCTTAAAGAAAGACAAAGAAGGGCAGATTGATTCTGCCCTATTACCCTGCTGTTATGCCAGCAGTGCAGAAGTGCCAAGTTATTCTTCCCCAACTGAAAAAGAAACATGGATGATCTGCCAAACACACAACGGGTCACATCTGGTTATCCGTTTGGTGCCTGTTAGTGGAGGAGCCTTAAAGAGGACCTAAACTTCTCTTTGTGTACTCAGCCTTGCAGTATTTTTTGTCAGTTTTAGCTCGTACGATCTTTATTATGGTCGTTGCTGTTGTTTATTTTTTTTATTTTTGACACATTTGGGACTGTCCTCGTGGTTGTGTTTGTGTATACGTATTTGTTAGCCCTCTGCTTGCCTTGTATTGTAGGCTACGGCTTTCTAGCATGACATGACCGCTTAGCTGCTCTGCTGTCTCTTGGCTTGTAGTCTCTTACTATTACAATCTTTGTTGTCAAAAGTATTATACCATTACTTTGTATTGTTACTGCTAGTATTACAGTTCGATAGTGCCAGATGCATAGCTACGCCTGAATATATTTTCTCAACTTTGATTCTTGAACGATTTTGCATTGGACCTGTTGTTGGCCAAAAATAAAAGCATACCACAGTTTGCAAAAGTAAGCTGTCTTTAGCAACTGCTAAGAGCTTAAATTTTTGGTGCAAAGAAGCTTTCCTATCCACTAGTCTGTTTTTCTTGGTTAGGGTTGGTCAAATTAAACAACACGGACCAAAATCGGCACTGCCATATCTCCAGATATGAAGCTTGGAAAAACAAGGTGCTGTTCAATGAAGCTATCAGATCTCCATGGTTCTTTGAAATGTATACCATGTTATTTTTATGGTATTTTATGGTACATGTCCAAAAACATGGTAATACATGATACTTTTTTTTTGTTAGTGGTGCTAAGATGGGACAGAGAAATTCAATATGGACAAAATGTTCCATATATTTCCATATTTGGACCAGGATCTGTATTTAAACACTAATATCTTGGACGGTTGCCATGATTTTTCTGGGGAAAAAAAGAGGCTTAAAGTTGACTGAATGGATCGTTACTATAATTTAGATGCCAAAAACTGGAGCTAGGGAATGAAGGAAGTATTGGATGCCTATCGTTGAGTGACTCATTGTAGATGACTCACTGTCCTGTTATTTTCCAATTCATCCAGTGTCATGTTTGTTTGTTTGTATGTATGTGTGTATATTTTTGGACAATGTACCGGTAACCACATTTGTACCTCTCTTTGGCCTCAGCTTTGACATGCAAACTAGAATCTGTTAAACATGATTTTTATTGAATAGGATCCGAGTGACTCCTTACACCTAGTAATGTGACTGAGATGCATTTATTTTGGAGGGAGTTTGATATACTATATTAGTGAATGTATCGTATTGCAAGTCTTTTGTAAAGTGCTTTTGAAATTATATTTTCGTACTGTATGTTTTTGTGGAAAATGTTTTGTGGAACCGAGGCAATTTGTATGTGAGACGACATATAATGTGTGTGTTTGTGTGAGTGAACGAGAGACTCTTTTGAGACGTCTTTATCCTCAAGCTGCAATGTAAACTTTAGGACAATGGTACAAAAATAAAGAAAAGCAAACAAGTGCGCTGCCTGTTTCTGTGTTTTATTGTCCATTGAGTGTTGATGTAATGACTGTTCTGTTGTGTAATGATTTGCTGATACAAGGACAAATTTTCAGTTTAATGAACTTGAGCTGTAGCATTCTTTATTAATAAACATACACTTGATACACACAACCACAGATCAACCCTAAGTTAAACTTCCTGGCACACTTACAGTGGGAAGCATCAGCTGTGTTGGATAAATGGATTTCAAGCAGGAATGTGTGATGGATATAATGCTGAAACTAAATGTTTTAAGTTGTTCGATGCAAGATGTTTGAACCAATGATGCACTGAAAAGTTGCACAGCCATTGATTTAGCACACTGGCTCTGGATTGAGTTATTTGGTCATTTTTGCTGAGCTTCAAGAAATAGTTCACTTAAAAACAAATGTTTTGTCATCACACAGAATAACATTTTCTTTAAAATAATTGGATTATTTAAAGGAGCTACTAGTAGAATAAACGGAGACGAGCTTTCACGCTTCCTAAATGAATTGGTTGAGCCACTAAACAATTCATTCACAAATTAAACTGATTCCGTATGGAAGCTTGTTTCCACCACGGGATAAAAAAAAAAAATCAATTGTAACTTCTTTTCTCACAATTCTTTTTCTTCTCAGAATTGGGAGTTCAAAACTGTGGCAGAAGCAGGCTTCCATAATTCAGTTAATTGGCTCAACTTAAAAAGATATTATGATATTTTTTTATGGAGCTTTTACATCTTTTCTGAAACTTAAAAGCTCCAGTCCACATTTATCGTAATTGCATTTGAAGCACAACCAGCAATTAGTTTCACAGAAGAATGTTATATGGTTTTAGAACAAAATGGGGGTGATTAAATGGTGACAGAACTTCCATTTTTAGGTGAACTATCCCTTTAAATTAGTCTTTTAGTTACTGTTTTTCACACATAAAGCATTCAATGTCTCCAAGGTAACGATTTTAGAGTAATTTTAGTGATTTGGCTTTATTCATTTTGGCCATCTCCTTTTGGCTAAATAAACATAAATCATTGCATCATTAGTCCTTTAAAATGAAGTCTACATTTTCATAAACAACAACCTAGAGCTATCTGCTCTCATTTTAAAGCGCAATCAGTTTTACAGTAGTGCACAACATTTTAAACTAAAAAGTGCTTTTTATTAAATTTTTTTATATATCTATTACACCTGAAGACCATTATTATAGTATTATGTCCCTTAGAAGCTTAAATATCTGAATTAATGCTCGTCTATGTGCAAATCAAATATTCCGATAGCAAGTCCTCCTGGCACGAGTTGTGCAGCGGTTACGACAAAGTGACAACATCAGCGTGTTTAAAAAAAAAAAAAAAGACACTGAAGCCCCTGAATCACCTGAGGCGTTTTATATTGAACCAGAATCAAATAAATATTTTCCTTTCTAATCAAAGTTGTCAAAGTTCAGAACATTTTCTTCAAAGTGTGTGTGCACATGCTTTTCGTAGAGATGCTGCTGGCAGTCCAGAGGAAACTGCTCGCTGCAGACAGGACATACCCTCCAGTGAGACTCCACGTGGCGTTCAAAACTGCTTTGCTCAAAGTGCGGCGGGAAGATCACCTCACACAGGGGACACCGCTTATGAACATCAGGTCTGAGCGGGGAAGAAAGTGAGACGGTTTTATTCTACAACTATGGTGGCAAGTGGGATGTGTTTGGAATGAATGATTGCTTATTGCTTACTACAACATAATATGCAGGACTGCTTACTGCCTACTACAAGTTTACAGTGGAAACTATGAGAGAGTAAGCATTTTAAACAGCAGTATGCTATGTGTTAATCTCACTATTGTTTAGTCAGCAAGTGGTTGTCAGTTATCTGAAAAAGTCCTAACTTTTAGCAGTCAGATCCAACAAGACAATAAAATAAAGCAAAATAAAATATTACTTTCTGTCAGTCATCACTTTGGAAATGGAAAATCAATCGAATGAAAAACTAGCTTACTGGTTATCAGGGTTATTGTTATAACTAAAACTAAAAACATTATAAAAACATTTCCAATACTTGAAATAAAATACAATAAAAATAAAATACATAAAATTGATTTCAGCTAGTTTCCAAGGTAACTTTTTTCATTTTCATTTAATTTAATTTGAAGTACTAAAGTAACAACAACAAAAAAAATTAGATAATACACAACTTACTAAACTATAATTTAAAATAATCATAAAAATGACAAAAAACACTTGAACTTAAATTACAAAATCTTTAGCCAACATTAAAATGAAAACAGAAAATATAGAGACAATTTCAAAAATGTTAACAAAATTTAATAGTATATAAATGGTACTAAAATAACTGCTGCGTCAACAACGAGGGCAGTAATATACGTACTGTAGTGTTTACGGTCTAATATTTAGAATAGTTTATAGCACACACTTTGTAATCATGAATCAACTGTAAACCTTTAGTATGCTTCATTGTCACATAACCTCACCAAACTGCAAATGACATCCAGTTATTACCTTGGAAATAAGTATTTACGGTAATATTTTATTTCATTTTTGGGTAAAGAAATGTTTTTGGTATGTCTTCCAAACTTCTGACATCAGATCGCCAAGGTACGTTGTAGATCAAAAAACCCTAGAAAGAACATTTATTTTAAAATAAAAAAATAAAAAATGTAAAAAACATGTACATTATTGCATCATTGGCCTTTTAAAATAAAGTCCTTATTTTATAAACACATTTTATAGAACAAAATAAAATAAAATTGTGATATTACTTTTAGTCATTTGTCACTTTGGAAATTGAAAGTCAGGTCCAGAGCATTGCATTGTGGGATACAGTGTTTCACATAGTATGCAGCATACAACAGGTTTTGGCAAATATAGTACTTCTAAGCATTCAATGCATACTAACAGTGTACAGAATACGCAATGCAAACACAGTATGAGTAGTATAGTTGCATGTATTTCCTAACATTCACCTGGTGTCAAAGCAGAAGCTGGTATGGCTCTCGTTAGATTCCAGACTCTGATGATCGCAGACTGCAGGGGCCTCACCATCACCTCCCTAAGAAAGACATAAAAACCAAAATGAAACGCACACATCATTTCTTCTTGACTGAGACATAATACAATGTTCTTCAGCGGACACATTTAGCTGCCACCTCTCTATTGAGACATAACAGCTAAGATCTCACACAGACACACACACACACACCCACCACCCACACTTTCGATGAAAAGCCACGCCTGTCTGCACACAGCCAGCTTCCTGCAAAGGTTAATGGGCTTTTAACGCAGCAAACGAGAGAGAGGAGGAGAAAGGGGTCAGCGCCGATCTGCACCCTCAAATATCACAGGCCGGCACCCCCAGCCAATTAGCATAGCCCTCGTCAACATCTCTCTCTAACGAGCCTCTAGCCTCGTCACTCTAATCCGCTAACGAGCTCAAAAGAGAACAGCCTTAATTGCAGTTTCATGCAAATGAACCACCTCAGTATTCACCTATGAACTGAGGTCTGATGGTGCGGGGAATGCAGAGGGCAGTGAGGAAAAGAAGATGAAAAAAAAGAGTGAATGAAAGAGTTTGAATCAAAGGGCGACAAGGTGGAAGTCGAGAGGAAAGGCTGAAAACGGAAAGAAAGGCTGAGAGAGAGGAAGAAGAAGTGAAGGTTGCTGAAGAGTGGCAAAAAGGCAATGCCACATACAGTATCAGTTTAAAGACTGACACAATAACACCCCGTTTGTTAGCGCTGAAGCTTGCAAAAAGCTTCATCAAGACGTAAAATAAAGCTGACGAGTCTTATGAACTAGTTTTATGGGTCCCATTTTATATTAGGTGACTTTAACTATAATGTACTTGCATCAAAATAATTGTTTGCTGCGATGTACTCATTGTGTTCATGTTGTATTTTTAGATACAAGTACAATGTAAAAACATTGTATGTATACAATAAGTGCATTGTAAATATAAAGTTTTAATTACATTGTAGTTAAAGACACTTATTATAAAGTGGGGATTATTTTTTATTTTTTTTAGGATTATTTTATGGTCCTTTTGCATCCTTTTTGAAAGAAAACAACAATTCTGTCTCCCTTATGTCATTACAAACCTGTATGACTTTCTTTTGAATAATGTGCTGGTCGCTCTTTTCCTTGCAATTATAATGAATGGTAATTCAAGTTTCCAAGCTTTAAAAAAAAAATGCAAATGTCCCATAAACGTATCACAAATGTAATCCATATGACTCATGCACTTTAAGCCTGAAGCCTTTCCAATGTATGAGAAAACAAAACAATTGTGGCTAAGTAATTAATGACAGAATTTTCATATTTGAGTGAACTATCCCTTTAAAATTCATTTAATATCTTATATCACACTCCTTTTTACATTTGAAAAAATTTAGATACAACTGTAAAATCTTGCCAAACACAAAGATGATTAGACATCTCATTAAAGAGAAAGGAGTAATGTTTGTTTTTTATTCACTAATTGTTTTTGTGAATCATTGTAATAATATTTGAATCATTTTCAAAATAATGCTAAATGATATCTAGTCTAACAGGGTTTTTCCAAACTGGGGTTTGCAAAACCCTGGGGGTTCATGAGTTGATGAAAAGCTAATAATTAAATAATAAAAATGTAAAATTAAAATAAATAAATAAATAAAAAAATAAAAATAAATACAATTTTTTATGAAATTAAAACGTTAAATTATTCAAAATAAAACACTTACTAAAAAAGATGATATATTTTGTTTACCTACATGTCATGTGACCATAAACCAACCTCAGAGAACCATAAACATTCAAATGTGTTGTTATTGAAATGCAGTATAATATCAAGTAAAAACACATTTCTGCTTTGGTGTTAATGAAGATGAACATATCAGTTTTATCAATGGTGCTGTGACAAAAAAGTTTGGAAATCACTATTCTAAAGCTGTAACGTTGAAAGAACATCTGCTAAATGTCACTGTAACATCAGACAGGATGTGTTTTAACAATGTACTGCAGATAAGCAACAGCTTTAAAAATGACACTGTCCAGATTAAAATGCACTCTTCCAATACTACCCATCAAGCACTACTTATAGCAGTCTGAAGTTACATTAAAACAGACCATGTCTATTGTACATCATGTAGCTGCCAAAGGAAAACATACACAGTAGAAGTTGTTGTGCTGCTTTCAAAATGTTTCCACTGCTCTATCTATGTGTACAGTATGTGTCCTTACATTAGGCCTCTCTTCAGCAGGATTCTCCAGGCCATCAGGGGGGCTGAGACTGCGTGATGGCTGACTGCAGACCACAGGACCACCCCACGGCGGTGGAGCCAAAGGAGGGGGCCGGCAGGTCTGTTCTGGGGATAATGCCCCATCTGCTCCATCTAAGCACCAACAATTCAGGAAGTTCTGAATAGGGCTGTCACATTTCAGTAGTTAGATACCAATGTCACTGAACTGGTCTCGATAATCTACCAATTTCGACACCAAAGCAAAACAAATATACTACACTTATGAAATGCAATTAACTGTATATATGTAAATATTAAGCAGCAAAAACTGTTTAAGATTGCTAATAAAGAAATTTTTTAAGGCATCAAATCAGCATATTAGAAATGATTTCTGAAGGATCATGTGACAAAGAAGACTGGAGTAATGACTGCTTGAAATGAGGAATAATATTTCACCTGAATAAATAACGTTATCATTAATATATATATATAGATATATATATAGTTTATATATATATCTATATTATTAGATATATTATTAGAATAAAAAGATACATATGTAGTTGTTTTTTTGGTTTTTGGCTTAGTGTTATGTTAGAATCAGTATTATACTCATACCTTTTGTTCTTTAATATTCTGAATAGTTTTAGCTTTATTTTTTTGTTTTCTTTTAAATGTTTAGTTTTGAAATGTTGTTGTATGATTTGTCATTTTTATTTAATTTATTTTATTTTCTTAAATGTGTACATATATAGTATTTATAGAGTTTTAGCTTTTAGTTTTAATTACGTTTTCTTATTTGTAAGTCGCTTTGGATAAAAGTGTCTGCTAAATGACTAAAAGAAAAAGTAAAGTAAATTAAAAAATAACTGTAATGCAATAATATTTCACAATATTATGTTTTTACTATATTTTAGATCAAACAAATTTAGCCTTGGTGAACATAAGAGACGTCTTTAAAAAAAACAAAAAAAATCTTACTGGCCCCTAAATTTTAAATGGTTTTGTATGAAATATTATTCATATTTATACATTATTCATAATTAAGTAAACACTTTCAAGTTTTTTTCAAAAGTAAATATGACTTACTTTAGTATACAATAAATTCAACCATAAACGGGTCATTATAGACAATCTACATTTTTCAAATAATCTAGTAGTTTATTTACTTTACTTGCTTTTAAAAATGGATTTGAAACAAATAAAAGTAGACAAACGCATGCACCCACCCCGGGTCTCTTGCTCTGAATAGGGGTTTCCATATTGCAGTTCAGCAGGTTGTTGGGGTACCAGTGGAAGTGGAGGTTGGTCTTGTGGATACGGCAGTGGGTAACGCAGCATCATTGGCTCTCTGACCTTTGACCTCCGACTCCATGCTGCCTCCACTCTGTTCATACACTGCCGCAACTCCTGCAAGAAAAACAAGCAGTCAACAAAATTATTTATAGCATTAATAATCAATATTACAAATGAGACCCAGTCTAACTAGACACTACAAGAACCTGAATAAAACTTTGGCCAATGATCTTCAACCAAAGAAACTGAAATCTTGAGTACTATTGTAATACAGATGAAATATTACCAGTCTTTAAATAGCACTGACACAGTGTATAACTCTCCTTGCTTTTTACTCTTTTTCTTGTTTTTTCTTTCCCTCTCCTTTGACCTCATATCCGTGAGCCATGATTAGAGGGATTATTCACACATTTAACATTTAACACAAGTGCTGATGGGTAATCAGGGAGCCGAATGTGGCATTTAGCCATGACTCTTGGGGCTCAAACATTCACACTCTGCCTGATTTCAGCGTCTTACCTGCTAAGAATCAAATTAAGGTATTTAATATTTAAAGGTTCTCATTAACATTTAGAAGATCAAGCTAATAATACCGGCTTTAGAAGATACTGCAGCTTTGAATAGCAAACAAAGAACAAAATACTAGTGTATATAGCAACAAACAAAAATGATAAGAACAGGTTTATAGTGTAAATGCTCTTACCTTTTCCAGTCTCTCTTTTTCCCTGGTCACCACCACAAGACTCTCCCTCAGCGCTGACACCTCTCTGTCCTTCTCTGCCACCTGAGTCTATCAAGGAATTCATAAAACATATTTTGAGTGGCATCTAGACATGTATTTTATAACTTGCTCTAAGAACACCGCTTGAAAGTGAAGTGTGTGATTGTAAACCACTAAAGGCACGACCTGCAAGTTGCAAGTCCTATAATATTTAAAAACAGATAAGGAGTGGCTTTACATGTTAAATCTGGACTTGAAATGTTGGTGTTTCTCAGGATTTTCTGACCAACAAATCTGAATACATTTTCCATTACTTTTGAAATGACTGGTTCAAGTTAGAAACAATTTCATAGAGGTCACTCAAAAGTTCATGGTTCAAAAGTTTGATTTCGAGTTTTGAAAGAAGCCTTGTATGCTCACCAAGGCAGCATTTATTTGATCAAAAATACAGAAAACAGACATATTGCCAACTATTATTGCAATTTTAAAATAATGTTTTAATAATATTTGAACATATTTTAAAGTATAATTTATTCCTCTAAAGGCAAGCTGAATTTTCAGCAGTCATTAGTCCAGTCTTCAGTGTCACATGATCCTTCAGAAATCAATCTAATATGCTGATCTGGTGCTCAAGAAACCTTTATTATTATTATCAATGTTGAAAAAAAGTTGTGCTGCTTAATAATTTTGTGGAAACTGGGAGTATTTTTTTCAGGATCCTTTTATAAATAGAAAGTTCAAAAGAACCGCATTTATTTGACAGATAAATCTTATAAGTATATTTACTCTCACTTTTTATCAATTTAATGTGTCCTTGTTGAATAAAAGCATTAATTTTCTTTCAAAAAATAAAATAAAATGGACAATCTCTTAATCTTAATCTCTTATGTTTCACAGGAAAAAACAAATATGGATGTTTGCGCTGCATTAAGGTGAATAGTTAAAATCTTCATTTTTTGACAAACGATCAATTTAAATGTATATGCTGTCCTATATAGCACTGTAGGCTTAAGTTTGCTAACTGAGATGTCAGGTTAGAGTTGAGAGTAGTGTGTATAACTGAGACAAATTGATATCGACTGTAATCTCACTCATAGTCTTTGTAACTAGAGGTCTCACATCTAATAGAGAAAGAAAGCAAACATCAGTGTACTGTCTGCTGATCTCCTTCTCTTTCTCTCTTTCGGAGTTATCGTTGTGTAAATGTCTGTTTGGGTTTGAAGTTCAGTTGAAATGGGTTTACTACAATCTTACCCTGCTCTCCAGCAAACAGTCATAAAGCATCTGGTGAGAGCGTGTGCATGCGTTTAAACACACTGTAAATAAAAGACTTTCCTTTTGATGGTGTCTCCAGCTTTGTCCAAATACTCAGACAAGAAGAGCCCTTTACGACCTCCTTTCCACTTGGCCAGCTCTGTCCTTAATGATTGCTGTGTTCACACACGCTCACAAGACTGACGGAAATGCGATACCTCTGTGAACCAGACCTAAAAATCAACCCGTGGAAGTTCAACTGTGTTTGCACGCTTGTGTGCGCTGACATCTTATGCAAATGAATGTGTGAGTATCCTTGGCTGGCTCTTCCCTGTGAGGTTGAAGGAACCTGAATAATGTATGTGCCTTTGTGTGTGTGTGCGTTTACGTACTTTAAACTGCTGCTCCTCACTGGCTAGCAGGAGTTTCAGATTTTCATTGATGGTGCACTGCTCTCTCCATTTCTCCTCCATGCAGGCAAGCTCAGCTTCGACTGACACGCTGCACTCTTCCTCCTCCTCCTCCTCCTCCTCTTCGTCATCCTCCTCCTCTTCCTCTTTTTTCTCTTCCATCCCATCCTGTCCAGGTCTACCTTCAACTCCCAGTCTCCCGGTATCTCTTTGTGTCGCAGGTTTGATCTCAGCAAGAAATTGATCTTTCAAATTTGAGAAGTTAATGCATAATGCATGAGAAGTTGGTCACAGTATTATACAGCATATAAAAACATTAGTCGTGAAACTGCTGTGTGACGTGACGCAATCACAGCAATAAAATATTTGATGATTTATCAAATGTACCGCTATGGGAGTTTTGAATGATACTTTTATGTAAGTTCGAAAGAACCAACTAAAACCCCACATATCAAGCGCAATACAACAATAAAAGTTAATTATATATAGTATTATATTACCAGGCTGTCCAAACTCGGTCCTGGAGGGTCGGTGTCCTGCAGAGTTTAGCTCCAACCCTAATTAAACACACCTGAACCAGCTAATCAAGCTCTTATGCCGAGGTCACACTGCACAATTTTCAAACTCGTCGGCTCGCCATTGTTTTCACACTGTGTGTGACTATCTGGGGTAGCATTCAGTTGCTGCTGTGTTCACATTGCACGATGGATCGGCGACAGGGGGTTTCACACTGCATGACTTCACAATAGGAAGAATCGCCGCGAGAAGTGATAAGGAAATAACGCAAGAACACGCGTGTGTCAGACCGAAGTTCTCCAGCGAGACTGGAATTATTAAAATATATATATATATATAGCCCGCAAACTGTATGTGAGCTTATTTCCAGCTACAAGGAGAAAAAGAAAAAACGATTATGCAGGAGGGAGATGCAGGGAACAGGGATTGGGTGTTCTGCAAAGAGAGTTGGAGGTAAATAATTTTGCAGTAACTGTTATGCTGATGTTGTGGCTGGTCAAGCAAATGTTTATTAAAATGTTGCACTCTTTGTTATATTGCAACTATTTGCTAAAATCATTTAAGTTAATTTTTTTTCTTATTAATGTACACACAGCACCCCATATGACAGAAAAACACAGAATTGTGACATTTTGCAGATTTATTAAAAAGAAAAAATGAAATATCACATGGACCTAAGTATTCAGACCCTTTGCTGTGAAACTCATATATTTAACTCAGGTGCTGTTCATTTCTTCTGATCATCCTTGAGATGGTTCTACACCTTCATTTGAGTCCAGCTGTTTTGATTATACTGATTGGACTTGATTAGGAAAGCCAAGACTTGATTTGTGGCAAGGCCCAGATCTGGCCAAGGTTACAAAAAAAATTCTGCTGCACTTAAGGTTCCTAAGAACACAGTGGCCACCATAATCCTTAAATGGAAGACACTTGGGACGACCAGAACCCTTCCTAGAAATGGCCGTCCAGCCAAACTGAGCTATCGGGGGAGAAGAGCCTTGGTGAGAGAGGTTAAGAAGAACCCAAAGATCACGGTGGCTGAGCTCCAGAGATGCCGTCGGGAGATGGGAGAAAGTTGTAGAAATCACCATCACTGCAGCCCTCCACCAGTCAAGGCTTTATGGCAGAGTGGCCCAACGGAAACCTCTCCTCAGTGCAAGACACATAAAAGCCTGCATGGAGTTTGCTAAAAAACCCCTGAAGGACTCCAAGATGGTGAGAAAAAAAGATTCTCTGGTCTGATGAGAACTTTTTGGACTTAATTCTAAGCAGTATGTGTGGAGAAACCAGGCACTGCTCATCACCTGTCCAATACCGTCCCAACAGTGAAGCATGGTGGTGGAAGCATCATGCTGTGAGGGTGTTTTTCAGCTACAGGGACAGGACGAATGGTTGCAATCGAGGGATAGCAGCGAGTGACTTATTAAGATATAGCAGAAAACAGATACGATGGGATGTCACTCCCTGTGAGAACGGAGGTTTACCTTCCAACAAGACAATGACCCTAAGCACAAAAAAATAACGAAGGAGTGGCTTCACAAACAACTCTGTGACTGTTCTTGAATGACCCAACCAGAGCCCTGACTTAAACCCAATTGAGCAGCTCTGGAGAGACCTAAAAATGGCTGTCCACAAACGTTTACCATCTAACCTGACAGAAATGGAGAGGATCTGCAAGGAGGAATGCAGAGGATCCCCAAATCCAGGTGTGAAAAAACTTGTTGCATCTTTCCCAAAAAAGACTCATGGCTGTATTAGATCAAAAGGGGTGCTTCTACTAAATACTGAGCAATACTTAGGGTCTGAATACTTAGGACCATGTGATATTTCAGTTTTTTTTTTTATAAATCTGCAAAAATTTCAACAATTCTTTGTTTTTCTGTCAATATGGGGTGCTGTGTGTGCATTAATGAGGAAAAAAATTAACTTACATGATTTTAGCAAATGGCTGCAATATAACAAAGATCATGAAAAATTTTAAGGGGTAAGATGAAATAACTTTCGTACCCACTTTATACAATAGGTTTGTGTGTGTGTGTAAACTAGGTAATATAATATATATAATATTACATAAATATAGATATATGAGATAATCTATATATATATATATATATATATATAAAAATAAAAAAACATTTTTTTTTAAATTATATTATCTATATTATATATATATATTATTATATATAGGAAGTAATTTATTTGATACAGTAAAATTACAGTAAAAATAGTAATATTGTGAATTATTGTTACAATTTAAAATAACTTTACTATTTTAATACAGTATATTACTCCATTACTATAGTCTTTAGTGTCACATGATCCTTCAAAAAATCATCCTAATATGCCGATTTTCTGATCAAGAAACATTTCTTATTATCGGTGTTGAAATGGTTGTGCTTGCCTCCTATTTCGAGGGGAGGGATTTTTATGGATAAAATAGCCCGTTGATTTGATAGCGACAGCAGTTCCATTTCTGTAAACCACAAAAAAAACCGTACTGACCCAAAAATCTTTTATAATCATTTCTATTAATGAAGGTACTTTATTTATTAAAGGCGGTCATAGGAGGCCCCATTGTTCCACAAGTTCGATTATGAATTCTTAGAGCTATTAATGAAACGCACGTCAACCATAGCTTTGGCGTTGTTGTGGTAACAATTTCTAATGGTAGTGATTGAGGATAAACCTTTTGTACCCTCGTCAAAAAACAGCTCTTTTCAGCTCAAGCCAGTTTGTAGCATTTTCCTTTAAATTTTAATGAGCTCTGCTGACCCCGCCTCTTTCTTCCGAGCTGCTCTCAGAGAGACTGGTTACTTTAGCCGCATTCAGCGTGAAACTTGCTAATTAGCTTTGCGATTTGCAAAAGATTCATTACAAGCACGATTTACTCACTTATTCTGCTAGATGACGGATGGATCATGACTGATTCGCTCGAACATGACTCATTTATGTAGATCGGGCGGCGCATTCCCTTCGAAGCAAGCTAACCCACTGCCGAGTTCACAGAGGCCTCAGAGTCGGGGGTAAATGCCGACTGCTATGTTCCACGTATTACTACAGTTCAACACAAAATGGCCGCACCTCAATCGCTTAGGAGTCTTTCTTGTCTACATCTGCTCCGGCGGTGTAACAATGGCGGACTGATGACAGCTCAGTCAGGGTGGGTTTAAGGTAAGACACCAGTCCAGTCTGTGTTCTGAAACGCTACTGTCAATCAAACTAGCGGGGGAGGGGCCTGTCTGTGTGACGTCACACAGACAGCCATCTGTGACCAGGCGCTCGATTTGAAAAAAAGGGGAAAAAATTTAATACCAGATTAAAAAAAAAAAAAAAAACACTGGGTGGATTTTTATCATTTTAGGGTGGTTGTGTACACACACTGCCAACACACATTTCAGTTCAAACAACTTGTAAAAGTGCATGTAGCATCCTATGACCCCTTTAACTTTTACTTTATGTTCGATTTTATAGGAAATAGTTTGACTATATGTGCTGGATTGTTTAATATGTATTACTGCCCCCCCCCCCCTCTCCACGTTCTGTTGTCAGTCCTGCGCTGCCCCCTTTTTCTTTTTATTATCCAATAGTTAATAACGTGGGAGGCGTCTCGCATATGGTGGTAAACCTGTTGTGGTCTCTGTAGAGGCCTATTCCTATTACAGTCCTAAAAGCATAATTAATATTTTAGATTTCACACAAAAGTCAATATAGGAGGGTGTTTTCACAACAGACTTCACATTAAAAAACCTCAACACGATACATAAAGACAAATGTAAACCATTAACATCTTATGTGCAAAATTAAGTGCATCACTGTAAGAGTAAAAGCTTTATGGTTACATTTTTGTAAAGTTTACAACTGGGTATAAAAAAATAAAACATGAAAAATACCATAATTTCGGTTACTCACCCCCTGTTGCTGGGTCAGTTTGGTGACTTGTCTGTGCAAACGTTGGCACTCACTGTATTTCTCTTTGTAGTGCTCTGCAGCCATATTCAGACGCAGCTTTAGTTCCTCAACCTCCTTTTGTAGCTCCGCCTTCCAGCTTAGAACACCACCAGGGCCACTCAACCTCAAGCCACTGCCATGAAAGTGTAAAAAAAAAAAGAAAAATTAAAATAGAAGAAGGAAGACCCCACGGAACCAAGAAAACGAGAACGCAAGAAAGAGAGTTATCTCACAGTTCACACTGTCTAAACATTGTGTCTAAACCACGTGTTCTTCATATTGTTATAAATCGATCTTCACAATCAAATAAACATAAGGGACAGTTAGTTGTGGTTACCACTTCCTGTGATGCCTGGCTTCTCATCCTGTCAAGCTGATTCTGAGCATGTCTGCATTCTTCCTGGGCTTCAGCTAAATGGGCTCGTAGGCTTTCAGCCTCCTGACAGGCACGGTACAGCTCAGCCATGGTGCGATCTCGCCCGCCGGAGGCATCACGTAACTCAGAACCCAACATGGCTGCCTGCTGCCGCGTGGCCTGGAGCTGCTCCTCAGCTTGACGCAAAATGCTCTTTCAGGCCCGGAGATGTGCACAATGCATTACAGGAATCAATTACATTTTAAAATATATTAAAATAGAAAACAGTTATTTTAAATTGCAACAATATTTCTGTTATTTTTATTTACTGTATTTTTCATCAAATAAATGCAGCTATTGGTGAGCATAAGAATCTTCTTTCAAAAACAAAAATGTTTTTATTCCAAAATTTTGACTGGTAGTATATATTTATTGTGTTTGTAAATATTCTTTAAATAAACGTCTATTACGGCATCAGTGGGATGTGTGTCTCTCTCTGTGCGTAGTCTGTGTAGTTCATCCTGGTACTGTGCGATGGTGACCTCCCTGTTCAGCTCCACTGCCTTCAGCATCTGCAGCTCTGCACTGAGTTTAGTGTTTTCCAGCTCGGCGCTGCGCACGTGGGACTGTAAGCGTGCACACACAACATAGATCAATGCACATCACACGACTGATCAATGAATATGATTGCACTTTAAAACCTGTAGATACAACACACACTTACTTTGTAAAGCTCCCTCTCGTCTCTCTCATTCTTCAGTTGAATTTGTAGACTGTCCAGCTCAGAAATCACCTTCTGCAGCTTGTCTTTTAAACTGGACAACACAAAAAACTAAATACAGCATATTAATCCTCTACTATTTTTTTGATTATATGCGTTTTATTTGTGTTGTGCGTTATTGTTTCCTGAGAGTCCAAAAGGATGACAAATCAAATGCTAATATTTTGAAATGTACTTTTCCTTTTTTAATGAACCTTTTTTCAATTGACCTCATATTGTTATGCTGAAAAAATAATTTAAAATAAATAAAATGTATTTAAATAACTACACAATAAAAGCATTTGAACTAGTTGTCTCAGACTTTTGGACCCCACGGTACATATGTAAATAATAGAATTATATTCATGTCAGGTAAAGTGTGTATGGGTCTTACCAGTCCAGTTCGGTTTCTTTAAGAACAGATTTTTGCGTGATTTCTAGCAGGTCCTGTTCAAGTTGTCTCACTCTGGCTTGAGCCTCCTCCTTCTCCTCACGCAGGCCTTTCTGCAGCTCCTGTAATTGGACAGCAAATGCTATCAATCACACCTTTCAGCCAATCAAAACACTCCAAGCATTTTATCCAATAGCAAAAATCTGTCAAAAGTGATCTAACCAATTATTTAAGAAATATTTAAAATCAAACACACACACACACACACTTTACAAAATAGTTATTTATGAAGATTTTACTAATCTTATAAACAATATCTTCTGTTTTTTTTTTAATCTTCTAGGTTTTTAGAGAATTTAAAAGTACACGCCATATATTATATATATTATATGAATGCATGTATGTATGTGTAGTGTTTGTTTTATTATTAGAAATTGATTAGGTTTGTTACTAGACACACAGTGAAGTAACAGAGTAATCCTTGGGGAATGACAGAGACTCTACTGATAATGTGGTAGTTTACAGGAAACTTAACCGAAAGAGAAAATAATTATTAGAAATGCAGGTATTAGTCTGAACCAGTCTATCCCCCTCAAAAACAAACACGCAAACAAACAAACAAACAGTCCATTGCTGAATTTAGTTTCCCAATAGTATGATGTCAGCAGGAAAAGAGGGGGCTTTGATTTCACTTTTGTTTTGCGGTGGCTCATATTTAACAATCGTCATCAGTAAATCACAGTAACATCTGGTTTTGAAAGCACGCATACACGCCTTGTCCTCTGGCTAATCTGGTGACTCGTGGTGTTTTACGGCCGATGATGTTTCGGAATTGCAGCACAGGCAAATAAAATGTGCGGTCGTAAAATTAGCAGCCACAAAATATATACTTATGTTCTCACGATAAAGTGGAAGTCTGTTTTCATATTTAAGTTTTGACAGTTTAACAGACACATGCACACTTATGGCATATGAAAGGGTTTGTGTGACTGGGGTGTGAGAGAGAATTATAAAAGTGTTTATGTTTTATTTGTGGTGTTCTTTGTCCTTTGTGACACCCATAATTCACACTTACAGACTTCAGCAGGGTCTCCAGAAGAAACACTAGGGGGAGCTGATAGACCAGCAAACCAACTGAATCATATCCTGCTGTTTTCAGGGCTCTTTCAGAGTTGAATGTGCTTGTTGTGCACAATGTGCAGCCAAACATCAACACCACATCAGAGCCAAATGGAATCTGCAGACTTTTTTTTCTTCATATTCTATGCTGATGTTGAGGGAAAATCGAATTTTGAGGAACAGATTTAACATCGTAAAATGTGGTAGATACATGACATTAGCTGACCATATTTAATATATAATTGAAGGGTACTGATGGGACTTACATGGTTTTATTTATCTGCTTGATTTATTCCATCTAGGGCTATTTTCGTGGCAAGAAAAGTTGACAAAACCAGTTAAAACCGGCAAATAAATGAATAATCATTTAAAAAAAGAAATAAGAGCTAGACAGGATCAACTGCCATTACACTGGTACACTACCATTCAAATGTTTGGGGTAAAAAAATGTAAATAAATAAATAGTTTTATTCAGCAAGGATGCATTAAATTGTTAAAATAAATTGAAAACAATATTAAGCAGCATAAATGTTTTCAACACTGATAATAAGAAATGTTTATTGAGCAGCAAATCAGCATATTAGAATGATTTCTGAAGGATCATGTGACACTGAAGATTGGATTAATTGCTTCTGAAAATTCAGCTTTGCCATCACAGATGGAAATTCAGCTTTTGCCATCACACAAATAAATGTAGCCTTGCTGAGCATAAGAGACTAAAAGTACCCCATGTATTGTTAAAAATGTATACCCCATGTACCATCGATTACTACCGGAACCGTAGCATATTTTGTCAAGGGACAGTAAATCAAAGAACACAAGGGTACGACAAAAGGAGAAAAATAGTTTTCCGAAAATGCAAGATAAAAAAAATGGAAAATATTAGGAGTTATTAATAGGAAATATACGAATTAGGCTATTAACATAACCACAAAATGAAAAAAACATTATATTAACGGTCGACCAAGGGAGGAATGTGTGTACTTATGTGTATAGGTGAGTAGGCATGGTGCTATTTGTGGTTTGTGTCGGCCGGAAGAGTCAAAAAATAAATCATTTACAGCACCTGTAGACGAAACTGAAGACGAAAAAGAGAGAGAAAGAGAAAATCGCATGACTGACTGCTGTTGTCTCAGTGACTGGGCAGGTCTCCTCTTTTCTGTTGAGTGGTTTTGGTGGACATTAACTCCTGGCTGCGTGCTCACATTTGACGTCACGTCTACCCTCTGTGGTCGACATGGCAACAGATGCCCAAATAAACTTTTCTCGGTCTCCTTCTCGTTCTTTCTCAAACTCACAGTTTTTCACTCCAAGTAAATCATCCTCAGCACAGTCAGAATTACTTATGGATAAATCACATGACTTTATGGGGAAGGTCAGTAATGCACACAGAGACACACACGGCCATTATCTGATAAGATAAAGTGCTCTGTGGGAGTAAGTTTACCGTCAGTTAAACAGAAAAGCGTTTTACACTTGGAGACAGAAAGTCTTAAAGCATGAATGTGCACATAGACACACAGGAGAGCGCTTTGATGTGCAGATAACTTGAACTTGTGATCTCTGGTGTGTTACATGCAACTAGAACACTGTGTGTGTGTGTGTGTGTGTAAGCCATCTTTGCTGCTTCATTGATTGGTCACTTTTATGTGCGAGTGTATATTTAGTAACCTGGTTCTGTTGTCTCTGTCTCTCCTGTAGCTGATCTCTCTCCTGTGTGAGGAGGCGTAATGCTTTCTGCAGTTCTTTGCACTCCTGTTGAACTTCTTCTACACGCTGCTGCTCACACACACATATACAGATAATAAGACACAAGCTTTGTTCCAAAACCTAGTGAGATGCCTTGGTTCTTACATACACAGCTGCCTTCTAAGACAGCATCTAACCATAATGGAAGCTCAAGCGTGACTGAGTTGGAATGCTCTAGAAAGGCAGTAATTCTGCAAAAATAGCACTCCACTTGTCACGACTGATTTGGATAAAGTTTAAAACTAACATGTTGCTAAGATATTGGCAGAATATTGTAATAAGCATATTAAAGATCAGCACACATATATATTTGCTAAAATAATCCACTGTAATTCCAATGAACATCTATTTATTTATTTATACTTCAATAAGCATATTAAAACTCAGCACACACAAATATTGGGGAAAATAATCCATTTGAATTACACTGCACTATGTTGTTAATGAATGCTTCTCAGTGATGAACTAAACAAATGTTTATATATTTTTTTGTATTTATAATTTGTATTCAGATTATAAATAGAGCATTTATAATTGACAATTCTTTTTTCTTTTCTCTTTTTTTTCCTTTTCACTGGGATTGTTGCAATGCATCCTTGCAAAGAATATATGCAACTCTACTTTATAATTTGGCAAAAACAAGTTAGTTTAAGAGAAACCATGATTATGTTGCCTACACTTTGCATCAGGAGCGCACCTGTGATGCCTTAAAATGCAGCATCCATAGGCAGCTCACTAGGTTTTTGGAACAAAGCAGAGATTTGTGCTCTTGTATGTGTGATTTGCATACCTCAAGTAGTCCGGTCTTTGTCGTCACAACCAGTTCTTTCTTGGTCGCAACAGTAGGTCTGAGGTTACCATCATCTTCATGTCAGTTAGCCTCCCTGTGGGACGCTGGCCTCGTGGGGGGACTGCGGCGGCGCGGAACTGGAATGGCGTGCTCGCACCTCTGATTTCCCCCGTGTGTGTGACGTAGCAGAACTGATAAAACTCACCATCACTACGGGGAACATAATAACCTAGAAAACAGCATGTAGGGTATTTGATTACAGGTTTTTTCTTTATCAAATGTATCCTCTTATATAATGTACAATAGAAATGTCATCTGCAAACAAAGCAAAGCAAAAACAAAATGTCCAAACAAAACAAAACATCAAAGATGAATTCTACAACTTTTAAAAGTTCTGAAATAAAAAATTATGACTCTTTTCATTTTTACTTAAATAATAATAATAATAGTAACAACTTATTGTCTTATTGTGCAAAAACACTTTTAATAAAAAGAGTTAAAAACACATTTTTCATCATCCAATCAAAAAAAAAAAAAGATGAAAAATTATTTGGTCTTACTGCGCAACAAGCTTAAAAAATATTAGCATAATAATTATTAACTACTAATAAATATTAATAGCACCCACATTCACAGTCCAATTAAATTATGAGGGATAAAAACAAGTTTAACCATCCAATCAATTTCAGACAAAGAAATATTGTCGCAAGCCATACATTTCTCCGTTTCACTATGTCAAAATACGGAGGTAAAATGGTTGCATATGATAGGGCAATACATGTTGACTTTGTGTGTGTGTGTGTGTGTGTGTATACCCTGAAAGATGATGGTTCGATGAACAGTGGATCCCTCAGTGTAGTTTTCAAGGCTATGGAGAGACCAGAGGAATGTGTAGTAGTCTCTTGCACTGCTCCAGCCCACCTAACACACACACACCCACAACAGCAAACAAGAACTGTAGACTAAAAGTGTGGTGACGGTGACCAGACCAATGAAGGCCTTTGAAAACAGTTACAGTAAACCATATAAAAACACAGACTAGTTCATTTTGACCATAACAATACAAGCGAAACTATATAAACACAGAGACTATATTAAAAAAAGTTTAAGGGACACCCAGTTCAAAAAAACAGATGGGAAATATTTTATGCGAAGTGAGGGGAAAAAAGAACAGTACTACTATCAATACATTAAACCTGAGGGAAATCTAAAGTCTTAATACTTTGTTTCATATCGATTTCACAAGTTATAAATATCACAATAAGCTCAAAGAGGAATGGAAACACTTAGCTTCCCCCCTTCTGCACTTCTTAGGCACAGTGTATGTGTAGGGTTGGAAAAGGAGGCGTAACGGAAAAAAAGGATTGGGAAAAAGGTGAAAATTGTACACTTGCTTCAAAGGCGGCTAAACATTGTGTGGTTACTCTGAAAAGTGTGTGTGCATGTGAATTTCATCATTTTTGCCTTTGAAGCAAGTGTAAAATTTTCACCTCCATAACCACCCATATTTGTGTGCACTGCACAATGCACATACATGAGTAACTGTATGGTTTTATGCACAGTTGTAAATGAAATATGATGGAAATGAAGTAGAGAATGTAATCCACCATCATAAACATGCCACATATGGTTTCATCTTACAGTTACAAACAAGAAACACACACTCTCAGCAATTTGTCATTGTGATTTTTCACAGGACTACCTGACATTTACTTTGATTAAAATATATCACATCTGTAATCTCCTTTTTTATGGAAAGTATTCTGCTTTCATCTGGAATGCAGTCATCTGTGAAGAAATCACCTATTAATTACAGAGGAGAGAAGAAAAGACGAGAGCAAGAGGAAAGAGAAAGAGAGAAGGCATCCAAGTGTGTTTCAAACAAGCCATGCTTGTACATACAGGACTGATAAATTATAAATTAAATAATAAGAGGGCTGACGTTACTATAAATCAGGTGCATAAGAACATGTTTGGCATGTGTGCGACAACTTAATTATATAGTACTTGTCTGTCTGTGTGTGTGTGTGTGTCTGTGCAAAAACTGTATGTATGTGTATATGCAGACTCTCCCAGCATTTTTTTGTTTTCATTGTTAAAGGTAGCCTGTTTTCAACGTGCCTCAACATACTCCTTTGATAAAGAGTACTATGTATATTCACCCCCGGCAAACTTAAAAAGCCTTTTTTTTTTTTTTTTTTCTTTTTATTTATTTTTTTAGTTTTGTTTGTTTTTTTTACACAGGGGTACTGCATGTACAAAAAAAAGCTACAGCTAAATATATGAAGAGTTAATTTGCAAAAACCGATAACGTAACACTTTTCAGAAATCACGTTTTTTATGCAGTCCAAGTAATATCAATCAAACTGCAGTTGGGTTGTTTTGATTAAGAAATAATAACAAACAAATACAGGTAATTTACAAAATTAAAATTCATTGAAAGTATGTTTTTTTATATATTAAAAGTTAGTTTTATAGCAAAAGCAGATAACTCCAAATTGTGGTAATTTAACTGGCTTGAAATGTTTTCACTTTACATATATGATGTTTATTTGGTTTTTTGCACTCTTGACTGCGAGTTGTATTATGTTTGTACAAATCTCGTGTATACTTTTTCAAAGAATAAAAATATAAAAAAACCCCAACAGTCGTTTTTTTTTGGCAAAAGCAGATAACTCCTTTCGTCGAAATTATCCATCCTCGATCACTTTTTGTCAGCTTTGAAGAAACTCCTCTCGATAGGCAGTATTTCCAAAGTTAAAGTAGCATTGTTCACTTCTGACCTGATATCCAAGAGCTGCAATGATTCGCTAAAACGGAATGTATCGGCTTCGTTCAACAAACAGAAATCTGCTTTCTTACAGTAATAAAAACGGACTCGCGATGCTCTTGAATAGTGGACAAACCGACTTCCCCTTTTTTTTTTTTTTGACACAAAACTTGTTTAGGGTTAAGATCGCGAATATGTGAGAATAATGCACTCGGCAATCGCTCATTTTTTAAAAGTGGCGTTTATAGGTTTTTTGCAATGAACTTTCATATGGTACGAACTTTACAAATAAAAAGAATAAAAATACAAGATTATATATAATAAAACATTATATAAAAAAATATTAACATTTCAATTATTAAAACTGAAATTTGGCACTTAAATTTAAAAAGGCGACATTTACAAATACCAAATTAAAAAGCTGCTTCGAACTAAATAATTGGTAGTGACGTAAATAAAAAGAGTAAATAAAGTACAACTATTCAATATAAAACACCATTTTTAATGAAAAGTGAAAGTAAGTTTAGCAATTTAAATAAGAAGTTTTACTTTATTTAATTTTATTTTAGTTGACGGTAAAAAAACAACTGCACATAGAAAAATGTAAGAATGGCTAAACTATTATCAAACCATGCTGCTTGAGGAGTTGTCTTTCTCATCCAAAAAGAGGGAGCCGGGGTTCAAGAGATAATATAAGAACAGGCTAAGGTGTGTGTAAGTGTGTGTGAGTGCCTGAAGAATAAGTCCACAATTGTTAATCATGATAATGAATTGCCAGTCCATAGATATTTTCTGAATACATCCATCCATTATAAGGTGGACTACTTATATACAGTTATGCATTACATATAGCAGCTAATATATGTTATTACACTACATCTTCTTGAAGGTGCAAGGATGAAAGGAGAACATACTAAAGCAAAAGCATAAGGAAGGAATAATTTGTCATGGGAAACACCCACAGCATCCAGCATAACAGCACATGTGATCTCAAACACACACACCGGAACTCTATTCCCCGTAAACTAACCATCAAAACAAGAGTGATATTGACGTGGTATTTTCCTTTGAATTTTATTTTTTTCTAGCATATTTTTGTTTTTTTCTATCAGGGACCGCTCATTTTCCCCATGCAACCCTTCCATACGGGGACAGGACCCCCGAATGCAAAATCGCTCCGTGGGAAAGGTGCGACCGCGTCTAATCAGGGCGGGCGGAACATAGAAGCTACGCTGCCACCAAGCTTCCCACGCAGTAAGATCACAGTCATAAACTGTCATTGTATCTTAACAAGATGAAAAGTTTCCGCGCGCTCATTTCCTCTTGATTAAGTGCGAGATTAAATTGAAAAAAGAGAGAAAAGAAAGTGAGATTAAATTAAATGTATATAATTTTTTTACAAAAAGCATTTCTGTGTATGAAAGCCTAAATATTGTAGGCCCTGCACAGATCAGATATTGGTGAAATATGTAACTTGTACCAACCTTAAAGATGCCAACCCAGTCTTTGGGATGTGGGGTGAGGAAGGGGGTGAGAGTGTAATGACATTCAAGTGCTGCCTGCGGGAGGAAGCTTTTCCCAACATTCTGGAAGATGACATGGGCGAAGTTAGACGTCTCCATGACAACACTTCCTCCTCCACCAGCAGATGCTCCCGTATTACAGGCTGACGACATCAAAAGTGCTCAAGGAAAGCCTGTGATTGGTCTACCTGAAACAAGAAGGAACGAAAATTACAAAGAAATAATGAGGTTTAACTGACACATTTTCTCTTTCATAATATAGGCAAGGGATATAGTTCAGTCCGATGGTCATTATTACAAAATTAACCCTAACAGGGACTTGTATCACTGTGAATGAATTTTTTATTATTCTGCATTATTACTCCGCTACTTACCAAATAAATAAAAGTTATTTAAAATGATTTTTATCTTATTTTTAGAGACCTCAGAGAGACATAACACCAACATAGCTATGTAGAAAACATTCCTTTTACAGAATGAAAGGTCAATTACACAATATGGCCCTGAAATTATTTAAAAATTAACCAATCAGAATCAAGTATTCCAAAAGCTTACATAACACCTTGCATTATAAGTCTCTCCTAATTCATTTTAATTCCTAAAATGTTAATTTACATTTTTTAATATTTAATGATAAAAAGTGACAGCCACTTTGCATGATGGTGTTTAAGCAATGCATAATTCACAATAAACTATAGGTCATTCTACTGCATTAAAATGTTATTTAGATGCTTAAATATATCTGAGCTGACATACATTTGGTTTAAGCCCGTGTGCATCTGCATGAAGAAGACCTGCCCTATATCAGGCCAGATGGGGCGATGCCGAGTAGGCCTGTATGCATGGCACTGCTGATGGTATAGTCATCCCTGTTCAGGCCTTTAACGTCAATGGCAGCTCGATTCAATACAGCAAATGACATCTTCGCACTGAACTCACTATATGATGGTTTAAAACATAACATTCCTTCTTAATCATAGTAAACATGTTTGCTTAAACCGAAAGCGACTTTCTAGATTTCACTTGCATCATGTTGCTAACTAACAAGTCATTGCGGATTGTAATCATAGCTACAAGTATACTAGATGATATAGCATTTGTCTATATATTATACGACGTAAATTACTGCCGGTGGCCTGCTGATGAGTTTTAATAATCCCACTGCAATCCCACCCCTAAACACATCGAGATGGACCGCATGCAATTCCAACATATATTTCCAAGATTAACAGTATATATATATTATAGTCGTCGCTCAAGAAGTCCGTTATACCTGTAATCCATGTTTACTTGAAGACCTGTAACTCTTGTTGTTTAGATTGTTAGACAACGCAGATTGAGCGCGTCTCTGTCATGTAGCTGAACCGTTTGGGAATCTAGGAACGTTATGCCACTTCCGGTCGGTTGCGCCCTGTGATTGGTTTATTTACTCTAGTCACCGAGATCCCTGTCTTACCATTGGTTACTGAATAACCCCAGCAAAATAGAGATGGGAATTTTGATTCTTTTCAGAGAATCGGTTCTCTCGAACAGGAATCGGTTCAAAAAATACTCCACTGTTATATCGGTTTACTGATTCCGTTCGAATCGTTTCAGTCTGACTCAGTCCGCTTCATCAAAACATACATGGAAATTGTGGAAAAATGCCAAGCGTTACTCAAGACGTTTATAGTTGTAGTATGGTTGTAGTATGTATCTAATTGTTTTATGAAACGTTTGATCATTTATTATGTTAAGAGTGAAATAAGATTAGTTAAAACTTCTTAGCAAATTATATCAAAAGTGTATAATATGTCTAGATCTGTGTATATCAAATATGTATATAAAATATGCTTATGACATTGATATGGGGGCTCTTGCATATAAATAATAGTTCCCACACCTTTTGTTATTGAAAATTGAAAATATTCGTGTATGTTTAGTAGTATCTAGAATAAGGAAGACATTTTAGCACAAACTGTCACTCTTGGATTTGGACAACACGGTCATAAGTTCACTCAGAAGCCTAACACGTCTAGCCATTCTTAATCTTTTAAGAAGTATCGCCTTAATTCTATTCAAAGAAATCACAGCAGTAACTGCATGATATCTCACTGACGGTACGCAAATCCTTATCAGTGATTGGAGGAATGGTGCTGTCAATCATAGGACCCGCCCCCTGAGTTCCTGACTCGTACTGTCAATGAGGCGCTGAGGTCAAGAGAAAAAAGCATGGCCGCTTTGTTTAGAGGGTGTCGGAATTTTTATAAAAGAAGCCATAAACATGTGGAGCTCACTCTGGGTATGTTGTTTCCTCATTAATTATTCATTGACAGACCAAGGGGATTAAAGCGCCGCTAATGTTATTGCAAAGAGCAGTTTGGAAATGTTGTTTTTGCATCTGTTTGCCAATCTGCAAAATATGTGAACATATATGAAATATACTTGGACATAGGTTATATGTCAAAGCATATGAATGATTATGCACAATAAGCAAGTCACTGTTTACTTTTTGAGGATCAGAAATGTAGGTTGTGCAATGCAGCTGGGGTTTAGGAGCTCACAGGTTACAATGTAACGTTAGTTCAAAGGTTTTTTTAAACTGCAAACTATAAGATAAAAAATTTAATAAATTGTGTTATCAAATTAAAGACATCCCGTCAGCCTTCTCACCAAGTTCAGATAATGGACTTAAGCTTTTTGTCTCCTCATTTAGTCGTTTTAAGCAAAATAAATGTTTATTTTGTCTATATCAGAGTTTTCCTTTAAACATCTGTATCTGTAAGGATATGAAGGTCTTTATAAACAATTTATAATGAGGGTTAAAAAATCTTGCAAAGACTTCTTAATAGGGCTCAGTGTGTTATTCCATGAATTTGATGTTATACCGACATTGATTTTTTTACAAAATTGCTCCAGTGAGTCTCTGTTTTATAGACATGAAAGGCTAAAAAAAAATTCCACTGGCAGTTTTGGTGCACTCTTTGACTATAATAGCTTTCGGTTTCTATAGGTAGGATTTTATTTTAATGTAATTTATGATTTCTGTCTGTGTGTGGTTTTTCAGTATCCTGCAGATCAATGGCTTCCAAGACCCCAGTGGGTTTTATTGGACTGGGTAACATGGGGACACCTATGGCTAGAAACTTACTAAAGCATGGATATCCTGTCATTGCTACTGATGTCTTCCCAGAGTCTTGCAAGGAGTTTCAGGACTCAGGAGCACAGGTATAAGTATCTGTTTCTCAAACAATGTGCTCAAAACAAAACCTTCTTTCCTTCGTGTAGACTGTACAAGCCTGTGGAAATAATTGCCCTTGCTTGTCCTTCCAGATCCTGGATTGCCCTGCTGAAGTGGCTGATAAAGCTGACCGCATCATCACCATGCTACCGTCCAGCCCCAACGTCATTGAGGTTTACACAGGACCCAATGGCATACTTAAGTAAGTCTTTTTACTTTAAACTCTCAACAGTGTTTAATTCGATACTGACTGAATTTTAATATATTGGAGAAACTGTTGTTACCAAAATTTGTTTAAATTGTAACAAATTTGAAATGTACGCCATGGCATTTTGGGAAGGAAGATGTACGGTGTGTCGGCTGTAAATTATACATTCCTTTTCACTTCCAAAAACGGTATTTTACCATATAATTACATGAAATGACCAATACAGTTTTTCACTGTATAGAGTAGGGGAACTTACCGTTAACCAATTAATAGGTTTTTGCTGTAGCATTTTTACAGTCTTTTACCGTTAAAATCACGATCATTATTTTACAGTGTAGGTATTATCAAAGAGTTTTTGAGTTTTGAGATCGCAGCAGACGTGAAGGACTATAATGCGATATGAGCTCGCTCAAGTACTGAGGAGCTAAACCATTCAGGGCTTTATGTAATTAACAAGATTTTAAAATGTATATGATGTTTAATAGGGAGCAGTGCAGTGTTGACAGAACCGGGCTAATATGGTCATAATTCCTGGTTCTAGTAAGAACTCTAGTTTCTGCAGTTTGTTTATTAAGCACACAGAGCAACCACGCAATAAAGCATTACAATAAAATCTAACCTTGAGGAACGCATGAATGAATTCATGAATGAATGTTTCTGCATTTGACATTGAGAGCATAAGTCGTAATTTAGATACAGTATATTTTTAAAGGGGTCATATGATGCGATTTCAATTTTTCCTTTCTCTTTGGAGTGTTATTAGCTCTTGGTGCATAAAGAAGATCTGAAAGTTGCAAAGACTAAAGTCTCAAATCCAAAGAGATATTCTTTATAAAATTTTAAGAGTCAACCACGCCTACCTAAAACAGCTCGTTCTAACACATCCCCACGTCTACGTCACGATGTGGGGAAGATTTGCATAACGCCGCCCAATGTTCACACAAAGAAAGAAGGCGTAAATTTTATTCTCGCTGTAGTATTATTGCTGCCTAAACACCCTCCGCCATGTCTGAGGCGCTGTGGCCGCACGGATCGGCTTTCACCGTGGACAAAGCTGAGTCCAACCCGGGGTCATCACATGTGATTGGACCGTCCCCAAGCTGTTCCTCAACGGTCAAGGCACCGGCCTCCGCTCCCAGTCAAGCGCGCCGTTGTCATGCTGTGCTGTGGCCTTCCAAGAAGATACGCGTATAAATCAGTGGTTACGTTTGCTATTTACAACACTGTTCCAGAACAGTTCAACCAAATATCCGTGTGTGTGCAACGCATTTTACGAAGAACTGTTTCCTGAACCTGTGAGAGTAGACTACAATCCCGGCTGTTCTGACTCAAAGACTGTAAGGACGTTTTTTTCACGTGTGCACCGCTCTGTGTATTATCCCGCTCGATGCGTGTCTCCGACTCAGTTGCTCACTGCCATTTTGTGCTTCCAATTCATATACCGTCATGCTCATCGGAACCGCAAAGTCGCACTCAAAACGAGACTGGACAGGAAATCTACTAAGTAGCAGTATGTTTCTGTATTATGCAATCATCCCTACTGTGCTGTACAGGTGTGTACATTGGGCAAACGCTGCCCTCTCATTCATTGATCTTCTAACTGTTATGCTCACGTGTCCTCTGATAGTAATAGTTTTCTAGGATTAAACATTATTTGGATAATTGGTAAAAAAAAAAAAAAAATGTCTTAATAGCCCAACTGTGTGTTAGACCTACCTGAAAAACTAAAAAGCTCATTTTAATTTGCATTTGTAGCCGTACATCGTTATTTTTATTTGTGGCTATAATTACTTCCTTTTATTTGTTTCTTTTTTATTATTACTGCTATCCTCCTTGTCATTTTTTATTCATTAAAAGTTTTTCAATCAAGTTGCTAATCTCGGGCTACCTGGCCACAACAATTCCCAGCTTTACAATCAAATAACTGAGTGACAAACTTGGTTTAATTCCATTATCGACTAGCTAGTCTCCCAATGTGTACATATGAATAAAAGCCTACATTAAAATCTGTCATATAAATTGGTCTTTTCATTAGAAATTAGCCTACTGATTGCTACCATTGATGGACACATTTTTTTTTATAATATTAAAAATATCTGTATGACAGTATATTCTGCCGTTCTTCCCTGCTGTTCTGAATATCTATTTTTCAAATTATCATATCGAAGTCAGAAATTAAAATATTGTGACAAAATTAATTTAGTAGGGTGCCACAAATTTGTTAAAATATCCAAAGGGTGCCGCGACTAAAGAAAGGTTGGGAAACACTGATTTAGATTACTTACATGAGAATTTTAGTCATATAGGAATTTCTAGTCTTGCCGTTTTTTTTATATCCTGTGCAATTCCATTAGTTTTGCAGAATTGGTATGTTCTTCGGCCGCCAAAGAAAGAGGAGAAGAGGACCCTCGAATAGGATCTATGACTTCTGGAAGCAACTCTTTTAGTAGCTTAGATGGTATTGGGTCTAACATACATGTTGTTGGTTTAGATGATTTAACAAGTTTAATACATTCCTTCCTGATCCTTTTAGAAGACAACTGAAGTGGATGTTTCTTGGATGATCATAATGCACTGTCTGATGCAATGCTGTAGCTGACGGCTACATGGTTATAATTTTTTCTATAATATTATCAGTCTTGGAAGTAAAGAAGTTCATAAAGTCATTACTGCTGTGCTGTTGGGAAATGTCTATGCCTGCTGATGCTTTATTTTTCGTTAATTTAGCCATTGTATTGAATAAATACCTGGGGTTATGTTAGTTTTCTTCTATAAGAGATGAAAAGTATTAAGATCTAGCAGGTTTTAAGGCTTTTCTGTATGTAGAAGTTCTTTCCCTCTATGCAATAAGAAATACCTCTAGTTTTGCTTTCTTCCAGCTGCTCCCATTTTCCAGGCTGCTCTCTTTAGGGCGCGAGTGTACTCCTTATACCACAGTGTCGGACTATTTTCCTTAATGTTCTTTAAGCATAAAGGAGCAACAGTGTCTAAAATGCTAGAAAAGAGAGAGTCAATAGTTTCTGTTGCACCTTCAAGTTTTTCTGAGCTATTGGATATTCTGAGGAATTGAGACAAATCAGGAAGATTATTTACAAAGCAGTCTTTTGTGGTAGAAGTGATGGTTCTACCATATTTGTAACAAGGAGTTGAGTTTGCAGCTTTAGCTATATGGAGTATACACAAGACTATTAAATAATCTGATATATCATCACTCTGCTGCAGAATTTCAATGTCATTGACATCAATTCCATGTGATGGTATTAAATCTAAAGTATGATTATGACAATGAGTAGGTCCTGACACGTGTTGTCTAACCCCAATAGAGTTTAGAATTTCTATAAATGCTGATCCCAGTGCATCTTTTACATTATCCTTTCTTTTTATTATCTTTAAGCAATAAATATAAAACATAGTAACATGTCTAATTTGGATTTCATAACAGTTTAGGCTGATTAAAATATTCCTGGGCTTCTTGTTATGATGTTCTGTTCTGTGATTTTGCCCTTTCCTTAAGGAAGATAAAAAAGGCACCCTTCTGATTGACTCCAGCACCATCGACCCTGCAGTGTCCAAAGAGATGGCTATTGCTGCTGAGAAGATGGGTGCAGTGTTCATGGATGCTCCGGTGTCAGGCGGTATGACCAACCTGAAAACAATCTCTTATTACCATTGACGTAATATATTCGCTCAGTTTGATTGACAAGATCACATTGTTTGTTTAAATTTCATGGAAGTGCTCACTGTGGAGATGCAATTACAGTGTTACGTGTTGTTTAATGATGGAACTGTGTTCTCACTAAGGCTTTTATTGTGGTCTGTAGGTTCACAGATGTGCTGAACGTGTCTCAGTTTGTCAGGTTTTTTTTTTTATTACTCATTTTAATTTTCTACCTATAGATGCTTGTTCCTATGGCTAATGCTCTGTCACAGATAAGTTAGATATTGCAACACAAACTCAGGAAGTTTGAATTCTGTAATTTCTTTCATTTAAAATTTGTTTTCATTTATAAGGTAATTATAGTCCCTTTTAATGCACATTCATTCTTGAATTTAGGTTTGTATTTGTTTACCTCAGTGTCAGTGTAGCAGAATAATTTCCTGTAGAGTTAATTGAGACAAAGAAACCTACAATTTTCCAGAAACACAAACACACTCCCGTTATATTATGCAGATTCTCTGGGAAGGCTCTGTGACAGGGCCTTTAATGGCCTGAGCCGTTATGGAGGACAGCGCTGTCAGTAGCTTTCACTTTGATGGAGCTTTAATGTTGGCTTTCCCAGTGCCAGGGCCTTTCAAGTAGATAAAAGACCATAAAGAGCTGAGAATCTGTCCTGGACAAGCACATTTTTAAGATGCACAAGTTGTGTGACTGGGGAAACTCCTCAGGTATTAAAGGTTTGCTGGATGTATGTTTACCGACTGGCGTCTGTAGTGCAGACAAGATTTTAAAGAGCCTGTGTGTGGACTAAGCTATAAAAAAGTGAATGGGTGTATGTGCTCAAGCCTTTGGACTAGATTGTGATCTAACCCTTCCTTAACATCTTAGCAGTGACAATTTACCATTTTCTTCAGATTATGTCCTTCTTTCCTTTTGGATGGAAGCCAAATAAATGACTCAGAGACTTGTAACAAAACTTTTTTGCAAAATTAAAATAATATTTAAAAAAAAAATCATAATGCAAAAGATTGCCAAAAAAACATGTTTGAGATTTAAAGAAATACTTCATCCAAAAAGAAAAATGTTATTTTTATTGTTATTATTCACTCAGCCTTTGCCATTCTGAACCCTTATGATTTCTTTAATAATCTGGTCACTCTTTTCAATATACTGTAATGAAAGTGAATGGGGACTAAAAAGCTCACAGGTGACAAAAATAGGTGCACTATTTTCCAAGACCCTGGAAGCCATAAAATAGCCTTTTGCAGAGAAATGGCCAAATAAGTCATGTATAATGTATTTATCAGTTTTTCAATTGCCTGCTTATTGTAATTGCATAGGCAAGAGCAATCACTACATTATTTAAGATGCCTCTTTTTGTTTTCCATAGAAATGTATACAAATGAAAACACATTACATTTTGGGGTAAACTATCCCTTTAAAACTTTTCGAGAGGGCAAAATTTGAGATTTATTATTATTATTATTATTGTTGTTGTTGTATTTACTTATTTGGTTTTTCTTATCTGTCCCTCCTAGGCCTGTTCATTTGGCAAAAAAAAGCCAAAGTCAGTTCAAATGTATTTTATAGACCACATAATAAGTAATATCAGATCAAAAATACAACACTAAAATAGTATAAAGCACTCAACATTCAATGAATCCAAGCATTGATTGTACACATAAACAATAAATTATGACCTGAACATTAAGAGAGGGTTTATATTTATCAGTAGTGCGGGGCAATAGATAGTTTCTCATAGCCCAAATAATCAGCCTCCACATGTTTTTCAGGTCTGTGGGGAGCATTTATCAGACCATATTACAAAATACAGCAGCACTATTACTTAAATAAACAGAGTGTCCAGAAGGTGGCACTCCAGCCATCATGACACCATTGTGTCTGTTTTCAGCAATCTCCCATCTCCTAGCCTCTCATATAAGCTGTCTGTTGTGGAAAGGAGAATTTGCAAGTGTGTGTGTGAGAGATCATGTTGTATTTTTTAAAGCTGATTTTCTTTTGAAATAATGTTATACTCTCGGTTTTGTGTTCCTCTCTCTGTGCGTCACTAAGGTTTGGCACATCAGACTGTGTTTCTGAAATAATACACTCGTAAAATGACGAACAAACTCTCTGTCTCTCTCTCTCTCTTTTTCGCTCTCTTTGTCTTTTTTGCGTAGATTTGTAATAAAATCAAAGGCACAAACCTCACTGTCTGCTGTTGCAGAATTGGACCCACAACAAACCCCCGACTAACGTCACACGCTCTGAAACGTGGGGTGTGTGGCCATTGCTGCGTCTAACAAGTGCTTGGCTAGTTAACAGTAATTACCCACATTCCTCGGTTTTTCCTGAGATTGCGACCATGCTGTCGCTCACTCTCACTATGAAGCTCACGGTGGGAAAACTTCGGCTTTCTGTGCGAGAGAGCATTTGTGTCTCAGTTTTGTGTGTGGTGGGACTGGGTTAAATCTGGTTTTGTTTGTGTTTTGTAGTGCCGTGTTGGTGCATTGCTCTCACGGTGTCTTAACCTCAAGTCAGTGTGGTATTTACTAACGTACGTAACTCATAATGTCTATTTTTCTAACGTGGTCACATGTCATATTTGCGTTTTACATTTAAACTCCCCTTTGTTTTCCTTGACGTAATTTTAGGCCCTTTCTGTATGTGTGAAGTTATCTTCTTTTCTTCTCTCTTCTCATTTATTATCACTAATCTAACAGCTTGCGTGCATGAGCCATCTCGATGGAACAGCTTTCACCCTGCCTTCACCCATCAGGCCCATATGGAGATCAGTGCTAATAAAGGAGAAAATGACAATCTCAGGCTTTCAGATGGTCCTTTCAAAATGCATTAGAAGTTTAAAGTGCACGTGTTAATGTGTCAAGTCCCTCACATGACCAAACAGACTTGAAAAGTATATTTAGATTTTATTATAAAATGAGTGCTTTAGTAAGAGCAAGTTTTGACTGTTAAATATATTTTAAAATATGATTTTCCTACATCGCAATGATGTCTCGTGCCTAAAAGTTTATTGTAGGTAATATGTATGTCAATTCTATTATATACTGAAAATGTACATGCATATTCATTTTACAAATTATTATTATTGTGGCATATATAATAATGAAAAGGGCTGTCATTTTTAAATCTTTATTTTACTTTTAATAACACAAACATTTACAACAATGGACAAAATGTTCTCTTACTACATAATTTCGGAAATTAGCCTAGTTGCCAATCCATGCAAATAATAATAGATAAACTGATTTTGTATAATATATTATATCCGTGTCGGTCGTGATTTATACCTGTATTATTTTATTATGATTATTATTATTTTATATTTATTATTTTTGCATTATATATAGAAAATTTTAATAGGAAAATTCTTATTTATGGTTATTTGGTGTTGTTGTTCTAGGGTCGGCCCAAAATTGTACTTTGAAGAGTTCAATGCCAAAGCCTGAAATTTGCTATCTGACATGTTCTTTTCAAAATGAGCCTTTTTTTGGTCTCAGGCTCTTATGTGTAGGTTCATATTTCACTTTACTATTGCATGATAGTCTGTTTCATTGCCTTTAAAGTGAAATGGCTGCACATATCATAAGGAGCCGGAGAAAACGCTAATTTTAGAAGAAATTTCAGATGGCAACTTAGAGGCTTTGCATCTGAACTCTCTTAATAAATTTCTCGATAATGATAGCGAAACATTTACAAACTTTTATTGTTGAAAATAGTTTTCTGTGCTTATATACTATATATACAATAATACTAATAATATTTCAAATGTTTTACTAACTGGATAACCTTTTGAACCAATTTTATATAGGTGTATTATGTGTGTTTCAGCATAAATGGAATGCCCTGTCCCCTCTTATTTTTATGTAAAAAATTATGTGTGTGAATCTGATAAGAGTTTTCATGTTTCATAGCTACAGTGTTAATAAAGTCTGTTACGTTGTTCGCTGATAGCAGTAACATTACTCACTCAAAACTGTAGGATAACTTGACAGGACAGCAGATGCCCCTTCACAATAGAAAATCTGGATTTTAGATTGACTAGAAACAAGATCACTCATGGAGAGGTGGGACCCCAGATATGTCCTAATGTAGATCAGCTTTCCCCGTGCTGATTTTGGACGCTGTGAGCATGCTCATTAATATCTCTGCCCTCTGTCGGCCGGAGCAGGAGGGGGAGGAAGAGACTGCCTGATAGATAGGTGAGTGACAGAGGAATTAACATAACAAGATCCTCGCTGGGAAGGCCAGGGACTGTGAGACGTGTGTGAAGGGGGTGGACGGTGTCTGTCCTGAACTCCAGATGGAAACAGACCCATAGCAGCTGTCTAACCGGGACTTTTATAGCAGTGTGTGCATGTGTGTTTATAATGTTGAGTCTGAGCAGGAAAGAATTATCAGATATAATGATATAAAATTTTAAGACTATAGATTAAGGTATTAAGACCTGTTTTTTGTCTTTCTGCACAGGCTGATGTGTATATGATTGCTGCACTAAGAAGTGAATGAAAAGCTGTCCATCATTTTCCGATGTCATCTGGTATGCACTTATGCCCCCTGTTGAGGAACTGTCATTCAAAACCCCCCTCTCCCACTTTAAACAGTCACTGTGGGTCACAAAAGTGTGTGTGTTTGTGTGTAAATGTGTAACCATTATCCATAAGATGAGTGCTGTTAAGCAGCTTTTAAGTCCTCAATTATGGATAATTTAAAAATGCTGATGATGGTGCTATTCGAAGAACATGTGCATGTGTGAAGGGCCACTAATCAGCATTCTTAGGAGCCGATATACTGATGGCTCCTGGCCTGGGAGATCATTGATTCCAGATCATTCTTCACTTGTTGTCCACACTCAAAGGGACCATGCGGTCGTGTGGCGAGAATGAGGGTGACGATGGTGGTGATTAAAGTCCTGCTTATCTGAATGATGAAGATAATTTGTGCAAGACTCTCTCGTGACCGTGTGAAGGTTTGCATTTGTTTCTGTGTGGTGGCTTGTAAACTCTTTTGCCTCTGTGAACCTGTCAGTATGCCACATTAGGGCTGCTGGCGTAGAAACTATTAATCTGTGTGAAGTTCTCGTGTGTGTTTTTATATATGCAAAAAGAAGTGTATTAAGTTTGCTTGGTGTTTTAATTTGTCTGAGAAAATATCTCCTTTTGGTCGTAATTATAGGTTTAGCCACATGAAGCTAGTAAATATGTTTGTTCCTGTTACACTAGTATGAACGTTCCCACTGCATCAAAAACCAAAAAAAGTTTCTTAAAGGCATAGTTCACCCAAAAATGAAATCTCTGCCATCATTTACTCACTCATAGCGTGTATGACTTTCTTTCTTCTGTGAAACACAAAAGAGGATATTTTGAAAAATGTGTCAGTAGGGCTGTATGAATTAATTTAAACAAAACTGAAAATGCGAATAAAGCTTAGTAGATTATCAAATTGCGAAGTCGCTTAAGACATGCATTTAGGACGCGATTGCGCCGATAATCTTCCCAGACTTGCAATCAGAATCACTTATAAACCGTCTGTTCTCAACAAAACAGAAACTTTATGGCCTCTCTGCGCTTTAAATACAATACTAATATTTAAAGTCATAAATATTATTATTATTGTAATTTTACAGTTGTACTCTAAAATAAATTATTCATTATTTCATTAAATATTACAATTGTAATATTTCTTATTTTGCTTAAGAAGTAGTAGTAGTAGCAATAATGATAATATTTTTTTATTTATAGTCTTATTGACATATAATAACAAAATTTGTGTTTATATTTTACAGCCATTTAACAGCCCTTTTTTAAATATCATTTTAAATCACAATCCTAAAAAACACCCTATGTGTTAGTGTGTTTTTTTATTTATTTATACAGTGTTGTTGTTTTGGACCCCATTGACTTTCATTACACAACAACGTCTTCAAAATATCTTCGTGTTCCACAGAAGAAAGTAAGTTATATTGTTTTGGAACAACTTGAGGGCAAGTAAATTATGACAGAATTTCCATTTTTATAGGTGATTTCTTTAGATGTTCTGTACAGCATGAGAAAAACTAAATTGGCTCATCAAGTTTAAGGAGTTTAGGTGGCATGAGTACTGTATGCATTTACTGGCCTGATTATCCAATATGGACAAATATAACTTTGATCGTAAACAGAATGAATCATTGACATTCTCTGATATAGTGTCTATTTTATCGAGGTTTACCTAATGTTTTTACAGCAGTGTTTCTGGTATCGGAAACACAATAAGAACGGTTCCTAGAATGTTCTCTCGAGATCTCTTTAATGCTCTGCCAGCGCAGGCGTTTAGAGAGACAATCGCTTTCGAATCCCTATTGTCTGTTTGCGATCAATGCTGGTCTTTTTACAGTCAAAAAGAAAGTTATTGATCCGCTCAGGAGGCTAGCTGATGGATTGCAAAAAGGACAAGTGTGTTTGTGTATGCGTCTGGTGGGGAGGGCTGAAAGAAAACTGATTTCGTCATTTAGAGTCTTTATTACTGTCAGCAGTTCTAGAGGCTTGTAGAAAGATGACAAGAGGTTTGCATGGGGTTTTTATTTACACACAATAAAGGCTCTGAGATCTACACGCTCGATGAGGTGGTTTAAGCTCCACCGTCTCGCTTTGCCTGGGAAAAGAGGCTCATATCCACAAATGTAGTTTAATGTAACTTTGCCACTGATGAAATGTTTTGTTGTTTTAAAAAGCGCTTAAAGCCCTAAGTGGCTTTTTTGTTTTTGTTTTGAGTGTTTAAGATGCTGGAAAGAGAGTTTGTGGTACCTGACACCACAAACAACTGTGTACGTCTCCGTCAGAGCTCACGTCCATGTGGGTTTTCTGTTATAGACTTAGTCTTTTAGTCTAAAGTAGATTAGATTTAGATTTTACTTGTTTATTGAGTAGTTTTGAATGAGAATGAGTTTTTGCTAACCTGATTTGGGGTTTCAGCTAATAATAAGAGCTACTCAGGTCAGCTTAACACATTTAAACTTTTTTAAACCCATTTCACAGATCTTTGACCCCAAAAAAAAAAAAACTGTGCAAAAAAATTGTGGAAATGGATTAGATATAGATTTGATTAGATTAGGCCTAATGTTAAGTGTGGGATCATCGGTTTATTTTGCAATAATGACCAGCTTTTATATATCTTATTAAATAACTGAATAAATACACAAGTTCAACAATGCAATGTAAAGAAATTAAACATAGATTTCAGTTGACATTATTTTATTATAAGTCTCAATATGAAACTAACATTGCCTGAGACAAATACATAGTTTTAATTACATAGTTCATAGGACATTAAACAAAAAATTAACCACAGATTGCTGCAGTTGACTAATCAGAATCAAGTATTTCAAAGAGCTACATTCATCCTTTGGTGTGATTTTTGTAGTTTTATTTTTAGGTCCCTTTGTGCATTTTCATATTGCTCTTGCGTTACTATTAGTATTGTAAATATGTTAGTGTGATGTATTCATTAAATGTGATAAACCAGTTTAATTAAACATGCACATTTTTAAAGTCAAACTGCATACTAATGCTTGTTTACGGATAAACAAAACAAGCACACACGCGTTTATTCTTCAAGATGCTATGTAGCGTAAGGGAAATGACAGACACGCTGAGCCAATGAGAGTATTTTTGATGACGGATAAGTACGGCTAAAATCAATACAGGGGAAGTCATAAAGTCTCTCTTTTCCTTTCTCTCTCTCACTCTCTTTATCTTTGTTTCACACAATCTAATCCCTTGCCATTAGCGCCTTTTTTCCCTCCTCCGGCCTTTTAATATTACTTCAGCATTATTAGCTTCTCAATATAAACAGCTTTATCATTTAGTGCGTTTGACACAACCCAAACCAGACCAACTCACCCTCAAAAGCACTGCGTGCTTTTTTTCTAGATCACATTGTGTCCAGTGTGTGATATAAATTTGGATAAATTGGATTTCGTGTATTTATGTGGATATTAGGGATTTCAGTGCAGCAGATGAGGTTTTAGTCTTTAAAAAAAGATATTTCCCCCCCCCCCACCCCCCTTGGCCAATTTTATTGCTTTTTAATTATAAAATATTGCATTCTAATCGGGCAAATCCCCGGACACGCATATCTATGTCAGCAGCGTTGAAAGCACCCCTCCCATGTAGAACATGGTACGCTTTAACGTGATTGGCCACGCTTGGTCCTCTTAAGGCGTGGTGCTTAATTGAACATGATAAAGTGTAAAGTTAATTACCCCTTAGAGCTGTCACTCATACCCCAGGGGGCGTGTTCACTTAGGGGGAGGAGTGTCGCTTTAGGCACAGCTGTCGTACGCAATTGTATGTGTTTGTGGGGAGGAGGACAATAGGTCCTTGTCCTCAGAGAGTTGTGAAGGATGATTTGGACAATCGGCTTTTAAAGGCAAACACTCAAATGTTGTCCTGCTGGTGCCAGACAGCTTATTAATACCCTCCTCTGCCCCAAAACACACACACACATACGCTGTTTGACTAAAATATCCTGGTGACCGCTGCTTTAAAAGTTTAAATTAGAAGGTTACATTTAGTCATTTATAATGCTTCTCAGTTGTACAATAACTGTAGAAAGAAATGATGATCACAATCTTTGGAAAACTTTGGATCTTTGAACATGTAATATGCCAGTAATGTTGTTGTTGTTTTTGTACCATGTTGACATGTGCCATAACATACTTTGAACTACTTTGGAGTAAGATGTAAATTCTTTTTAGTTTAGTTTAGTACTTTGACATAACTGTCTTGATGCCATCATTATAATGGTACCACCACAGCACTTATACACCGATATACACACTGAAAACTGACAATTTAGTGATTCTGTGCACATTGTACTATGATTTTTCAAAGCGTGACTGTGTTTTGTCCAGGTGTTGGTGCTGCCAGTCTGGCTAAACTCACCTTCATGGTGGGCGGAGTTGAGGAGGAATTTAATGCTGCCCAGGAGCTGCTAACATGTATGGGAGCAAATGTAGTGTACTGTGGCCAAGTGGGAAGTGGACAGGTAAATACAAGCAAACATGAATGTCCTTTAGCTTGTAGTCATTTATACATTCTAGAGATGGTGACATAAATGGAACTTCATAGAAAACCATGGTATGACCATGACTATTTTTTGGGGCCTCCATTTCCAGTTTCCTCAAGTGCCAAGTGTTTTTTTTTTTTTTTTTTTTTTTTTTTTTTTTTTTTTTTTTTTTTTTTTTTTTGTTTTTTTTTTTTCTTTTCTTTTCTTTTTTTTTTTTTTTTTTTTTCCCAGCATGCTCTTGATGTCTTTGACGTGTAAATGTCATGTGTTGATGTGTTCATCTGTGTTATGTCCAAGTTGCTGTAGCTTTGTTACCATATTATGATCATTTTAACCCACTAATTTCTGAAAGTTACAGTATGTATTCATAGTATCCTAAAAAGATTTGATTATTCATGATATGACCCATTTAAAGGAACACTCTAAGGACTATGTGGTGCATAACAAATTCCTTATGTACAGTCATTAAAAGGTTACTACAAAACCTTTAAATTAAATTACTTCTGTGGCTGAACTGATGTTTTGCAATTTTCTATTTCAGGCAGCGAAAATCTGCAACAACATGCTGTTAGCAATTGGCATGATTGGTACAGCAGAGACCATGAACCTCGGAATTAGGTGAAGATTGTGTGTGTGTGTGTTGGGTGTGTGTGGTGTGTTGTGTGTGTGTGTCGTGTACCCTACTTAACCCATATTTTGGGGGACAAAATTTTGTACCCAAAAAGTGAGCAAAACCGACCAAACTCCACCACAAAACCCCTCCATTTGAGACGTCCCCTCTTTTGTGTAAAACTGGTTGTAAAAATAAATAACAAAAGTTTTTTTTATTTTTATTTTAAAATGCAGAATGTTTTTTTTCTGTGAGGGGGGTTGGGTTTTAGGGTTAAAAAGTGGTATAACCTATCCTGGTATATAAAACAAAGAGTTTATGTAATGTCCCCATTTAGATTAGCTAGTAAACGTGTGTGTGTGGTGTGTGTGTGGTGTGTTGTGTTGTGTGTGTGTGTGTGAGAGAGAATGAGGGTGCTCTCTAGCTCAAAAAATGAAGGAAAAAAAAAAGTATTAAAAAGTAGTTCATATGTCCCCTGCTCTAGTTTCAAACTGCCACACGATTGCTTTGTATGAGAAGCAGACTGAAATGTAAAGGGGCCATGTCATGACTTATTTTATTTAAATAAGAAAAAAATAAATAAAATAAGGTTCACTCTACTTATTAGTAAATACATATATTTATATTTGCAAAAAACTATTTTCTTTTTGTTTTGTTTTTTTGACCTTTTCCATTTAAAATGGTTCTGAAAACATCTTTTGGTTTTAGTGCGTGGCTTTTAAACAAAAAAAAAAACGGTGTTCACGTGAAAATCTTTGCCATCCAACTGTTGCTCTTCAATCTCATTTCCATTTTATTTCAGCTCATTTCGGTGCACCACGTGTGGACAACAGTGATGACCAGAACTTATAACTCGTACTGGTAACTGAATCAGCAAGGTGCTGTTTTGTTTGAAGCTAAAAGGAGTTAGTTCTTATTTCATTGTGTTTAAAAAAACATCCTGTGAAAATGTGCAGGCAGTATCTTCTCTTTCTATTATTACTGATGAATGTAGTACTTTAAAAAAATATATGTTATAGTGAGAAGAAGGGGAAATTATATCAGAGCATATTGCTTGTCAGTGTTGCTCCAATAGGTTGGAGTCAACACATCAACATATTCTTTATACATATGAAATATGTATTCATATTTACTTGAATGCAGTCTTAGAATCTAGTGCGCATGAAGCAATGTCATCCCTCTTCTCAGGGATATAAGGATCTCATATGCACTTATACAGACTCATTTAGATGCCTTGGGTTCCTGGATGTCATAAATCTCCCATACTGCACTGCAGCCTGCCCTCTCATGCAGCAAGCTGCACATAGAGAATGTAAAGAGGATGTTTGTTTGACTTATTTGAAGATATTTTAATGTTCTCTTTCCACCAGAAAGCAAACGGGTGCTCGGGAGTAATAATTAATCTCTCACAATGGAGAATTATCAGTAGGTTTTCCCACCTTTCCTATAATATCTTTTGTTCTTTCTGTTCTTAACTGTATTTTTAGGACTTTCCATGAATAGGGTACAAAATTACCCTATTCATTCAATAGAGTACAAAATTCCATGAATTTTGTACTCTATTCATGGAAATGAATAAAAATGAAGGACTTTGCCCTGTTGCCAAAATGGAGAACATCCACATTTTAAATGTTTTCAATTCATTTAAATTTCACAAACATTAAAAAGAAAGTGTATTAGTTTAATATTTTATTTTGCAATAACTCTGACAACAATATTTTTTAAAATTACCATTAAATTATTTTTACAATTTTTGGTGTAAAAAAAAGGTTAAATAATCATATTTCTCCATTTTAAATATTTCTTTTCTTTTAATAATTGTTCTTTTCCCTTTCCCTGGTAGATTACAAGTAGTTTTTTAATAACTCATTCAATGTTTTTTTACCTACTTGGCATAATTTCCAATATTTATTTCAGTTATGTCAACATTTTTGACATTATATGGTTTTTTTATTTTTTAAAAAATGGCTTACAGTTGACGAAATTGGTCCAATAAATTGTCCATGAAATTAGGGTTACAAAATTGGGGGCCTTACATAATATTATTTATATATTAGAGAGAGAGAGAGAGAGACAAGGTTTTTTCTCCATTCTGTCACCGATGGAGTTTTGGTTTCTTGCCGCTGTCGCCTCTGGCTTGCTTAGTTGTGGACACTTCATTTCCAGTGATATCGTTTGACTTGATTGCAAATGATTGCAAAGATACTATTTAAACTGTACTGAGCTGGATGATGACATCACTGAATTCAATGATGAACTGTCTTTAACTGAAAAATGAGTGTTTACTATTGTCATTTTGTATTATTGACACACTATTTTCCTAATTATTGCTGTTCAGTTGCTTTGACACAATCTGTATTGTTAAAAGCGCTATATAAATAAAGGTGACTTGACTTGACTTGACTTACATATATTTATAATAGTTATATATTTATTCTCCATTAATTGGAGATTGCAAGTTTTGTAAACATGGGATTTTTGGCTCTAATGTTTTAAAAGAGTAATGAGACACCAAATTGTACCCTCTTTGTAGAAAAAGGCCCTTTACTTAATTTTCTTCCCAACGAGTGCTGGATATCTCTGGTCATATGTGATGTTTCGCTTGGAAAAGAAGTGTCCCCAAATGATAGTTATCTCCCCTTTCGCTCTCTCTCTCCATCTATCTTCACTTATGCATGCATATGCTGCTGTCTACACTTTAAGACCAGTAGCTACAACTGAGAATGAGAATGATGCCACATACACACAATTGAGAGGCTTTGAAAGTTCATCCACCACACAAGCACCCTCACACACACACAGCCTGTGTACAGATGTTTAAAAAGATAATTGACATTTGGTAATAAACTCGTTTGTTTATTACCTTAAAGACATTAATATAATTGTGGCCTGTGTGTGTTTGCTTATAAGACTATGTGTTTATAATCCTGAGAGCACCGGGGTTTGATGAAGATGAAATGAGAACAAGAAGCATAGTGTATAAACATAAGTCTTTAACAAAATGGGCCCCCCTTCTAATGCAGTGATCAAACATCAAACGACTCTAGTTTATTTCCTCCTTTCTTTTTTCTTTAACTGTAATTTACCCATCCTGTTTAACTAGACTCTCACATCTGTTTTCCTTTCCCTCGTGGTATTAACCTGCAAACACTTCACACTCGATTTCATCAGCCAAATCTTCACAAGTATCCTTTGGAAGTGTCTCTTTCATGTAAATTTGATGTGTAAATGGTTTGGATAATATCAGAAAAAATGCTATACAAAATGAAGTTTAGCATGTTAACAGTTAAGGCGCCTCCCCTTCATACACACACAGTCGTTTCTTGTGCCGAGAGAGTGATTTGTGCTGTAGCAGAGAAGCCAGGTTGCAGTTGAGGCGGTAACCTTTTCAGTCACTGACCCAGAACGTGTGTGTGAGTGTGTGAGCGTGTGTGTATGAGTGTGAGCTGGGGGAAGAAGGGGGCGATGTTGAACATATGTCACCGGTTGTCCCCAAGAGACCGAGAGACACAGACATAAAGGGGGAAAGTGAGAGCAAGAGAGAACGGGAGATTGATATGGGGTCAGTCAGTGGGCTGTTTACAGACATTAAACCCCCCAAAAACAACTGTCAAATGACAGCGTTGCTCACAAACACACATTATTGAGATTACATTTTCCAAAACAGTCTGTAAAAACAGACAGTGTGGGACGGACGGATGGAATAATAGAAAGGGGAAAGAAATTGGCTTTTTATGCACAGCTGTGTGTCCTTGCTTCTTAATTATTGCATAGACTTATAAAAGTCTTGGTGCGTGTGAGTGTGTACGTTAAGGCACGGCCCCCTGAATGAGAGACCGGTGGAGTTACTGTATAACTGCCCTTAAACACTCATCATAATTTAATAGACATAAGAAAGCTAAAAAGCGGATTTTACTGTCTCACCACCACTGCTGCTCCGGCTTGAGTGTGCACTCACACGCGTTTGTGTCGAGGCGCTCCGCGTTTGTGTCGAGGCGCTCTTGATGTGGTCATATTTATGTTGTTAAAGCAAGAGACGGCAGCTCTTTGCCCAGTTACACATCATCCTCAGATTTCCCTCTTTTTCCTTTTCTGTTCATCTTTTTGTTTCAAAATGTTTTTTTTTTGTCTCAGCAAACAGCCTGCTATAGTCGACAGGTTTTTTTTGTTTTTTTTGAATCGGTAATGTGACTATTTTGTTTTAGTTATTAATTTATTCTAATATACAGGAAAAAATTTAATTCATACATAAAAATGCTATTTAAACATGTTTCTACTTTAAGCATCGTTTTAGTTTCTGAGTTAAAATTAATTTTGATAGTTTTTGGGGGCATAAAGTAAAAAATGTCAAGGTTGAGACAATCATCCTGACATCATCATGAAAAATATTATGCATAAAAATGCATCGTTAAAAGAACAAGATTCTTGACTGTTCTCTTGAGAAAGTAGTTTGGCAAAATTTCAGATTTTTTAGTAGAGAGAAAGGTTTTGTGTTATTAATAAATATTGCTAAATGTATTAAAATATTTAATGTATTATAATGTATATTCTTTATATTCATAATATTTGAAGTGTAAGGAAAATTATATTTTTTACATGATGGCTTTACTATATTACATTTTTAGTGTGATTAGATCAAAACTTTTCTTGAAAATAATACAAAACATTTTTAAAACCATATGAAAGCAACATGAAGTGTATATTTCTACAAACTTGGCACATGTATTTTTCTTACATTATATAGTAGAGATTTGACTAAACAAGTAAACAAGCACCTACTGTAACTACACCCTAACATCCACATAGCTAAGGTGTAGCAACCATGCATTTATCATCATGGCAACAGCTTTCTTCAGAAAATGTCACAATCTTTGTGTTGTATTTGCGGTATTGTCACTTTTGTTCTTTATTATGCAATGTTATTTGGGTGCACAATCATTTATTAAAGCAACAAGACCCATTTCACTCCAGATCTACTTTAAATGCAAGACTGAAATCATTCTGGTTTCTACTATAGGGGGACAGATTGGTGGGGGCGAATTAATAAGACAGCTGCTTGTGTCAAGAGTTTTATTACCCCTGCATTTGTGTGGGGGACAACAAGCGAGAGAGTGGAAAATGATGAACTACAGCTCCTGTTAAATATCAATACTGTATTATCCGGGCACATTTTCCACTTAGGGATGATCTGGTCCTGAGCTTAAAGGTCAGCGGTCTGTCTGACCTCTGTCCTTTGACCTTTCTCTCTCTTGATCAGACTGGGTTTGGATCCAAAGCTGCTGGCAGAGATTCTGAACATGAGCTCAGGACGATGTTGGTCTAGTGACAAGTATAACCCTGTCCCAGGTGTCATGGAAGGAGTGCCGTCCGCAAACAACTACCAGGGAGGCTTTGGCACAAAGCTAATGGCTAAAGTAAGTGGAAGCATTTTTTTTTCTTTTGATCATATTTATTTATTTACGCCAAGTCTAAACGACTTTTAAGGCGAAACTGAATAAAGCATGTGTTCACAGGATCTTGGTTTTGCTCAGAGCACTGCGACCAGTACCCGGACCCCAATTCCTCTTGGTTCTTTGGCACACCAGATCTACCGCGCAATGTGCGCTCATGGCTACTCTAACAAAGACTTTTCCTCCGTCTTCCAGTTTTTACGAGAGGAGGGGGTACAGTAGGTCAAGTGGAAGTGACCCAGACTCTGCATGAGAAACAGACGTTATGATTGGCTGGTTTAGTATTGATATGCATGTGTGTCTATTTTGAAAGGGATGTTACAGGTATGTTGAAGCTAATGAGTGTAACATTAAGAGTCTGATACCTCTGTTAGGTTGTAGCCTGATGTTGACATTCAAAACTTTACAGAGCCATTTTAACTAGTTCTGTATGACCGGTTCAAACTGTTACTCAAGCTTGCTTACATAACACATTTACTGTAAATGTTTACAGTTATTCGTTTCCATTTCATTCTACTTCGAGCCAGTTCTGAGCCAAAATTTATTTTAGGTCCTGATCAGACGCTGCTAGAAATGCTTTAGGACGCATAAAACATACCTCATCTGTTTCAGTTTTGCTTAAACTGAATCGAAACTGTGAAAAATTTTACAAAGAAGTAGTGCGTCCCTCATTTTTTTCTTGAATAGTTACATTTAAAGGAATAGTTCACACAAAAATAAAAAATTGCTGAAAATTTACTCTTCCTCAGGCCATCCAAGAAGTAGATGAGTTTGTTTTTTCATTGGAACAGATTTGGAGTAATCTAGCATTACATCACTTGCTCACCAATGGATCCTCTGCAGTGAATGGGTGCCGTCAGAATGAGAGTAAAAAAACGCTGATAAAACATCACAATAATCCACAAGTAATCCACATCAGTCCATCAATTAATATCTTGTGAAGTGAAAAGCTGTGTGTTTGTAAGAAACAATACCATCATTAAGAGTTTTTAACTTCAAACCACTGCTCCCGGTTAAAATACAGGTCCTCTATCCATTATTTGCTTTTCTACAGTTGAAAAGGCCTTTTATCAAGAGAGAAATATGCACAGATCAAGCACCATTTACAAGTGAAAACAGTTCTAAACAAATATGTCGGTGGATTTTGGTTTGAGATGGGATGGACTTTTTCACTGGAGGAAGCGTTATTATGGATTATAAACTTTTAACGTTTAGTTTTAAATGGTTTAAAGTTAAAATGCCTTAATGATTGATTTCCTTATTTGAACAATGAACACAGCTTTTTCGCTTCACAATAATTGATCGACTGGAGTCATGTGGATCATATGTGGATTTTCGTGATGTTTTTATCAACTGTTTGGACTCTTACTCTGACGGCACCCATTCACTGCAGAGGATCCATTGGTGAACAAGTGATGTAATGCTATATTTCTCCAAATCAATTAAAAACAAACCCATCTATATCTTGGATAGCCTGAAGGTACATTTTCAGCAAATATTCATTTTGGGTGAACCATTTCATTAAAACGGACCTCTGTTTTACACTAGATAGATTATACACTTACATCTCTGTCTTTTTTGTGTTTTTTTTTTTTTTATTCTGACCACAATTTTTCTTGTTCTCGTTCTTTTCCACAAAACAACAGGCTTTAAGTCGCCCTGGAGTGTATGCACATATGTATATTTGTAATGGTGCTGTACTGAGAATGAGCAGTGTTAATGGTCTCTGCTTTACAGAGGTCCTGTTGACTCTCACTAAGACGAGACAGATGCCATCTGTGTACTAGGCACATACACACGCCCATGGCTCAAGAATCATGGTGTGTCCTCTATACAAAAATGTTCTTGTTCATATTATGTCCTCAATAAAGAAGTTAATTGAGTTATTAACTGTGATCTTTTTAAGACGCATAATATCTGCATCACCAAACAGATTTTCAAAAAAAAAAAAGTTTTTTAAATGTATTCTGCCATTGGTCTGAAAAAGATAGTCTTGCCCAAAATGCACACCATTTGTTGCACTAATGTGGCTGTGTAGGGCTGTCGGGATGCTCAAACAAAAAGAACAAAGTTTTGATTGCATTGCAGTGTTTATAGTGTTTTTTTTTTTTTGTCAGCCTATAAATGGCTTATTTAGATTTGTCTGCAAATTAATCTGAAACTATTTTAACATTCAAACATTACCTTTATGCAGTCTCTCTGATGTAGTTCTATTTATAGCTTTCTCCAATTCATATGAATGTTTAATAAGGCTGCGTTTGCTTTTGATGTCTGTTTAACTGAAGGGCCGGTGTGTTTGGGTTGGGTTAGGTAAGGACAATGGACTTAATTACATAATTTTAAGGTTTAGAGGTTAGCATACATTAGTTATAACAAGAAAATCAAAGATTTAAAGTCATGTAAGAAATACAACTTTTTACAGCATGTGATATTTACAAAAAGAGAAGTAAGGTTGAAGTAATGTTTCAGTGCTCCGATGAATTAGTCCCCCTCACTTCCTGTCCTAATGTGGGTCCTCTGGTGTCTGCAGCTTTCCTGATTTTTTTTCCATTGTTCTGTCCACATGCTCACACGCTCTCATGCTCTACAAATGATGCCCTTATTTCCATCATCACAATCAGAAAGCCAACAAAAAAAGGCATCACCCGCGGCCTCTTTTCTTTAATGGTGTTTTTGGTCTTTCGTTCTTGTGATTTTATTATTCCGGCAGTGCTGTTTGTGTCTGTAGACAACCTCAGACAGGCCAACCCAGTCTGAACTAGCGCAGAGGTCATTAAAACCACTCTTATCCTCAACTTTTAATTGTAGGACTTAATTTTATGACCAATGCTCGTGATGTGCAGTTATGTGGCTGTAGCCTCAGACAGTCCTACACACTATAAGTGCACTAATTGTTTAACTGAGACTGCCGGTTGTTAACTGAGAGCTTAAAGAAGCTGGGTAAGCGCATGTTAAACTGAAAATGCAGGCATTATTGCTATTCTAAATGGTGAGTTTTAGTGAATAGTAATGCTCTACTAAATGTTTTAAAAAGATGATGTATTGATTTAGTTTACATAGCGTTATAGGAGCAATAGGTGCCTGGTTTGCATGATTTAATTATCACTGAGGTCCACACTGTATTTCTTTGAACTTATCAGTAGTGTAAACATCTAGTCCATGCCGTTGGGACATTCTGTACAAATTTAAATGCAATTAAACTACCAATTAAAAGTTTGGGGTCGGTCATTTTTTTTATATGTGTTTTTAACTCCTTACAATAAAAACAGTAATATTGTGAAATATTATTACAATGAAATTATTTTAGTAGATTTTAAAATGTAATTTTTTTATGTGATGTCAAAGCTGAATTTTCATCAGCCATTACTCCAGTTGGATAGAAGAATGATTTTCTTTCAGACAAAGATTGTGGACTCCAAACATTTGAATGGTAGTGCGTTTCATTTTATAAAGTAAACTACTTTAAAAACATTATGCGCCATCATTCAGGAATTCTTATAGTTTTTTTTTAAACAGAACCATCTAACCTGCATTTATCTTTTATCCAAAAGGTTTTTGTAGGTTACTTATATAAAGGATATATAACCAAACTGGGACTATGACCTTTGGTAAGTAGCAGCAGTCATACAATTGTGCCATGAATGGATGTCATTAGCTGCCTAGACGATGTGCTGTCCAGTCTGACCTCGGTGAAAATCTACAACTTTTGAGCGTCAGCCATGTTGAGTGTGATTCATATTTGGATTTTAATTTGTCCTCGTTTACAAGGGGAATGCTGGGTGCTGCGGTTTTCTCATTAACAGGACATGAAAGGAGCTGTAAAGAGAGCAGCGGTGAAACCGGCCCACACTGACGTCTGTGCGTTCACACACATGGACAAGCAGACTCTTTAGATGGGCCTGGTCTCACATCCACTGCAGAGGTCATAACTATCTTAAGCATCTCAACCCACCCAGCCAATCAAGATGTCATCCAGTCCTTTTAGACATGCAAACATAAAATATCTGTTGATATAAACTACGGTTTAAAAGTTTGGGGTCAGTAAGATTTTTAAAATGTTTTAAAAGAAATAATAGTTTGTCAACAAAGATGCATTAATGGGATAGTTCACTCAAAAATGAAGATTACCCCATGATTTACTAACCCTCAAGCCATCCTAGGAGTATATGACTTTCTTCTTTCAGACGAATACAATCAGAGTTATATTAAAAACAAAGCTTTATAATGGCAGTGAATGGTGAACAAGATTTTGAAGCAAAATAAAGTGTATCCATCTATCATAAAAAGTACTCACACGCCCAGGGGTTAATAAAGGCCTCCAGAAGGGAAGTGATGCATTTGTGTAAGGAAAATATCCATATTAAAGGGGTCATATGATGTGATTTCAATTTTTCTTTTCTCTTTGGTTACAAGCTCTTGGTGCATAAAGAAGATCTGTAAATTTGCAAAGATTAAAGTCTCAAATCCACAGAGATATTCTTTCTAAAAGTTAAGACTAAACAACGCCATCCTTAACGGCTTGTCACAAACCCCCAAGTCTACGTCACGATGTGGGACAGATTTGCATAACGCAACCAAATGTGTCAACAAAGAAGAGGCGTAACTTTATTCTTGCCGTTCTCAAGCCGCCGCTGACGCTCACTCTAGGCCCGCTGGCCGTTTCCTCCACGCTAGGCTGCGGCCGCCGCTCATTTTAGCCTGCTGTGTTGACCGGGGTGTTGTGAAATCTAAAATACTTTGTTTGGTCTTCCAAAAAGAGGACACAACTAGAAGTCAGTGGTAGTTGTATTTACAACACTGTCCAGAACAGTTCAACCCAAAATTCAGATGTGTGCAGTCAGTGCATTTTATGGAGGACTGTTTCCTAGGAGAGTAGCCTACAATGCCGGTGTCTGTTTCTATAAAGTGGGGCAGTTCCAACTTTGCAAGGACAGTCTGGCGCTTCTGACTCACAGACTGTGAGTACGTTTTTTATATTTAAAGAATTTGCCACTGATGATTCAACTAGAGTTTTGAGCAGTGTAGAGGTAGCGCTTGTTGTTTGTCATTTCTCAAATCACAAATGCAGACATGGTTTTATATTTACACAGCGCGATACGAATATGCAATGTGTAAAAAGACAGTATAAGTAATTATAATCAGTAGTTATGTCCCCACTGGGTGCAACAAATGCCTCGTTTGTAATGGGTTTATTGTTTTTGTATTGTCGCGCCGGTACACAGGGCATCACAGTATGGTAAGGAGAGTAACATTTCCGTCACACACTTGAGGTAGTCAGCCAATCACAACGCACTGGATAGCAGGCCAATCAGTGCTCACACCTCACTTTTCAGACCGATGAAATCGATGCGTTTCAGAAAGGCGGGATAGAGGAGAACAATAATGTACAGTATGTGGAAATAATGTGTTTTTTTAAACTTAAACCGCATAAACACATTCATTACAACATAAACACACATAATGTTATTTTTAGCAACATCATATGAACCCTTTAAAAACTTTATAAACTGTAATCTCTAGCTTCTGCTACTGTCATGTGTGCGTTCACAAGAGAGTGACATTGTAGCGGATGACGTAGGATGTGGCCGTAATGTAAAGAGCCAGGACGTTTTTTAATATGACTCCGATTGTATTCGTCTGAAAGAAAAAAAAAGTAATATACACCTAGGATGGCTCTGAGCGTGCGTAAAGCGGGGTAATTTTAAAGAAACTATCCATGTATGGATGCATTGAAAATGACAGTTTAAACATGGTAATGCTACAAAGATTCTATTTGGAATAAACTGGAGGTTTTTAAACTTTCTATTCAGCAAAGGAATCTGAAAAAAAATAGTAAACACGTGTTCCAAAAATGTTAATCCACACAATTATCTTTCAGTAATGATAATTAATGAGTTCCTTTAGCATCAAAAATCAGCATATTAGAATGATCTTGAAGGATCATTGAGACATGGAAGCTGGAGCTAGAGTAAGGGCTGCTAAAATTCAGCTTGGCATCACAGGAATAAATTAAATTATATCAAATCTTTTAAAATAGAAAAATGTATAATAATAATAATACTAGTTATTTTAAATGGTAAAAATATTTATGTAAAAAAGAAAATATACAAAGAAAATATTACTTCTAAAAAGTACTGTTTTACTGTAGTTTTCATAAAATAACTACAGCTTTGGTGAGACTTTGTTTCAAAAACATAAAAGAACTTACCAACCCAAACTTTTGAACTGTCTATACATGTAATGTACAGTTGCAAGTATTGTGTGAGTTTCAGGCCAGATGAGATAAAGTCACTTGTGCTTTTGGGATAGTATGGCATTGAATGTTACTAATGTTACCTTTTTTTCTTTTTTTTTAAATCTTGCAAACGCCCTTGCAGTGTTTTTGGGATGTATTAAACATTGAACACTGTTGAAAATTTGGCCAAAATATTTCCAAATCAGATGGCTAACATAAATTGTGAGAATAATTTGTAATAGTCTTTGAAGCATCAGTGGTTTAAAATGATAAACAATCAGTAATGTTTTGATAAAATGTTTTGTTTTGCACCATGTATATGTCATATGTATAGAGCAAAATGTGGTAAAAATGTTTTTTCATTTTTACATAAATACTTTATATATTGTTTTTATTTTTTAGCCATTAGTTTGTATGTGTGACAGTTGTAACTACTGTTGTATTTGTAGTTATATCTATATTATATAGATATAAATCAAATAACAATGAGAAATAAATGGTGCCAGAGGAAGTTTTGGGTTCTGACCAAAATAGTGCGAGCTTTGATTAAGGTTAATGAGGTTGAGACACCCCCACCCCCTTCCAGCCATTTTTGTCGGGGAGTCGGTGCATTTAAAAATTCAGGGACTATACAGATTTTCATACTGTATGTGTATGCATTATTTATTAATACTGTATTAATACTTATTAATAGTGTATAGTTTTGATTGTGTATTCTTGCATCTCACCTGCTCAGTCAAGAAGTAATATAGAGTCTCCTTTTTAAAAAATGACAACAGGGCTTGGATACTCTTTAAAGAATGTACAAGGAGAGTACTTAAACAGTATTCCACAGGAAACCTTTCAGAAATGTACAGATGGGAAACAATTGCAGATTAACAATTGCATTTAGGAGTCGCTGATTAATGGTAAAAAAAAACGGATGAAAAATAGAGAGAGACCAGAATGAAAGAGGATGAGACATTCTGCACCACTGGGAGTCTGCGGTTTTCTCTCATTACGTTCCTATTGCTCAGCTCTTTAAAAGTGCTTAAGATGATTAAGTGTGTGAGAGGCACTAGATTAGCCAATTAGTCACATCCCACGACATATCTGCATATGTACTCATGTTGTGCAGTGGGAGGTCCCACTCTGTCTTCTTGTGTATGTGTGTGTTATGGGGTCAGGTAGAAAGGCCTACACTAATTGCCCTTTCCCCAGTGAGTGTATATGTATGTAGACTCATTTAGATTCCTCTGTGGTGAGCCCTCAGTTCATTCCACTGTGTTCATTATCATACTCTAATAACTAGAACTGCGGCTTTTACAGAGAGAGCGAGACCCATGTGTATGTGCCCTAGGGGTAGGAGGTGGGGAGGGGTGTTCAGGCTAGTGAATCAAGGGCCCTTGATTCATTTCCAGTGTCTTGAAAGGGCAATCTGTAATTTCAACACTGCATCACTTGGTGCTACCCAGTGCGTCTTGTGTTTGGAAATACAGCAGTGATATCTCTAAAGAAGTGTACATGAAATATAATACAATAAAAAATAAAATAATATTATATAGTATAATATAATATAATTTTTAAGCCCATAATACAAGCTAAAAGCTACAGCAATTTACAAATTGCCAAAACGCATCTTGAATAGTCATTTCTTCATGCCCTTTCATATACTGGTGCTCAAATTTACAGGGAGATTTCTTTTAATTTGCTGTATTACAAATGTGTTGTGCCTTTTTTTGTTCTGTGCCTGTGCTTGTTTTGTGCATTATGTGAATCTTTTCCTTTCTCTCTTTGTCTTGCTTTCTCTCTGTGTGATGTCATGTATGAGTAACGAGCGACGGGCACCGATATTCATCACCCGCTCCTGCACGTGCTCGGAGGGTCTTCATTATATTAATTACTCTTATTGGAAGAGTGATCATCGACCCAATCAGAATCCATCACATGCTGGTTCCCATGGTGATCAGAATCCATCGCCAGCCGGATCCCATGACGATTGGCCTGGTAAATGATGACAGTATTGTAAGGGCTGATGGCACACTGTACCCCATGGGGCGTTTCTTGTACATTTATTTATGTTAGCACAGGCTAGGCTAACAGCAGTGTGCTGTTCGCCAGTACTTCCCGGCCAAATTCTAGTGCAACTCAGCACGGGTTTATTAAAATTTCCCAGTGCTTTTGTGTGGAAGTATCCAATTTTTTTAAGTTGTGTGCAGCTGTGTGTACTTTAATGTGGTACTTAGACCTTCAAAGGCAAACATATCAGATACTCTCACAAATGCTTGCTTCTTCCACATAATCACTCTATCAGCCTATGATATTGCATTTTTCAGAGCACATTTTACTTTGCCGTGTCAGTTGTAGTACCCTAGTGGCCTCAATTTTTCTTCCTGACAACATTTACTTCATTTTTCTCCTCTTTATGTTTCAAAATGTAATTTGACAGCCTCTAAACACTGCTTCAGGGCTTGTTTGGCAACACTAATTGGGTTGGATGAACCAGGGCAATCAAGTTGTATAAATTAGGCAACATAACAATGTAATCAATACACCTAAGCATGCCACTTTAACAGCAGAATTCACATTATGGAGATAAAGCTCTTAAAGCCATCATGTCGTAATGAAAGAACAACTGTTTCCAATACCTCTGCTGTTGCACTTGATGTTTGCTTCATGGTCAATTGACTTGGCAGTTCATCCATGCCTCTGTTAATTGAACGAGGTAAGGCAAGAGTTAGAGAGACTGAGAAAGGGAGTTGGTGTAGAAAAGATGGTAGAAAAATGTTTGCAAGAGAGAGAAAGTGATTTAGCACTAAAGCACCATTGATTAGCTGTTCAGCTTTGCAATGGTTCTCGGCCAACTCAGCCTCATCACAGCAACACAAACACATAAACACCCATAATTGGCTCATTTAGAGATGGGAGGAGCCTGTGGATAATGGACCCGGGAATTAGCCACTGTTCTTTTAGCAAAGATAGCCAATGAAAAGCCGGTAACCCTGCAAGCGTGTGCTTGTTTGCGACTGTACAAAAGCAATAGTAAGTGTGCGTGTTTCGAATAACGGAAAAGATACGGAGGACAAAGGTGGCCACAGTGTATTCTTTCCCTCGTTTTCTCTCCCTTCTCCCACAGCTCCAATCATTCATCACCCCATCATGCCCTCTCGATAGGGTGGAACTGGCTGGGGGCTTCTGGGATACGGTGCTGGACAGGGAATGATGGGATAGCGTAGTCGCGATGTCATCACTAATCTGGGGCTCTCATCCACTGAGCTAAATCTTCATCTATCAGCGAGATCCTGTGCCATTAAAGCTGCTGCACACACACACATACAGCTCAGTGGAGCATTGGGCTGGGCAGATGGAGTAAATATAGATAGAATTGGCTTGATTGAAATAGAAAAGGCCAGTGAGTTCCTGTGCGACTGTCAGAGGGTAAAGAGAATGGATGGACATGGGGGTGCCCTCTCACTGCCTTTCTAAACACGCACACACACACACACACACACACAAATACACATAAAACTTTTTCCTTAGACATGAACATTTTAAATCCAAACAGGACAAATCCTAACTCTTGTTATTATTAGCTAACAGTTCATTCTAAACAAACTGTTTACATTAACATACGCTGAAAATTCTGTGCATCTCTACTTCTTTTGCAGTATCTGGTGCAAAATTTCTGTCTGCAAGACATGATACATGAAGTGTAGATACAATACCATTTAGATACTTAAACACTTTTTTCTCATGGACTTAAAACCCTTTTTATCATTCTCAAGCCTTATTTTTTGTTGAGATGGACCATATAATGAAACAAAATCAGTCAACAAGTTTCTAAAATACATGGAAACTGAACACACAACATACCCAAATAGACAGGACAGTCATTACACTATGTGGGGCAAGTTATCACAGTGAAACCTGCCATTAAAGTTGCAATGTAGCAAAAAAAAATTCCATTTCCATTTCCATTTCCATTTTATGTTGACTTTAAACAGCTTATTGTCTTTAGCTAAATTTAAACACTAAATTAAACACAATTATGACAGAAAACATCATGAAACAGCAAATTACGTTAAAGGTAACACATATACATATACATATTTAAATAATAATTTATATTAAGATTTAAAACTTCAACCGATATTTTCTGATTGCTGGGGTCATATCTTGAAAAAGATTTTTCATTTAATCTTTTGAAATTAAAAGTTTGTTATATAAACAGTCATTTTCAAAACTAAAAACGCCCTCTCCTTTCCAAAAGGAATAGACTAATCTTTTGAAACTAAACACTCCTTCCTATTGTCAGGATAGTCAAAAAAATGGCCGCCCACATTTACACTAGGTCAGTGATTCTCAAACCTGTCCTGGAGTACCACCACCACTGCACATTTTGTATGTCTCCCTCATACAACACACCTGATTGAACTCATCAGCTCATTAGTAGAGACTACAAGACCTGAATTGGGTGTGTCCGATGAGGGAGATAAAACCGCATACTGTTACAATTATTTTTTCTTCCCTATGGCCCGCCTTTCTGAACCGTGTTGATTTTTACAAAGCTCATCGTTCTGAAAAGCGAGGTGTGCTCTGATTGGCCATCTATCCAGTGCGTTGTGATTGGCCGAATACCTCAAGTGTGTGATGGAAATGTTAAGCCCCTTACCATACTGTGATGCCATGTCCCAGCGCGACAAGACAAAACCAATAAACCCATTACAAACGAGGCATTGGGCAGCCAATGGGGACATAGTACTGATTAGAATGACTAGACGGTCTTTATACACGGTGCATGCGGATCACGAGCTGCGGAAACGAAAACCGGTCTGCAGTTGTGGGATCCAGAAAACGAACAAACAACAAGCGATACTCTACACGCTCAACCTCGCGTTTGAATCACATCAATGACAAATTCTTTAAATATGAAAACGTACTTACAGGCTGTGATCAGAACCCAGACTGGACCTTTCAAGTTGTAATTGCCCCACTTGATAAAACACCTTTCGGCAAAGCCGCGCATTTGGATTTCCGGAAAACAGTCCCTCCCCTCCGTAAAATGGTTCTGTACACATCTGAATATTTGGTGGTTGAAACTGTGCTGGAACAGTGTGTAAATACAACGTAACCACTGAATTTCTAGTGTTTCCTCCGTGAACGAGGCCAAAAAAGTAGTTTCGCTTTCACAACGAAACACACAGCGTCTCCCAAGACATGGCGAACGGTGCAAAAACTACAGCGAGAATCAAAGTTACGCCTTATTTCTTTGCGTGAACGTTTGGGCGGTGTTATGTAAATCTTTCCACATCATGACGTAGACATGTGGGGGCGTGTTTAAACGAGCTGTTTTAGGAGGGCGTGGACGAGTCTTAACTTTTATATCTCTTTGGGTTTGAGACTTTAGTCTTTGCAACTTTAGGGATCTTATCTATTCACGAACAGCTTGTAACACTCCAAAGAGAAAGGAAAATTTGAAATTGCATCAAATGACCCATTTAAACCAAAAAAAAAAAAAAAAACGATGCATCCCTGATCAACATAAACTACATTAAAATTTGAATAGGTAAATGTGTTGCACACAAACATAATACGTGTATTTTTTTTTTTTTTGCTTTGATCCTACAGCATAGTTTTCATGTGCTATAGTGGTTATGATCAGGGGCGCTGTTATGTTTTCTGGGCCCCCTGAACAGCATATTGACTCAGGCCCCCTCAGTAAAAATAGTGTTCTGGGCCCCCTCTCCATTGGAATCGTCCTAACCTTGCACCCCCCACCCCACCCCCGTTACCGTGCTCCTGGTTATGATTATACGCCCAAAGTTGCATATTGAAAGCAGACATGGCAACACTGATACAAACACTTTCCCACTTAGTGGAGCACCTTGAGGCTCTGTCTATCCTCTAAAGCTCATTGATTCTGTCAAGCTTCAGATGGAGAGGAGTCCATTCAACCATCTCTCTTTCTCTCCCCCCTCCTGCCTTTACCACCCCAACATGCTCTTTTTTCCCTCTACATCCCCATGCATCCATTCCTTCTCCATCTCTTACCTCTATTATTCCCCTTTTCACTCCCTCTCACTCACGTAAAATCAATATTGATTATTATCTTTTAAGACTCATGTCTAGTCTGCTGCATAGAGAGAAGGGAGGCAGCATAGCTGTATTTTATTTCACATCATCATCATCATTTCTACTGTGCAGGAGTTACTACTTATCAGTGAGCATAAATTGCAAGAAGAGAGGAGAAAAGAAGGATGCGAGGGAAATGAGAATGAGAAGGGGGAGGAGAGGAGAGGAAGACACACAACCTAAAGGGGAGCCCATATTGATTGCTTTTATAAAGTGAGAAGGGGAAAGGTGTGTATGTGTTCAAATTACACAGCAACTTTATATGTTAAGTTTTCGTTTTAGACTTATTGCATTCAAATATCATTTTCAAATGCGTGAGCAGCATTTTAATACATATTTAATGTAGTCCAGAAGAGAATGTGTACTTTGAATTTGAGTGTTTTACCTTGAATGTGTTTGTGTGTGTCCTTTCATGGTTGGTGCTCCATCACACTGTTTCTGATTGGTTCATGATTACTATTGACACTCTGATGATGGACATGAATAAAAGTGACTGTGATAAGATAAGACCTTTACAGGGCTATCTCTCACCCACCTTTATCACCCAGACTGTGTGTATGAATGTGTGTGTGTGTGTGTGTGTGTGTGTGTGTGTGTGTACGTGTATTGGACAGGGCATTCAGAGAACAGGGAATGAAAATAGTGAACTGGTAAAGAAAGAGAGATGGGAGCTCATATTCAGTAGTTTTTTTTCTTCAGATGACACTGATAAATCTGATGCAGTTACACTAAATCGCACAATTCAGCCCATTATAAACCACATAACCTATGTTGCGGGAAAGTAGTTATTACTGCCATTTATGGTGATTCTGTCGTCCCACTTCTAGTTTTGTGCATGTTAGGGAACTGTAAATCTGCTTGCGGCATGTTGTTTGTGTACTTCTCTGTAAAACTGACCCTGTATGTATTATTTAAAAAGGGGATGATCTTGCAGTTCGTGAAACAACATTTTCCAGTAGGCGAAAGAGAGACAGAATAGAGAGAGAGTAAAATAGACAGAGAGAAACACAAGAGGTCAACTGATTGTAAGAAAGACCCATAAAAGTTCCATTAACCTGTTCAGAGTTAAGCGCTTGTTCAGCATAGCTACAGACAACTAGCACAAACAGAACATCACCATAAAAACCAAACACAAATGCAGGTTATACTCTGAGCCCTTCTATCTTTAACATACTTTATCTGGCCGAGCTTAAAGCCTGCATTTCCTCTGAATGAGTCACAATACAGAGACGCCAGTGTGTGTGTGTGTGTGTGTGTGTGTGTGTGGAAGTTGTATGTGCATGAGTTAATGTGCGTGACTCCACACCTCAAGTGATAGGCTCAACACAAACATTGAGTTATCTTTAAAGTTGTCCATTAAAGATAGAAACTCAGATCCACCCTCTATGCTACCATCCCTTGTTTTCATCTCTCCTTTCCTATTCTTCCCCCTTTTCAAAAATCTATTCCATTAGAGCCTAAGTTGCATAACATACTTGAGTCAGAGGCCTTTCTTGTGTTTTTACTTGACTAATTGTCTGGGTTTAACTCTTTCAGTCAGTGATGGAAGATCATTTAGAGTAATATTCTTTCAAAGTGTCACTGAAATAACATGCGTGTAACCTAAATATATGACATGTAAGTCCTTGTCAGTTGCCATAACTAAAATAGTAAGTATTTATACGTAAAGAAATAAAAGTAATTGTCATGCTGCTATTGGATGAATGCTGCTAAATTCCTGAATTTTCTTGAATTTTGCAAACAGAATTCCAATTTAAAAAGTAGAATTGAAATGAATTAAATGTTAACAAAATTGCTGTAATTTTTAAATATAAAAGCAAAGATTGTCAAGACACACTTTGTAAGCCTTTATTGAAATGTTTGAAAACAGCTTAAAAACCTTGAGGTTTGAAGATATCTGTCTCTGTTTGTTTATCTGTCTATCTGTCTAGATAACTAGTTAGAAACTTGAAATTCCACCTATAGAAATTTTTATTTTATAGTTTATATAATTAAATTTATTGACCAGGGTGCACAAGAATGCATTGCCTGTCTTGAGTTTCATTGAATTACAATTCAGTCAAATTCCTCTTCTTGTCATTTCAATTCAATTTTCAATTCAAACTTCAGTATTTCAGTTCTGAATTTTGCACAACCCTGGAATTGTTACAGTAACGTTTCATTTTTCTATTTCTTCTGTTTTCTGTGTGATTTAATGTTGTCCATGTGAAAATGTCATGGCGCTTGCTGAAATCTGTGAAAGTCTTGCTTGGTCCCATCTGAATATCATGATGAGAACAAAGAGTATATCATAGGAATTGCTTAATACAGTCTAATGAAAGCTTGAGCAAGCAGCTTAGCAACTGCACATAGCTCACGTCTTGAATCTTTAACAGCAGCTAGCGTGTAGAGGGGGAAAACCAGGACATCTCTGTCATGCGCCAATGATTCTCCTGTCAGTGTGCGCCTTGTCCTGTTGCCTTCTGGGGGTTGGGGGTTGGAGCATATCGGACACAAGTAAAAGGGCCAGAGAACTGTAATGAAAACACATCACTTGTTCCCAGGGCTATACCTTCACAGGCATACAGTACTTCCGTACACACTTCTCTACTTGTCTAACGTTCACCAGTAACACTCACCTCTCATCATCCTTTCTAAAAGTTTAGTTCTAAAATTTCTAAAAAGGTGGAATATTTCTCTTTATTGCAGTTGCCAATCATATAAATACTGTCAGTATTTGTGTTTGAGAACATTTTTGAACTGTACATTTTTGTAACGTATATGTTGAAATTCTTAAGTTATATATAAGATATTTCACAATGTCATAGATTTCTTCTCTGATAAAGGACTGAGAAAAGATGGGAAAACTCAGGGTTTGGCGTGGTTGCCGTGCAGCTCGGCGGCTTGGTTGCTGAGTAATAAAGCATAGTGCTGTAAAATAAAACGAGGTGTGGAGAGAGCTGGAGAGCACTGCAAAGCCATTGGCTCCCTGAGTCATCATAAAACAATAACTCACTCCCATAAAACCAAGTGCTTATTAAATTGTTTTAAACAATATTGCATGATTTGAGCACACTGAGCTGAGCTTCACTCTTACAACTGCATGAGAAAATAAATTGAATTATTGGCACTTTTTAATGTACATTAATGTAAATGCAATCAATTAAAATAAACATATACACATACACATACACATATATATACATATACATCACTCTTAAAAATAAAGGTGCTTCACGATGCCATAGAAGAACCTTTTTGTCTAAATGGTTCCATAAAGAACCTTTAACATCTGAAGATCACAAAAGGTTCTTTGTGGTGAAAGAAGGTTCTTCAGATTATAAAAAGGTAAGAAAGAGATGGTTCTTTAAAGAACCTTTGACTGAATGGTTCTTTGTGGAACCAAAAATGGTTCTTCTATGGCATCGCTTGAAGAACCTTTTGAAGCACCTTTATTTTTAAGAATGTATTCATGTGTGTGTGATTACAATACAGTTGTTGTAGGTATAAAATCTTTCCAAACCCGTAATGGAGAATTTAACAGATAGAAGTAATTTTATTTAAATTATAATCATATAATAAACTGAATTGTCAAGTTTGCAATACAACAATAGATAGTTTAGAAACAATACCAAATAAAAAGCTGATGATAATTTTTAAATTTGGTAAATTACATATTGAAAAGAGAACACAAGACCGGTTTGTCTCAAGTCCGATGAATGTTTGAAATATACTATTGTTGCAGTAGACATTCAGGGTCACACCATGTAATTTGTTTGCATTAGTAGACTAGTGCAGAGACATACTAAAGGAGTGGAGTTACTATCTGAAAAAACAGACAACCATGACCTTGACTACTGATTTTGTATTGTTGATGGCACCAAATGATTTTCGTGGTTGTTTTAAATATGACCTTAGATAGTGCCTCAAATAAAATGGGTTTATTTTAATGGAAACGTTTTACTATTTCTGCCTTCAAAATTATGAATGACTTTAACCAGTGTGCACTTACTAGTCCAATTTATCCAAATAACAGTTTTAAAGCATCTTAATTATTTCCCCGTGTGAAGTGTATTTGGACTAAAAGCAGATTTCCTCAATACAGTAGTCACTAGGGTGAAAATAATATGAACCATGTGCTGTTCATGTGTACATATTTTCTTATGTAAAAATCAAGAAATATTGCATATGTAACCATTTTACACAAATCTCAATTTGTTTCAATCTGTTACTTGTAATAGGGTGTACAGCCAAATGATAAACTAATAGTCAACACAAAAACATGATCCCTTCGTAAGTGAGTGAACAAGGCTCAATATATACAGTGTGAGATTTAGTGGCTAACCTGTATTATTTAGACATAGAGGCATTACAGCCTTCCAGTAGTTCAGTATAGAGCTAAAATAATGGGTATGATTCTCTGGGAAATACAAGAAATAGTAAACGTATACCTTGCAATGCAATGCAATGAAACCATGTTGAGGAAAGTAAAAGTAATGCATTTCAATATTGCATTACTCCCTAAAAAAGTAACTAATTACATTACTTAGTTACTTTTTATGGAAAGTATTACTTTTGCATTCCCTTTTCTCACCCCCAACACTAAATTTAAAGCACCTAAGTAAAAGAGTCTAATGCATAAATGTAAAAATACTTGCATAATTATTTAAATTTTGATTGCATCCATTATCTAATGACTTTATGTTTTGGCATTTGATAATCATAAGATGTTTTCTCCTATCACTCAGGTATACCTCTGGATCCAGAAGTACATTCAGAAAGCTGCTTGGAAGGTGAAATTAACCATCACCAGTGGCACAGAGGTAGCACCAAATGTGTATCTTCTACCTTCTGAGACAAAATTGTTAAGGTATGCTCATAATTCGTTTTTTGTTGATTTTAATAACAACCTCCTAAGCAATGATCCTATGGTCCATGTCATACCCTAACCAGCAGGAGATTCTGGCTGCATCTAAGCTCTGAGAATTGACCAGGTTAAACACATTGCTTGGCCTCTGTCTCTCTCTCTCTCTCACTGGTAAATGAAGAATGTGGGGGCATCGACCGGCCACTCTTCTGATATGTGAATCCATCAGTATAGGCAATGAAGAGCTGGACAGAGCTATTACTGCTGCAGCTACTGAAGAGGACCACAGTAGATCTATATAGAACAAGACAGAAAGAGAGAGAGAATTGGAGAGAGAGAGGAGAATAACTCTACAAGGGGTTTATAGCTAGAAATTATTTATGGCTCTCTGTGGTGAAATTGACCATACATCCTTAAGTGTACGTTGACAGCTACGAACAAAACACTGAACAATAGTGCTCTAATGTAGCACTAAACGTATAATTTGACTGTATACCTGACACCAATATGATTTTGCTCTAAGCTCTAAAGGTCCCCAAAACACATACAACAGTCTAACATTATGTAGTCATTGGGATTTAAAGCATCCTTCTGCAAATAAATAAAAATGTCCATTTAGTTTTTAGCTTTAAAACATATTGCTCACTGTTGACAGTAATGCTGAAAGTCTGACAAACAGTTAGTTTTTATGGATATTATGTTTTATCTGGAGTCTTTTCTCATTTGGATCTCTTTCATGGAGACTCTACAACATAATTTTTGTTTATACCGGCATGATTCTGGATTTCATTTAAGGATGCTGTAAGATAAAGGTTTTCAATTCTGGTTTTGGAGTACCCGGGCAATGCACATTTTGGATATCTCCACCTATCTGGCACATATAGTTTAGGTTTTGCTGCTACTAATATTGAAACCCACTGTTTTAAATTATCATTTGGGTGCTCAGTAGGGTTTGGATCTACATTTTGCATGAAGGTAGATCTCCAGAGCAGGATTGAGCATGTGTTTATGTGATTATGTTAATTCTTATGGTTAAAAAAACACCTCAGCAGCATGGTTTTCTCAGTAGATCGATGTATGTTTTTCAGAAAAAAATAAGTTCCCTTGTCGAGCAAAAGCAAAGTATTCTTCATTCATTTATTTTGATGTATAACAGCATTACTGATTTTGGAATATGATATGTAACATTTTTTCTTCTTTTTTTAGATTTCCTGAGGAAATGCTTGGGATATTAATGATTACCTATAGTCCAAATTTTAAATAATTCTAAAATTTAAATGAAATTGCACAAATGTTTTCTCACCTTAGTGACATACACACACTGGGTAAAAAAAAAATTCTGTAGTTTTTACAAAATAATCTTGGCAGCTGTGGTTGCCAGAATAATTTTGTAAAAAAATACAGAAAACTGTAAACACATTTACGGCCAAAAACTGCAAATTTTACAGTATAAAACTGTAATTTACAAACAAGAAAATTTGAATGTAAACCAGTTAATTCAACAATGCACACTGCTATTAAGATCTGTTTTGTACCTTTAACATACTGACAACCACCATAATAATGCCGGTGGGAAAGGAGAAAGGCACATAAAGAATCAAAATTCATCTTAAGTAGCTTTTCCACAAGCTGAAGTAAATACTAATATATAGAAGGTGCACAATGTCATTCAGCAACACAAAACACCATCATTGCAAACACAACATGATACTAAATAAGGCATGACTTTCATAAAACAACTAGAAGATGTAACTAAAAGCCCACATATTCATAACACTAACAAAAACTATTAAAAAAACAACGAATATTTCAACAAAATACTTTCAAATGGTGACTTCATGCAAGGGAATTCTGGGAATAATCAGTTTTACAAAAATGTTTGTGACTGTAATTAGACTGTTTGGTAGTTTTCACTCTAAAAACTTAAAATGAACAGCATTTTAACTGTACAATTACATGAAATGTCTGCCTTAGATATTTAACGGTTTTTCCCTGTATTAGTAGAAACTTACTGTTTAACCTATTAACAGTTTTGTTTTTTCCCGTAGCTTTTTAAACAAAATGTACAGTTTTAAAATTACACTTATTTTTTACAGTGCAGCACTATTGTTTGGAATCATGTTTAGATTGATAGTCAGATGGTAATAATCATAATTTGTCATTTCTGCTGCTCCTTGTGCTTCTATAATAAAATGTTTTGTTTGAGCTCTCTAAAATGACTATGTGACCTTATGTAGGTAATTGATTGATTTGGTACCAATAGACATTCAAATATAAAGACAAGTAGATGACTGAATAGACAGTACTGTACTGAAAGCTTAAATTCAGTGATATTTCAAAAATATATTTGGAGTTTTTCGATTATCTTGTTTACACTAAAACATTTCTTACAGTATGGTGCAGATTTGTATTTTTAAAGACACTTCCTGCTAAAAACAAGGTTAGTTTAGGAAGATATTCTCAGCTGTAAAAGAGATTGCAAGTTTAACTAAATATGACTTAAAATATCTTCCCTATTCACCTGCAATACACGAGAGGAGGAATCCTAATTTGCTAAGTGAAGCTAGAAGCCTAAACTAGAAGCCTATCCAGGCCCAAGTTGACTGCTTTGGTAAACAGTGTAATAGAGAATAAACTGTGCTGAAAGAAATGCTATAAATGAAGACATGCTCTACAATAACATACGCTAATACGACAGCAGTTCTGTACGAACTAAAACGGTACCCATTATGCGTGTTCCTTCTTGAATAAATTACAAATGGCATTTTTTTTTGGTTGGCCTGCCTGATGATACTTTGTTTCTTCAACCTGGACTCACTGTCTCCGGTGCACCGTAAATAACGCTGATAGACGCCAGAGGAATATGACTTTCACACAGCCGATTGATTTAATGTGACCTCTACATTCTTAATTCTATTGGATGCCTATTTAACCAGACGAAGGCTCAGATTGTCCCGTGCACTTGCGCATTAATTCCCCATTCATCATCATTAGGCAGTGAGCGGTCCATTCACGCCTCGCTCTGCCTGCTGTAAATTAGAACGTAAACAGGCTTTTAAACAGTCGCCGCCTTGAGATTCGCTCTAACGGACAGATGCGCGGTACCGCCCCTGCCTGTGGAGTATTGTCGCTCCAAAAAAAAGGAAACGAGATGTCAAATCTCACTCTCACAATACAGTCATCCAGATCTTTACCACTGTTTTTGTTTCACTGTTGGGTGTGTGATCATGGTTACAGGCATATTTTTGGATTTATAGATGATGGACCTAAATGTGCACAGGATAGCCTACATCAAAGAACAAATTAATAAATCAGATTCTGATTCTGTTGCTAGGCACTGAAAACTTGAACTGACATGGATTTCGTTTGAACCCACTTGCTCATTGGCGCAGGTAAACTGCGTTGGTTATGCTCAAATACATTTAAGTAGCAATCGAACAAGCTAAAATGTATTAGACGGTGGTAAATTCAGCCCCATATGGTATTTAGATTTTTCTTTATTTTATAAACAATTGTCAATTCAGTCGTTGTCCATTTCTTATAGCCTATTTGCGCCTTAGGTAATTTAAAGTAACAACCAGACATAATTCCGTCTTTGAGTTAACTGCTCCGGTTTAAATGGCATATTATTCCAAACATATGCATTTTAATCAACTTGGTCACACTTACAAGAACTGTTTCTAATAAGGCCATCAATCACGTGCGCAACCAGGACCTTCTGGCGTGGGCTCGTGTGTGTGGGAGGAGGTGAATTGTTTGGGCAGCGATCCCTAGCAATTGTTGACATTTTGTTTGTAAAATAGAAGATGAAAAGAGCAATTAAAATCAAAACATTTCGTTTCAATGAATCAAAAATATCTTTATACATATAAAAATGACTGAACTATATAGCCATATTCCTCAGTTGGTGGGTAGGGGGGGGTATTATTATTTTCTGTCATTTTTCCCCCCAACAAATGGCTTCTATTGCAATAACTTATATTCTGACAATAGTAACGTATTTTAGGTTGTCTACTTGTTTTTCATTGTGTAATTCTGCTTGCTGGAATGTGGGAGTCAGTTTTGATCTCATTTTAATATTGTAGTTCGACATTTGATGTTTAGACACAATATCCAACCTTCTCTATTATGTCCAGAAAGTTTCAATTTGCCGCTCCAGGTGCCACAATTACGCGGACAGATCAGCTAATTAACGTGAGTTGATTGGTGAGGTGGAGGCATCATCGATCTTTTTGCATTCCAATATCTCCACAAGACATTTAATTCCAAACTTTCTATTAACAGCGCCGGGTTATGGCTTGTGCTAGGTGCCCGGGGACTACTTTTAACAGCTCGTTCAGATCAAGAGGTCCAGTTATGTCCAAGTTATTTGATCATTTCAGTGTTTCAGAAGAAAATAATAGAGGCCATATAAGATATAAAGGTGACAAAGCCCTGTAAATTTAAAGCAATACATGGTGTCATGTTGAAAATTGCTGCTGACGTGCTTTTATTGTCGAAGCCATACTTGTCTGCTTTTACTAATTTTCGTTCTCAGATTCTTCAAATCAGACTGATTTGCCGCTTGTTTGTCTTCCAGAAATCATAGAAAAATACATTACATATTTAGATGGTCGTGACTACATTATAATCTCCACATACTCGAGAAAATGCGCACAAGTGTTTCATCATAGCGTAAAATCATTTAAGTATATAGACTAACCTACCCTTGTCGTTTAAAGAATGAACATTAGTCACTGTACACTTTTCGTTTGAAATAGTTTATTATTAAATTCAATTTAATCATGTACTGAAACTAACTGACGGGCCATTTTTTTTTTTTTTTTTTTTTTTTTTTTTTCTTCTTTTTTTCCTTTTTTTTTTTTTTTTTTTCGCCAGCATTCTTCTTCCACTTTCCAAAACCCTAATCACCTACACTGAGGCCAACTAGGAATAGCATAAACGGTAATTTCCTTAAAGAAAACTTGATGCAGAAGTTAAACTCAAAATACATAAATGTAAAAACATGCGCCGTCTTCAATAAATATTGGCCGGGGGGGGGGGGAGGCGTCTTGATGATGGGTCCATGGAGGGAGGGGTTGTGGTAGGGGGTAATTTGTATATGGTGCCTTGATTTATCAGTTTACCGGTTGTTGTAGGTGTTGTGATTTTATTTTGTATTGTGTGGTCAAGTAGGGTGAAGGGAAGACAACAGCAGGCCGGGAAAGATGTACGGATGGGGTATTCAGCTGACGCGTATGGTGGGCGGGATAAGCCAGGCAATTCTCATGGCTTGCCAATTTGTCCGCTGTGCGTCCTGTCCAATGATCCTAACTCTAGTCGCATGTTCTCTTCTCCCGTCAAGGCAGGCAAGCCAATCGCATGGAGTCTTCTTATAATCCGCTCCCTGCCCTGGCTCCTTGTTACCGCGGTTTTGGCAGACAATCTCTGAGCGTGCATATTATCATAATTCAACATTTCCAATTTCTTTCCTCCCTTCCGAATACTCACTCGTTAATTTCCACTCACTCCCCGCCTTACCCTCACATTTCGGTGTGCTACCGGGACCGGGTGTTCGTGGAGGAGGAATAATGAGCCAGCCGTGCTCGGTTAACAAATCCCCTTGTTAAAAAGCTAGATGAAAAACATATTTTTAATGTGGAAGAAACTACATGTGGGTCAATTTGTATGGCTATATGAAAGAGTATAAATTATGATAGATTTTTGCGCTATCCTCCAGTCATTTTTACAAATACATGTCCTTGTCTCCTATGTCACAATTTTTGTTGATAGGGTGTAGCCTACTTAAAAATGTATTTGAGTTAATATGATAGCCTATCTCTGTTATCAATATCTAATTTCTCCAAAGATGATTTAAAAGTCCGTGGCCTGACAGTGTGTAAGTAGACTCCGTCTGCACAACATATAGCTTCTTAAATGAAAAACATCCATAGTTTCGAAACCGTATGCTTTTGTGTTGTGCAAGCTGCTTTGAGTAGTTCATGCGATGACTTATTAAATATTGCCAAAGTGCCCAAAGCTGATCCGGATATTACCCAAAGAAACCGTGGCTTCTTGCTGTCGTCCTATCTGGTTAGTGGCACTTCCTCCCTCTGGTCCAAAGACACTGAAGATGATTTGCTGATGACTGCTGGCGAGAACGTGAGAAAGGCCTCAGTCCTGGTCGTGGGCGAACACGAGAAGTCTGCATTGTTGGACCTATGTGGGAGCCCATTTGACTGACTGGCAGCGTGACAGGCAAGGCAGGAGCATGGGCTTCCCCCGGGACCAAGCCCATGACCCGGGCTGGGGTACAGTGATGGGTGTCTGAAGGCGCACAGCAGCTCAGGACGTGGGTATGGATGCGAAAGCACCCGAAAACTGTCCAGCGAGCGCAGAGGATTGGAGAATGGACCCCCGGTGGCAGAGGCTGAACCTGCAGTCACACCGCTGAGTGGAGAATAGTAAGGTAGAGGAAGGTGAGATTGAAACGGATAGGGTAGGCTGCCCGTAGCTGCAGCATGGCTCATCATATAGGTGTAAAAGGCGGGGTCGGCAGGATGCGGCCAAGTCATGGCCAGCCGCTGTCTCTTGTCCTTCATGCGACGGTTCTGAAACCAAACCTGTAAACAAAAGTGGCAAAGTAGTCATAAGGTAATATAGTAATGGCTGAGGCCTAGTACAGGTAGGCAAAGCCAATTTCGATAAGCAATAAGCCAAGAGAAATGGTCCCATAATTACAAAAATAATAAGAGGTAAGGGATATTTTATAGAATTATTTTATTGTACTTTTTTTTAATCGTTTGATTAGCCTGCTCATATTGATGGTGCAATCTTGGCAGGGTTATTTTTACACTCATAACTCGTTGGTAATCTACCAGGTCACCTTTATCAAAATAAATATCTAAAAATTAACGTAAAATAGAACGGGAGACGCAGTGCATTACCTTTATTGTTGTTTCCGGTAAATTTAAGGCAGCTGCCAACTCGCACCTACGTGGTCTGGACACGTAATTTTCCCGGTAAAACGATCTGTGTCTCCAGTCGTCCTATCATCGTGCTCACCGTCGTAAGTTCTGATTCTGCCAGATAGGCTATGCTAGAAAACAGCATGGCTGGTCCGGGGGAAGAACCATAAAAAGTTGGAGGGCAAGAAAACCATGAAGGCCCGAGACCATCTTGTTGTCCACACCGACTTCTTTACCGTGGTTCGGCGAGCCCATTGCCAGTCCTTACAGAAAATAAACATAATTGATTTTAGGACATACATTTCAAGATCACTTGATTACCAATTTATTAATATAGCGTTCATACTGCATTGCTTGCGAAAACAATATATATGTATATATAATTAATTGTATTCAATATTATGTATTTTAATAGACCTATTACTGAGATCTCTGTACAAATAGCTCAAAATAATAATTGTGATAAAAAAAAACAACCAAGCGTCAGAATTGATAAAACATGAAGCATCTTTTATTTCACATTTCCACACTTGAACTTTTCTACACATTCAGTGTACCAGTGACAGAAAAAGTATAAACAAAGACACCTGCCTCTCAATCTCTGAACATATTATGGTGATTGTCCACACATATAGGAGCTAAAGGCAAATCTGGCCCTGGGGGGGATGCTGCGCGTGATACTACATGTGGTAATAATGTGAACCAATTTGTAAGTCCTAGGGAGAAATTATTAGAACATCAGGGGTGTCAGTCAGAGATCCTAGTTGTTAGATTTGATGCATTCTAAAAATATCATGACTTCATTGAAATATTTAATCTTTACTACTACCTGGAGGAGTAAATAAAAATACGGTAAGATTGGAAATTTCTAATACGAAAAAAAACAATCAAAGGTATGAACCACAATAAAGGAGCATTCTTAACATTGTTTTGTAATATCTACAGAGAGCCAAGCCATGAATCCCGCACAAACAAACATGAGGCAAAAAAGGTATGACAGTTTAGACCCGAGTTGGGGAATGTAAATGGTATTTAACCACTCTTTAATCCAAATGGAACAACACGCAACGTCGATATGGAACACAGGCGGTGACCCTTGATAATAAGGGAGGATCGTTTAAAATTCAAACAGCCTACAATAACTTAAGAGGCGCTGACACTCGAAACCGCTCTCACAGAGGGGAAAAACAAAAGCAGCGGGCTACACGGGAAAGTTGTATTGTACGTGTCACATGGTCAAGCGTGATTACAAAATCTCATCAATTCCTCAATTTAAGAACGGGAAGAATTGAGAATAATAACTCAAATAAGCAATAAACAATGAGCAGCACTATTACCAATGTCCAGGCGAATCTGGTCATCTAGGCTGCTCGTGGGTACAACTGACACTCTATGTCCTCCTAGAGACGAATTCAAATGATGGTAAACTCCGCAATCTGGAGCTGCTGGCATCTTTGTTAGGGAAGTCTGACAGGTCTCTGTCCGGCGCAGATGGCTTGCTAGCATTTGTCACAACGCTCCGTACTTGGAACGGCAATACGGCTGATGTTTGTCCCTGTTAAGTCGCGGGATCATCAACTAGGATTTCGAATAAAGCACAGGGCTTAGAACTGTTTCTGGTATAAAATCAGTATTTGTCCCGTATCTTGGGCTGGATCCTCCAGTAGCTCCGTCATTAAGCCAGTTTTGGAGATATGTCCCAACCTGGACCCCCTCGATGCGCATCATCATGTCCTTAGCGCTGTCCATAACCGACGAGAGTAAAGTGCCCAGAGAGCCTCCCGGAGCGTGGTAAGAGCAGTAGTTGGAGAGGACAGCAAAACAAACAGCAGACTAGGAGCTGTTGCTATGCGAGGCGTCTCGGGAGTGCGACACCCGAATTCGGGGAGGGATCACCATTGCACACTCTCCTTTCCTCACAAACGCGCTTGCATTATTACTAGGGCAGTCGTCCTAATAGAAGCTCAGTGACGGGGGGGCCAGAAAAAAGAAAAAAGAGACAACACTGAAGGTAGGAGGGAAAGGGGAAGTTGGGGTCGCTTTAGATGATAACAAGCGGGAGAGTAGTCTAGCAGAGACTAAAGGAGAATTCAAGCCTATGCCACAAAACATCACCAACGGCACATCAACAGCTAAATACAAAAAGCATGAAAGATGCACCAACTTAAACTTTGTGTGTGCTTTTATGTCTTTTAAATTACTTATTTTATTAATCTTTTAAGATAATATTTACACGTTTAAGTTACAAGATAATCACACTCTTTGATTGTAAGTCATACAAGTATTTGACTATCGTTCATTTACTGTTTTTTTTTACTGATATTGGGGTAATATAATAACCATTTTTGCTTCATTGAAATCAGATCATTTGGTTAAATAATCTTCTCACATGAGTGAAGAAGTGGTTGAGGGCTTTTTTGATGGCTGAAAAAAACCTAATGTCCTTTAACGAGGACTGTCAATGTTTGAATAATGTGATAGAACACAGATATGGTCAAACCCTGTCTATTATATCCCTGTCTTGAGCCCACTTGGATAGGAAGGAGTCATAATGGCAGCCTTTCGGAATATATTAGCACATGTTCTTCGCCGATCAACACAGTCAGTGCGCGTTGGAAGACGTCAGACTGAATGGGAATATTCCAAAGATGAGGAGGGCTGTCTCTCCGCCAGCAGCGCAATTTGAAGCGTACACGTTCCACCGTTTCTTCTTTCAGCGCACAGTCTCAGTCACGCTCTCTTCCCTTCGCTCTTTCTCCCGCCCTAACTCGATCTTCCAAAGTGGTGTCAAGTAAAGTGCAAAAAGGTCAGGTCCCCGTGACCAATAGTAAGAATAACAGGCTATTTGACATTTAATTAGATTTGTTTGAGCCGCGCCAACAATGCATATATCCTCACCGCCTGGCGGGAGGCAGCTGTCCAGATTCATTTCTGGAATATGTTTCCACTTGAACAGAACTTTCCAGGATTCAAATGATTAGAGTCTATAGTCACAGTTATTAAACACTTTAATTTCGCAATAGTATATTTATTTCATTTATGTCAATATCAAATGAAACAATAAAATGAATAATGAACAGATAAAATATTTGTATTCAAATCCTGCCCATCATTACAAAGTTCAAGAGAATTGTTTTTGTTTATGATATTCCTCAAACCGTTTTCTTTATAAAAACTTACATTTAAGCATTAACTATTTGATCCCATTGTTTTATTTCAGAGTTGTTTACATTTAGTTTTATCTTCATATATTACATTTGAAAGCAGCAGACTGAAATGGACAAAGTTCAAAATCCTGTTCTGTCTCTTGGTCATTGACAAAACCAACACTTTAATGATAGTAAGGCTTATGAGTTTCGGGCTCTAGGAGACGAGTCTGTCGGGTATATTGTAACATATGCAAAGATAACCTAGCGCACTGCTTGCTTTCAGGGAGGAGGCCGCTCCCTCCTCCGCTTTGATGTCGGAGTTCAGGCAGTAAAAATTCACAACAAGCTGTGATGAAGTTCACTAGCTTTAAAGAATATAGCTCCGTGTGGTTTTAACTTGATATTAGGCCTACTTCTCAACCCAAATCGCTTTCAAAAATCATTTCAAACCATATCGTCTTTGTGGCGTAGTATAGCGCGATAAAACACAAACTGTGTGAACTTTCTTTTTCCTTTCACCGCACTTAACAACACCGATGATGCACCACAGAGGCAGCAATAGGATTATAACCAACTGGGATGTAATTAGTTCGACTTCTTTATCTTAATTGCAACTCATTAATTGCGCCTCTTTCTGACCTCAAAGACGTTTTCCCCTTCCCCCCCGAAAATGTGCCCTGATGTTTTCATTAAATACATTATTTCATTTTAATTGTGTCAAAATAGTTAATTAAAATGCTCCCGTATTTCTTTCTGCAGCGAGCAAGTGGCCAGAGAGCAAGTAGCCAGGTTAAGACTTGATTAGTAGAGCATTTTTGGAATGTTGTAGCCTAATAATTTTTCGTTTTAATGGCTTTGTTGAGAACGGTGATTATTATCTTATATGCAGATTAACATTCCCATCTTCTCATTTCGGGATCATGTTCTCACATAGGGTCAGCTGGGATGGAACCATGCTTCCTCCCCTCTTGTTTAATGCGTAGGAAATCCCGGGTAGGCGTTTTAGCACGCGCTAATCTCCCATAACCGCCCAGAGGATGCGTATGGGACAAAACCACAACGGCGATCACGCATGTTAGGAGATGCCGTCAGACGCTACATTTTTGTGTACCGAGCGGTGACACAATCATCAAAGCTGCCTCGTTGCCCCCTCAGCCTGATATAAAAAAATGAGCACTCTCTCTCCTCATCTCTGCAGCCATTGGATCATCGCCTCCTCTCGGGGTCCAATACGCTCGGAAAAAAAATCAATCGAAGGAGAGGGAACTCTTCAAGGGTCAATTCCGACCAATCGATGTACACAAAACATCCCCAAATCTCTGCATGAAGGTCAAATACCCTGCAAAAATCGTCCCTCTCGGTCAATCTCAACAAACCAAGAAGGACCATCTCGCCTCTCCCCTCAATACTCTCGCCTCTCCTCCTCTCTCAATCTCTCTCATCTCGACAATAAAAATCTCAAAATCCTCCACGCCTCTCCGCGATCCGCCTCCTCAAGGGTCTCGCACTAACAATACCTCTCTCTCTCTCTCAATGGTCAATTTTGGTGTTCCTTATTGACAAGGAAAAACTGTACATTTGTGTTCCCAAAACTCTGACGAGAACCTGTGAGATATCATAAAATAATACATTTAAAGTAAAATTATGATGCAAATAAAAAATAATACTAACAAATAAAAATGAGTAGTGCATAAAATGTCAAATAAAATTAGTAACAGTACAGAGTAAACTGCAGCAGCTTTCATAGCTGCTATATAGCTAGAAAGGATAATTTAACTAAGAAATATTAATTGCACAAGTAATTAAAGAATAATTGAAAAAATAAATATTAAATGCCCAGGTAATTCTAATTAGTTTCTTACAGAAAGACAAACTTAAAAAGAATAATTGCATTGTAATGAGCATAGGCTGACTAATTGAGGCAGACTTAGTAGACTACTTACTGTTTCATGTATTGTAGCAGGCAGACCTAATATTACACAGCAGTTCTTGTATTTCTCACAGTAAGGTTGTCAGATGTGCATTGCGGTGTATCAGTTTAATCATTCACTGGATGTCCCTGTGTTTCGTGGATTTTGTCAGAAAATGAAGCTCTTTCTGTATTGATCAGAGTGTGGGCACAACTTGTCCTCCAATCCTCAAGGTAATACAGTCAGGAAAAAGGTGGTAGATTTCAAATCAAACCTGATTACGTAAAATTGTTAATAACCCTATTTGATTTTATTTGACTAAATCAATATGTTTGGGCTCACTATGGCTCACAAACTTGGACCCTGATTCACATTCCTTGTGTCTTATTTTGTATACATTCCTACAACGCCAATAAACCTTTTTGTTGGCGGTCCTTGCAGGCGTCCTTGAACTTTAAACAATCATGTATTTGTCATTCTCTCTTGGAAAGCACATTTTGTCGAGTATTTAAACGGACAAATTCGCTGTATCAATGACTTTATGGGCTAGACCTGCTTGAATATATCAATTTCATATATTCTTCCCATACTAAATGTTGCTCATTCCGCAAAAAAAACTTATAATACCCTGGCATTTTACAGCGGCTATTCTCCTCAGTTATGTAGTAATAATGATACTCTGATTCTTTAATTACGACTGTCTTCATTGTCTGACACTTTTTTGACACTTTTTTTCGAACGACAGATATTTCAACAAAGTTTCCTCTGTGAGAAATAGTATCTTGTGTACGTTTACCATTTAATTTTGTAGTGTAATCCCAATTCTACATATTTTCCCCACGAAGCTTAGCAATATCCATGTTTTGTCAGTTGCATTCACTGCACGCGTGAAACGGATGTACTATCACCTGTAGGCCTATTAATCAGCAAGTCATGCATTTAGTGGAGCAGACAAGCATCATGTTTAAACCATTCTCGGAAAAATGTTGAAGAGACGACAAATTATTTCACTTCCAGTGTCATGACTCCCTGACCACCATGCATCACCATGCAACATGCAACATTTGTAAGTGTTTCCTTTCTTTGGATGATTAACTGGGTTGATTTAAGTAATCTTTTCTTTGTAGAATGGGATCACTTAACTAAACCTGATCACTAGTTTCTTATTGACAAGTCTTTCTCCTGGTCAGGTTTAGTGGGATTAAATAACATAACAGACTCATAAAATGTTGCGGTTTCCGTAATTCGGGTGTGTGAGCGCAGATCAGAGGGGAATTTTAGGCCTTGTCGCGCGTCGACTTTACCAGATCCGCCCATTGTGCTCACCAAACTTCCGCTAGAGGTTTAACAACTGTGCCCAACTTGAACTTGACCATGGCGTGCACAGAATGTCGTCTCCACTACAACTCCACTTTGATATTTGTAAAAGTTTCAGAGGGTGAGTATGTGGCCAGTGTTAGCAGAAACGTGTAGTAATTTAATGCTCTAAGCAGAACTATTGCACAAAATGTAAACTATTAAAAGTAAAAACTATTGCATTCTGTTAAAAGAACACCTTCTAGTACTCGTCTGCAGTGATCCAGTGGCCAACTAAAGGACGCGTATCTTAAGAGCCGGATGTCAGAATACTTGTACTTTGGCTACCATTTATCATAATTTAATTAATAATTCATTCAATTCATTTTAAAACTTCCACTGTCTTAGATGCAACACTTAATGTTATGAACTTTGTATTTAATAAATGCTTTGAATTTGTCTTTAACTCAAACGCTTTGTGTTTTATTACGGTATTTTGGATAAATAAAAGACGAATCGAATGAGTTTCACGAAAGTGTCTATTTAAACTGCTGATCGAAAATGAGAGCGAGAGATACCTTATTTTCAAGGCCTTACATGAATTTGGGCTTCTTTACAGACAACAGTTGACTCGAACAAGTATTAAACTGTGAATGGATTAGTCATTAAGGGTTCATTTTAAAAATTTAAACATCGTCATTATTCAATATGATTTTCTGCATGCAAATGCACAGAATCTGATTTTTTTTCCAGTGTCACTGTAGGTGATTTAAAATATTACACAATATAAATAAAACATATTTGTGAATTTTAAATCTGAAGTGTTCAGTTTAGCCATAAATTAGATAAAATATAGATAAAATATGCTTTGTATGATTTGTTGTGCATCAGTACCGTTGATTATTTCGTTTTAGGCATTCGTTAAATGCATTATAATTTGTACATGCGGGCAACAAAGAATTTGAGAAACAGCTTGTAAAACTAAAGACAGCATCTTTTGATTTTCTAATCGAAAAAAGAAAAGTCTGTCAATGAACCATTATTTAACATTATTTTTGTTGTTTGAACTAAACACTAATAATTATTACACCGAGAAAGAAATGTTAAAATGCCGATCATGTTTGGTGATTGAGCAATGCCCAATACTCTTTATTATGAAATGCACTTTACTTTCCAACTTGTGTGATTCAGTGCATCGTGCATCTTCATCCAAATATTAAAATCAATTTAGGCTCTCATCAATTTGTAAATTTTCCCAGTTGATAATAAACGCATGGCTTTATTATTCTTCAGTATCATGTTGTTTGTGGTTACTTGTATTATTTCGTAAAATTATTTTAAAATATTCATTGCAGATGATGCTGAGGCCAAAAAGTGGAAATTTATGTTAAAAAATGTTATATTAAAATATTTTGGTTTTGCAATGCAAATCACCCTTTCGATGTTGTTGTCAAATACGCGTTGTTGCCTAAACAAGAAATAACCCAAAACATGGGAGTGAATTTCATTGTGATATAAGAAATGTGTTACTACTCCTACTCTGCTTTATATACTTAGAATCACACATGTATCTCACATTATTGTTATCCAACATATAGTCTTGCTGTCCATAGATCATAACACTATTATGCGCTATGCGCACCCCACAGTAAGTTAGTTTTCAAAAAATCTCGTTAAACCCCAATTTCAATTCACCACAGCGTGAAATCTTAGTACAATGTTCGTTTTTTAAAGATAATAATGTAACCCGTGCTGTGTGTTTCTATGGACAAAAAATAAGCTTCATTTTATTTTGGCAATTTATTTTTTAATGAGTATTTGGTAGTGAATGGGTATTCTGCAGGCTCTTGTAATGTTGTTGAACATCGTCCGATAAAGACGACAGCGTTCACTTTTAATTTTGTCATCATTGCATTGTCATTACATTTTATTAATGCTAATTCATTAGCCGTGTGGAATAATCAGAAAATAAAATTAGGCTACATAAAAATGTTTAAATTATGTAATTTTTGTAATTCATAATTTGATTGCCCACCTTAGTCTCTTGTGTATAGGCCTATTTCTTATAGTGTATCATCTTCGAAAAAACACATAGGGAATGTTTCACATGCACGGGGTTGTATAGTTTTCTACCAGCAAACAGCCAATGTCCGAGCTACCCAGAAAAGAAAAAGTAGCTTAGTTTACACATCAGATTAATTAAACTTTTTTTTTTTTTTTTTTACAAAACTACTCGTGGCAGCGTTTTTCTTCGAATTCACAGTGTGTTGTTTTATGAATCAGCATTATTTAAATATATAGAACTACATTTAACAACGTTAATTCATAATGTTATTGTTGGAAATTTCTGCAGAAAAAAAATCCTCACCATTTCCATGCAACATCAGAACCAAAAGGAGAGTGTGTTGATTTTTTTGTTCCTGCATTTGAGCAGTCAGAAAATCGGCGCCCATACAATACAATACAATTTAGTTTTCAACATTCGTACCTAAAAGCTTGGTTTCCTTCCAAAAAAACAGATGCATTCTAACCCACATACTACTGGTTAAAATTAAAAAGCGAAAGTAGAGTGTTAAATTGTATAATTATTCTTTACAGATTCGCTAACATTTGTGATACGAAGTGGCAGGCCAGTAAAATTAAAAGGCTTCTGTCACGTATCTCATTCACCAAAGATTTCTCACCATTCGACTCTTTTCCTTTGTAAGCTTTTAGGCTGGCCATCAAAGTCTGAATAGGCCAACAGGCATAGTGTTGCGGCCAGACGGCAACTTTCAACTTGACCTTGGCCTGCAGACGCGTAAGCCCCACACGTAAAATATACGTCCTATACAGGGGGTGTTCTCTGTCTCCGCATCTTGTAAACAAAACGGAAGCCGCCGCAGCAGGAATTCATGTCACGTTCTTAAATTGGACCTTTTTCTTAAACTGCCATCACTTGCAACCATTTTTCTAAGTATCGTAAAAATAACCTGTAGATATCGTTGTTGACCGTTAAAGGGCACACCTGGCTTGCTTTAGCACACTTGTATTGCATCATAAGACATGCAATGCTTACAATTTTGTTGAATGAATACAGCCTAATGTTTGATGATGTATAGAAATTAGTCAAACATTTAGAGAGCAACATTTTTTATACAATTTTATTTTTATATATTGTGTGTGTATTATGTTAATATAGCCTATATATTAATTTTCAATGTGTCTGTTGAAGCCGTAATCTTGATTGAAGGGCAACCAAGGACTACACAATAGCAGCAACTCACAAATGACTGTCAAACGTATTGGATGTTTGCAAAAATAAACTGGAATGATGTTATTCGCTTACAATTACGCAGTATTCGTTCAATGTTTACCCCGGCGCACAGGGCTGTTTTAAATAACAAAACACTAATGCAACATTTGTTTTAGGCTTTCAAAAAAGTGGATACAGAGATTAAATCTCATGAAGGACCACAGCTGGAGGGCATTCGCCATTTTTCGTTAATTTACTTACGCGTCCCTTCATCTTTTAGGGCATCTTGAAATGGATGAAATCCTTTGACATATTGTCCTCTCACATCACTGCATTTGTGCTCGGTTTAATTGTTAGCACTTGAGCTGATTATCGTCCTCGTTTACATATCACATGACCAGTTTTGAGCCAATCCAGGCGTGATTCTGGTTGTGTGCAGGGTGCGTCAGAGTCTCTTGACTCTCGCGGAATCGACTGTGTCCTCTTTTTCAGTCTCGGGGCCATACGTCTCAATGTCCGACGGGCTATGACAACGTCACTGCTTCTCCGCCCGCGTTGGATTGACCCGGTCATGTTTCTCTATGATAACGGTGGCGGCTTGGACGACACCGGCAAGAATATGGAGGGGTTCACGGGAGGTAACTTCTCGCCGAGCCCGTGCAGGAATTTGATGGCTCACCCTGCCTCTCTTGCTCCCAGCGCTGCTTATCCGTCAAGCGAAGTGGTTGCCGCTGGAGCGGGTGAGCCTGGGAAGCAATGCAGCCCCTGCTCAACCGTCCAGGGTTCAGCCAGCGCTTCAATATCCTACGGATATTTCGGTGGTGGTGGATACTATCCTTGCCGAATGTCCCATCACCATGGGGGCGGTGGAGGTGTGAAGACATGCGCCCAGTCCCCCGCCTCTACCTCACCTTACGGGGAAAAATACATAGATACGTCCGCTTCTACATGCGAAGATTACACCTCCTCGCGCGCCAAAGAGTTTGCCTTCTACTCGAGCTACGCCTCGAGCCCGTATCAGCCAGTTCCGAGCTATCTGGATGTGCCCGTAGTCCAGGCAATGAGCGGGCCTGAGTCCCGGCATGAGTCCTTATTACCAATGGAGAGTTACCAACCGTGGGCTATCACAGCCAGTGGCTGGAACGGGCAGGTCTACTGCACCAAAGAGCAGCCACAGACGGGAAACGTGTGGAAGTCGTCTATACCAGGTGAGGCTAATGTCAGAATAAGAAACAAACAAAAATTCCATAGTATTAATACATTTCTTCTAGCTGTCAAAACAGTACGATCATGTTGCCCGTATAACCTTAAACTATTATCCTTAAACATATTTGAATACTTGTATTGTAATTTTTATCTTCAGAACCAGTGTCTCACGGAGGGGCAGACGGTAGCTCTTTTCGCCGCGGGAGGAAGAAACGTGTTCCATACACCAAGGTGCAGCTGAAGGAGCTTGACAGGGAGTATGCCGCAAACAAGTTTATCACCAAGGACAAACGCAGGCGGATAGCCGCTCAGACCAACCTGTCTGAACGACAGGTTACTATCTGGTTCCAGAACCGACGAGTAAAGGAGAAAAAAGTCGTCAACAAATTCAAAAGCAACAGTTAGCTTTGCTCTGTGTAAATGCAATTGGACAATTTTAAACAGCGATGGCCCACACATACTCAAGGCTATGAAATTATAGACGTTTTAACGAATATTTGTTTTCCTTGGACTACCGCTTTTGAAGTGACCACTTTGGATCGGACAGGGTTGATGGTGACGCGGTGCGTCATTTCTGGGCTGCAAACAGTGTATGGCCATATTCCCAACTCAAGACAAAGAGGGCCAAAAGATCAATTTGTTTGTTGAGATTATTTTCTGCTCACCAAAATATCTAGTGGAGAGAAAAACATTGGATATTGAAATTGTGATACTGTAACTCTTTACAGTGTGGTACGACTTTTCTTTCACCACCTCCAGTGTCGATTATAATTGAAATTATGCTTTGCTTGAAATCTCAAGTTCATAAAATTTCGTCTCATGCTGGAGAATATGAGGTATGGAGCCTGTAGTTTATTAAGGCCAAGTACAATCTGTGGTTATGTTTGTGCCAAAATAATGTACAATATAGACTTGCTGTGTGTTTGTGTGTTAAAGAGTAGCCTACCTTAAGTGTGTTTTGTCGTTGTATAGTGTTGCGCAAAATGCGTCCTAATAAACCATTCATAAGAAAAATATGTATGGCGACGTAATAATTTTTACTTTTTTATTGCAACATCCAACCACACGATAATATTACTATTAATATGGCAGAAATACAAAACATGAACGTAAATTAAATTTAACATGTTGACCAGCTCTTCGTAAATCTAGGAGTTGGTACAAGCACGTAATTAACCTTTTGGATGGTGCCCACAACTTTATGGACTGTAAAAGATGTATGTCTTCGTTAATATAGGCTACTATTTTTATATTTTTTATTTTCTTGTCCATAGACTGAAACAAGAATTGATGCATTTGGATTTGCTTTTGAGTGCCTGCGAAAACTAGGTGACTGCATACCTCAGCCGTATGATAGAGCAATTGCGCCATCTTCTGAGGTACATTTGTAAGTGAAGCGGCTGGCTTTGGTCATGTTATTAATTCAATCTAATAAAGTTTGAGAAGAAATAATTGTACAAATTAAATCCCACACAATAATCTGTTATGTATCAATGTATAACTCATTCACTTTACGTTTGCCTGTCTTAAAAGTTATTTTCCACAGATTGTATGTGTATTAATAATATAAAACAAAACCAAGAAAGCAAAAATGAACTCAAGCAATAAAATATTTGCAGAAAATAACCGAACATAGGAACAATATATATTTTTTTAACTCTATTATTAACAACAACGTTTTGGATCTTATTATTTTGTTGAGATGGCTTGGATCTGTTTACATTGCTTGTCGATTATGACAATGAAGTGCTAAGTTAATGTTCAATTACATATTTACGTATATTAAAAATTTAAGTTTCTGAGTATTGGATTAATTGAGACAGAAATTAGGACTTGTAGATAAAAGTTAATTTATACAAATTACACATGACGATATAATATACGTCTACAAGTAAGATTCCTTTAATGAATATCATGTGTTTATCAAGCCTCTTCTGTTTAAACCAATCCTACTGCAATCAATATCAACTTAAAGAAAAAACACTTATTCGCACTGCGCCGGTGTTTGCTCAAGATGGGTTGTCTTATGACATAGTATACGAAAGTGTAATTTGATTTAATTGATGTTTATATATATATGATATATATATATATATATTATATATATTATTATTATTAAAAACACATTTGAAATTTTTTGACAAACAAACAAAATTGAGTTCTTTTAGAACAAATAGGATTTGGAATATTTTTTTTGTTAGACAACTTTCTACAGCTTTCTACTGCTGCTGCTGAATGCCTCTCGATTTTTTAAGTGGTACATCTGGTCTCATTAATTTTTTGGATGTAAAGTAGCCTATTTTTTAAAATAGTACATTAAAATTACCATATTTGTAATTTTGTTTGTCATAAAGCGAAGCCACACGCACAGATCACTGTATTTTGTAGGTCTTTTGTATTTCTTTTACTTGAGCTATCCATCAGCACGAAGCTGGTGGGGTTTGCCACATTATACAGTATATTACATCTTATGATCAACTAAATTGAACAGGAAATTCTTTTTTTATCAAGATGGGAATACAACGGTAAACTTTAAATTGTGTTGACTGCTCAAACTACGCGTTATCACGGATACAATCGGCTATAGTATATAGGCCAATAATATAAACTAATTATAAAATATTTAAACCGTATTTTTTCCGTGTGAATTATCATGTAGGCATCTTACAACCTCCATGGTATATTAATATGATTGCTTGTAACGACTGTCTCATGTACTTTGTATTTCCAGACGAGTTGTTTATTATTATTAGGCTATTATTCCATGTAAACAAATACATGTTAGAAGGCTTTCAGGTTCTTTTTGTATCTCCACACCCATATCCATTCTCATATGGGATGGGATAGATCATAACTTCTCGGATTATTCAAATCACAATAATCCAAAGAATTGACAATGGTAATGTGTTTAGGCGCCAAACTCACGTTTCCGTTTTCTGCGTCGGCTGTGTAAGGCAGGGATCCTCAAATCTGGCCCACGAGATCCACTTTCCTGCAGAGTTTAGCTCTAACCCTAATCAAACACACTAAAGCAAGCTAATCAGTGTCTTCAGGATCATTAGAAAATCACAGGTAGGTGAGTTTGATCAAGGTTGGAGCTAAACTCTGCAGCGCATTGGCCCTCCAGGGCAAGATTTGAGGAACCTTTGTGTAAAGTCTGTTGTGTTGACGTAATGTCTCAAGCGCGCTCACGTAGAATAGAGAGTGAACGCATTTTAACCATTCAGGAGTCCTTTGCTTATTAGTAAATCTGGTTTATTGCGCCATCTAAAGAACAAAAATGGAACTGCATGTGCAAGTCTTTTCCGGGGGAAATTAATTTCTCTTTGCATTTCGTTTTTTTATCTAGATTTTGATGTTGTCGGTTAGCTAACGACCAGTCCGAATTCGACTATATTGTAGGTTACATCTTAACGAAGGACCTGTCATAACTAGAAACATTGATTTGTTTAAATTATTTTAAATGTGATTTGTTCTATAGAGAATCACAGTTTTAAGATTTGACATGTTGTCTGTATTGATAGAAAAACATAAAATGCAAATAAAATTCTCAGTAGCTAATTCAAAATAAAATACAAATGTAAACCTTTGGAGATCATTTAAATATAGACAATTGACGAAAGACGTTTCTATTAAAAATGCATTTTGTTTAGCTATACTCAGGCGATACTCAAACAACTGAATGTTTCATGCGAGAATGTCGGAATGTGTTGTGAGACAGATTCGGGTTTTGTGAATGTATAGAAAAATGGCACGGGTTTTCTCTCAGGTTTCATTCTGTGCGCCATTAGAAGGGGTTAAAACTCGGGGTGGTCGTCTAGACAATGAAAGCCAAGGCCACAGACAATATCTCAAGCGTATATTTGGTTTAGCCATTTTGATGGAAAAATAAATAAATAAATTGGATAACCGTTTCTTGCCATTTTCTAAACAATGCGTTTGGTTTAGAAATTCAGCTTTTTAACTCTAAAGAAGGCATGTTCGCCGAAATGCGTTAGCACAATAAACAAAAAATGTATTCCTAGATTTGTGCATTCCACAAGAATTGCTAGTTTTGTGTTTAATTATTTTTGCTTTCTCCACACACCTTGTTGGCTTTGTGAAGTTGCACTGGAATAACCTCACAAGACTTAGAAATTAATTACAAAGTCTTTGTTAGATACATTTGTGTGCTCATTTATCGCGCTCCTTTTCAAAACACGACTCGGTCCACTAACTTTATTGCTATAAAGTAACCAACACACTTCTAATGGTGAAGGATGTAGATGGTAGAGATAAATGCAAATAAATCTGTAGACCCTGGTTGTCTATGAGTATAAATCTCAAATTCAAATAGAAAAAATTAACTAAAATGTCATTCATGTGGTAACCCATTATTTAATTGATTTTGTTCTAGTCAAAAATAACATCGCTAAATACGTTTGGTTATGGTTATAGCTCTTTTAGTTTATATTGTCTTAAACTTGCAAAACACCACTTAAAGACGCACTCTTAAAATCTCATGATGTTGTATCAAATAGTTGTTTTTGCATTAACATTTGTAAACAAATAGTTTATTGTGCATGTAAATATTTTAGTCATGGGGGGGGGGGGGGGGTGCTGCACACGTTGTCAATTGGTGTGCGTTTTTTTTCTCGTTTTATCCTCTTTGGACTTAACAAAGAAAACAAACGCTAAATTATTGACGCCAACAAACATGATTTATTTTATTATCATTGTTGTTGTTAATTACTGTTTAATCATCGTTTTAAAAAATGGAAGTGTAATTTTAAAGTGTCGTTATAGCTGCACGTATTTCAACAAATACATTTCACTTCATATCATTTGTAATCTAATTTGTGACTGTAATAGTTGTCGATTAATTCCCAAACATGTCCAAACATGTTTAATACAGGGTTCCAAACAAATAGATTTAACTGTTCTGTTGTGCATGAGCAACAAATTTGTGACAGGCTTGCTCCTGCCATATTTGGCAGAGATTTTGATGGGCTTTCTAGAATACAACAGACATAGTTTAGTCGTACCTAAAGTTATATTCACGTGGTGAACGGACATTGTTTCACATACAAACAGTTTGGCTGCAAAAACATGATTTTTGAACAAATTAAATATTATTTAGCTTCACACTAGTTATTCACCTTATATATTTACCGGTTATTTGAAAACGACATGTTGCTGTGCGTGATATAGGCTAGCCTATTTGTAATTTGTGGCGTGTGTAAGACTATGTATAATATGTTGATGGGAGGTTTCATTCGTTTTTTTTTCCAAGTGCCTGTTTTCCCTACTTGTCGCATTATATTGCTCTGTGTCGTTCCTTTGTAAAGTTCCCTGATGTGAAAGCGAATTTTATGAAACTCCATCCGGGGCATAGAGTGGCTTGCGTGGCGTTTGTTGTTCATTCTCTTTTTCAGACTTGCGCGGTGGGCGGTAGCCCGTCCCCCTCCCCGAATTTGAAGTACTTGAAGGTAACCCTTAGGGAGGGGGTGCAGGACGCAATGCCAGATTAGACATAGATACACTGTGGATGACAAAAAAAAAACCCGAATTGAGATTATAACATACCGATATATATAGGTTATATGATGCAATCTCTTACTTTGCATAACATAAAGGTGGTTGGATATATTTATGTTCATATGGCATTATCCTATTATTACTATATTGTTATTATTTTAATCCATGTTCCTATTTATTATAATTATTATTTTGTCTAAACTAATCTTCTGAATCTGTTGTTACAGAGAAATTGTTGTCTTTAACTGCATCTTGCGCTACCTCTCCATGGTTGAGCAGTCTCACTCTGTTGTGTTAAAAAGAGAGTAAAAGGGCTTCGCATTATGTAAACTCTACAAATTGCATTAAAATCTCTGCTTTCCAGGTACCCATCGCAGGTTTCCGTTGTACTTGGGCCCCAAATTACTGCTAAAAGCTTTCCAGCACACGGCGCGATTTTGTCTTGAGTTGACGAAGAGGCGGAGCGTCTTGTCTCGGGGCCACCGATTTTGTGTTTGTGTCATTCTGCTACCGTGGAGAACCTATTACTGGTAAAGAATCAGAATATCTTAAAATGTCCGACAATCACACCTTGCAAACATTATGAAAGTTGCACTAAATGAGGCTCATGTTACTCACCTCCCTGTGCGTTCCTCGGAGGCATATGGTGCAAAGGGATTAAGGGTTGTGGGTTGTGGAAAAGTGAGGCCTTTACCGGCCTAATCCAGGTTTAAGAACCACGGTTAAACTCTTTTATTCTCGTACTTTTCAAAGGTTTTCTATAGTAGCCTTCTTAAACAGCTGCCGAGACAAAATGGCATACACGTGATATGGCATATACACGTGAAAAAAAGTAATTATTACATATATGTATAAATATATATCTTTTTTTTTTTTTACAAGGTTCTGAAAATGTAGTTGCCAGAACTGTGTAATATAAAATTGGGCAATGTTAGGTAAGTCCACATAATGTGCCATTTATTCAGTAGACCTAAATGAAACGGTGATACATACTTTCTAGTTCGTGTCGTGTAGAGTCAATGTTCTATAATTATTATGAATAATCATGTGTTCTGATTTACAAGCATAATCATTAATCATCATACTCCTGGCATTTTGTGTCAAATATAATGACAAAATTGTAAGATGTAAGACTGAAAGACTGTAAGGTATAGTGCATATATTCTTGAATGTTTTGTTTTATAGGAAGTCTTGATTGCAGAAGCCAGAACAGATTGTAGATTGCAGAACACGTTTCTCGCAGCCTTTATATCAAAACACTAAATTTCTTCGTTTTGATGCCGTTTGTGATATGATAGACCGTATTGATCGCTCGCATTCATTGTTAAGTCACAAACACTGTGTTCTTGACTTATATACTTCTAAGAATAGATTACAGTATTTTGGCAAGACTTTGTATATATATATATTGGCCTATAAGCTATAGACCTATATATATTTTTTTTTATTTTATTTCATTTCATAACGTCTGTTTGTCAGTTTAAAATAGGATATTTAAACATCCCAGTCGATCGAACACGATCCAATTTATTTATGTTCAACGGAGTGTTTTAATCTTCACAAACTAATATTCGCAAACTTATTCGAAATTAATTCGTAATTCAGTCTGGCCTTTGTTGCACAGTTTGGATCTGTCATTAATTGGCTTTCATTGTCAATATACAAACAGAACAAGTGAGCGACGATATGTCAATGTCTTTTCTAGATCACGTGACCCTGGCCTCAGTTGGACTGGACAGAGATGGATTTCCACGTCATCTTACGTCTCAACATTTCTGCTCCGCGGATACCCCTACAACTCGGGTAAGAGGGAAGCGCACATGAGAGCTATGTTGTGGGCGTTGCGTATAGGTCTCGCTAGCCCAAGCTAGAAGCTGCGCGGGTACAATGATGGATTTTGACGAGAGAGTTTCCGTTGGCTCCAACATGTATCTGCCCAGCTGCACGTATTACGTTCCGGGGGCTGATTTCTCCACGTTGCCCTCTTTCCTTTCCCAAAGTCCGTCTTCTCGTCCAGTTACCTACTCTTACTCATCTAACCTGCCTCAGGTACAGCATGTCAGGGAGGTTACATTCCGGGACTATGCTATTGACGCGTCCGGTAAATGGCCTCACCGGGGTCCACTGGCTCACTGTTATCCATCGGAGGACATAGTACACCGGGAGTGTTTACCAGCGGCAACGACAGTTGGTGAAATGTTCCCCAAGAATAATGCATCTGCGTATTATCACTCATCGAACTCGACCTCCGCGTCCAATTTCTACGGTAGTGTTGGAAGAAACGGGGTGCTTCCTCAAGCATTTGACCAGTTTTTTGACACTGCCTGCAGGGGCTCGGACAGTGTAGCAAACAGCGACTATGCAGCGAGGGATAAAATGCACTTCAGCAAACAGCCTACGCCAGCGCCCGCACCGGAGCAGGAGTGCGAAGGAAAGGAGCGACAGGAGACCAGTAGCCCCGAATCTTCTTCAGGAAACAACGAGGAAAAGACCAGCGGTACGAGCAGTAAGTACGAGCTCAACGAGACTGTCATGCGAGAAAGTTTGCAATCTTGCGCGCTCCTGTTAACATTTTTATATGCTGTTTTATAAGCGTATAAGGTTTATGGAGGGCCTGAGATTTCCCCAACAAAACCTAGGCTACTTATAAACTGTGAGAATCACGTGTTTGGAATTGAAATTGGCCATGAAAAGACTCAAAGCTAGCGCATTTTTAACTTGAACTTTAAAATGTGTTTTAGTGACCGCAGTGATTTCACAGGATTGTTTACAACAGTCAGAGTAACAAGCACCAGTATTTCTAATGCATGATTTTTCCGTTTGTTGAAAAAGTAAAAATAGGCTATTATATGCTAGTAAAACATTTTTTGTTTGTTTTTTTACAATCCTTTAGACAGAAGTTTGTAGCCTAAATAAAACTGTAGATTTAGATTTATTGTCTTTGTATTTATTAACCTTAACAATAATATATATATAGATAGATAGATAGATAGATAGATAGATAGATAGGCTATTACGTGTACTGTATGTACTAACTTCTTTAACTTATTTTTATATTATCTTTCAGAATCTATGAATCTATTCATAATAATGACGATTATTTGTTTATTGGTAATTTTCTCTTAGGTGGACCCAGGGTTCGCAAGAAGAGATGTCCCTATACAAAATTTCAAATCCGGGAGCTCGAGAGGGAATTTTTCTTCAGCGTGTACATTAACAAAGAGAAACGACTTCAGCTCTCACGGATGCTTAACCTCACCGATCGCCAAGTGAAAATTTGGTTCCAGAACAGGCGGATGAAGGAAAAGAAACTAAATAGGGACCGATTACAGTACTACAGTACCAACGCACTGCTTTAGGGCAAGGAAATAACAGATACAAACATATAACAGCTGCAGTAATAAGATCACTCTCGAGACCTTATACAGACTCTCAGCGGTTAACTTCAAGTTCGAGACAAGGCACCATTCACTTGTATACAATTACAGAGACCATACAGGACATTGAAATTCACAGTTTAAATACGAGTTGTTTTGTGCTCGTAATAGATAAACGTAAACAATTTTGTGGCGAACAGAAATTATTTAATTAAGAGCTAGTGATAAACACTGAACATGGACTACTCTGTTTGCAGTTGTGATGAACTACACGCTGAGATTGAGTACAACTGGCTGAAATATTTTGGTTTAAACAAGGAAAGGCTTTTGACAAGCCATTTGAATGGCGTGTTAAATTGGGAAGGAATGTTGAACAGGTTGGCCTAATGACATTGGTGTGACCAAATATATAAATATATAAAATAACAGCTAAAATGTTAGATTGACTGCTCCCAGTTTCCGAATTATTTATTTGATTTGCCACCAAATAACACTTTATTCGCCGTCTCTCGTGAAAGTAAACGACTCATTACAAGCAACTGCGTATATTCTGATCATCCAAAGTTTTCACTTCCTGCAAACTCTGTGAACACAGAAATAAAACAGACAGTGAACTTGACTGAACGGAGAACATGCAATCTCGCTGAATCGCATCCCCAATCATAAACATTTCAGGACTCGGAATTGGAAATCTTTAAGAAGTGGACTCTTTCAGGCTTAAGAAATAACGTTTTCACGATTACCTTATTTGCCCATGTTCTACTCTGCATCTCTATGAACATTGTCCTGGGATTAAAATAGGGTTTGTTTTATTGTAATCCAGAAAATCTGTATGGCATATATTTCCTAAATTAAATAATCAAAGGGGTATAACGCATATTTGCAGTACACCGTTTTCTTTTCAAATATATTATGCATGAGTGTACACATGCGCATTATGTGCATTTATAAACAGCAATGTTGTTTTGTTTTTCTTCTTTTTTTCTAGAACTCTCTCGGGCCATGAGATGAAGCTGTTACCTGACAGTTTTACCGTCACAGTGGTTACAGTATTTGCAGTTATCATCTGAATGTGTATGGCCGTACTCGTAGTGTTCATATATGACAGCCTAAGAGCAATAAACTAAGACAGAGGGAGAGTAAGAAGAAGAGAGAGAAAGAAAGTAGAAGAGAGGGGGAGAGAAAGTCTGAGCTTTATGGTTGCTTGCTGCGGAGCGACTTGGCCTGGCTGGCGCATCCTTTGAGGCGCTGAGCAATATCCACCAATTACGGGGACATCCGCCTTGTTGCTTCAGCAACACGACCATAAAAGCTGTCTGTGTCTGGAGCATTTGGGCAATTGCAGTGTGGTGCCATAAACCGTCTGAGAACCAAGGTTATTAGCGACGATTGCAAGGGGAGAGAGGCAAAGAGATTTTGAGGGACGACTTTCAGGTGTGCTCTTTTTTTTCTGCCTGTTGTATTAATTAACACTAAAAGTTTTTCCTGACGCGCATGGCTGTTTTCATCTTTTTTATTATATATATATGATAGATATACGCAGTAGTCTCTCAGTATTTAGTAAAAACTATATATTAGAAATGGAAGGCCATTGAATCCTAGTGGGAGATAGTTGCATTCATTCATATCATTGCATGCATACATGTAAATTGAGAAAAGCTAAATTAAAAAAAGTTTAGTTTTTCTCAATGATATGAATGAATGCAACTATCCGACTAGTAGGTTCAAATGCCTTCCATTGGGAGGCACTCGTGTGATCAATGTCATGGCCGTCGATCATCGATTGAACAGGAGGACATTTTCAGACTCAAACCTTTGAAACGTTGTTTTGAGGCAACATAACAACATCGAAAGCAATACTTTTATAAATCACACACAAACACACACACACAACACACACACAAATATCGTTATATATATATGTGTGTGTATGTATGTATGTATGTATGTATGTCGATAAAGAGTCCAAATGGTTCGTTAAAATACCAAATTCCCTGCAGGTGTTCCGACCGAACTGCCTTAAATTCAGACAGTCACTAAAACATTCCACAGCTTTGACCGTTTGGAACAGAACACGAATTAAACGTCCACTGTTCTTATTATATTAATTATGATAGTGTAAAATATGAGGGTATTAAAATTTCACTTATATCACTGAACCAAAAAGTTTATGGCAAATGAACTATGCTCCGTCGATTAAGAAATCCATTAAGGATATACCAACGACGTTTTCGCTTACATCTTTGAGCTAAATTATTAGATTTTTTTTAACAAAAATGGCCAAGCAAATTTATTGCAAGCTGTAATCAAGGATTTATTGGTCTCAAAAAATGACGCACATCGTTAATTTGAGCTTTCAGCGATGATTGAACATTAACTGGAGAACATAACAGGGACTATGCTGTCTGAACAGCTCTTTTTTCTCTCCCGTTGACAAATTGAATTATGTAATTTAAAATGGTGTTTGTAATTGTGATACATTATCGTGCCTTTCCGCATTAGGACTTTAGTAACAGCATGAAGAGGTGAGAGCAGGCGGACGGGTATAGTGTTACAGTGCGTGTGGACTATTTGTCTCTAGTGCAAAATAAATGCTTCCGCTGATAGCAATAAAATGTGAGATTTCTGTTCTTGAGTTTCTCTTACAGCGAACTCGATCTTGGGAGCAAAGAAACGTGGAAATGAAAGGGTTGAGTTTATCTGGCTGATTCTGGCATTTCAACTTTGGTAGGTATAGGCATAGTAACTAAAACATATAGGCCTATCAAATGTTAATTTTAGATCAACAAATATTAAATGGGTACAAACTGTTATGCGATGAAGACTGAAATAGTAATGTATGTGCACGTTATAGTGTAGTTCCCAAATTAGGCCTGACTTCATTATTAGACCTAGTCTAGTCTATTTCCCACTCAAGTCTATAACCACTAATTGACACATAAGATACATTTCCTTTGGTTTATTGCCTTAAGCGGGTGGATTACATATGGCCTGTACTAAAGACAAAAAATATACAACCACAACCAATAATAACAATGAGTTTTTATATAGCTCTATCACATTTTTAAACTAACTGTTTTGATCGATTAAATTGTGAAATAAGTGGAGATTATTAATAATAAGGGTTAGATCAACCTTATTTTAATTATTATAAATAAAATAATATTAAATAAAAAAACTACTTGAAATGTCGAGAGAGATAAAGGGTCAGAAATATGGGCATATATGGTGGAATTTCCTTTTTTAACGTTTATTTTTCAATTTGAACAACCCAGTGTCCGTTTCAGTCTTACCGTGTGGTTTTTGCAAAGATACGTTGAGTTGTCGGTGTTTTGTTTGTTTTGTTTCAGCATGTGGATGTTTAAAGGATTCGATGAAAGACGGTAGGCCTACTTTTTTATTGTGTGCACCAGAAATCGCAGTAGTGTTATTTTACTCCAGACATAGTTCTAGAAATACTTAATATTAGTTCAAGAATTAACATTTATGTTTAGTTGTTAGCACGTAGGCTGTTATAAAGTGACTCTCCCTATTTCGAACTATAAATTAATCTTGAAAATGTATGTGTAATATCTGTTTGCTCGGCTTGAAATGCATGCTTTAAAACGTTGTGTATTTTTCAAACACCGAGGGTAAAAGAAAGTTTGTGGCAACCCGCAATTTCACACATGCACACATGTTTTAGCTCGTGCGGGCAAGGTTGCGTGCAGAATGGTGCATAGTTAGAGAATCTAGTCGTCCTACATCTGTTCTCTGCAGTCCAAACGTTGCTGCTACACTTACAGACAGGTGACGCAGGCTTGGTGGGGGTGTGGCTCTTAATGTTTCTGGGCTCTTACTGGTTGAAACGTGCACAATGAATTGAACAAGGGCACTTCATCACACCCTGCTTGTCAAACGATGTAAATGACCACCAATGAGCAAACACTTCCCGGTAATGGCGGGGGAAGTGTTAGCGCAAAAGGGACTGAGTGTCTTTTAGATTCCGTAATTAATAAGCGGACTAACCCTGACAGCTAGATCAGCAACAGCAGCTGGAACTTGGCATATTACTTCGAAAAGCGACATTACTTACAACCCAGCAAAACTTCAGACAAATGTGGCTGCCCAAACCACAACTGTGTCTTGCATGGCGATGTGGTTTGCAGCAGCTCGTGTTGCATCGTTAATAGTACATTTTGCTTCTGTCCTCAGGCCATCAAAGAAGACGGGGCATGTTGTATTTTCGATCCATGGAAGTGCATTGAAGTAGCAGCCAGCCATAGCATACTGAGTGAGGATTATGATTCACGGGATGCGTCGGGCTTGTGCTAGGATCCGATAGCTTTCCCTGTTTCTTGCAGGGATCAGATACTAGGCCATCAGACGTCGAGCCTATAGTCACTAATGCAGTGGCTGCTTATTTAGACTTCCCTATAAGACAGTATATTCAAGCGAACAAGATGGAGATGATATTAGTGTTATCAAAACGCCGGATGACAACTTTGAGAAAAAAGCAAAGAAAACGCAGCACGTTCGGGAAATATGTCAGACTTGACAGGGGTGCTAGATGCTAAGTGGCAAAGGTAAGGTAGCCTTATAGGTCTGGTCTTTAATATGCCTTTGATACCATTAATTTATTAGTCTACCAATATACTTCGAAGCCATTAATGTATTCATTTGGTGCAGAGACTAATGTATAATATAAATAGCTTGTTAATAATAAAATGGAATTGAATAAAAATCCAAATGAATTAATTGAATGGAAGTAATATATTTCCAGACATTTACTGACAGAATAATACTCATAAACAACATAAAGATAAAATGCTATACGATAGAATATGCATAGCTCAATAAAAACGTTCAGATAACGGTGTCGATCGAGTGAGGCGTTAAATAGCCTACTATCAATGTACATTAATTAATATAAAAAAACGCACGTATGCCAAAATATGCTTAAAAAAGGCGGTATGTCACTTTTGGTTAAAAAAAACCCGATACAGAAATATTTCGATATTCCTTTCCTAAATTTTCCTTTTCTATTCAGAATCTTGATCTGATGTTGTTTACTGTGTTTTATTTTGAAACTTGCAACAACTCCCACATTTTATTATGCAGACCATAAAACAAACGCTGTCCCATTTTTTTTTGTATAAATTTATTTATTTTTAATAGATGTGCTATAGACCTATCTTGTATACAGGAAACATACAAGGAGTGTTCAGTAAACTGGCTAACGGAAGACTTGCAGGAAGAAGCGCTGTCCTTACACCAAACAAAAAAAACCTTAGAGCTGGAGAAGAAGTTCCTCTACAGTCTACAAGATGTACTTGACTCAGGAGCGCCGCCTAGAAATCAGCCGCAGTGTTCACCTGACCAACAGGCAAGTCAAAATATAGTTTCCCAAAAAAGCCGTATGACAATGGAGAAAATGACCCGGTGTTCTGACGATTTGTGCTACCTTGTCAGACTTTGCTACCTCCCATTAAAACAGTGGGTAGTACAATTCCCCCCGACAACGAAAAATGCTAACTGTAAAATTATGGTTTATTAACGTCTACACCTACCACAACCCTAAACCTACCCTTACAGTAATGCAAATACAGTAATTATGTGTTATATTCGCGGTTGTGGCTAGAAGGGATATAGATATAGGAAACCAACAATAAATATTTTTTTCTACCTATTAGATTGTGTTTTATTAAAGTCTACACCTACCCTTACAGTAATGCAGATATATTATATATTGTTGTTCAGCATGAGAAAAAGGACGCAATATTGATGTGCGCAGCCCCGCAGTAGGATAATACTAGAAGCGGCGTAATATAAAATGATAAGAGACATCTGTCAAGGATAGCTTCGAAGAATTAAACATTGTATAGAAATATAAACACCAAACACAACTGATATTTTTTATTGCAGATTGTGCTCCGATTATGAGGTGGGGGAGGGCTTTCTTTATGAGGTTTATTCCAGTGTATTTTGGGGAGAACAATAATAATGTGGTATATTTACCAACGTATGGAATGTAAATGATTTGCCATGCATTATGTCTAGTAGTTTGTTTAGTATGCTAGCACGGTGCAAAAGAATCAGCATAAATAAAATGTAGATTATATTGCAATTTTTTAATCGTAATGGTATGTATTATTCTTTTTTTATCTTAATGGTACGCATTATTCAAGAATAATGTAGCTAATACTTTTAAATATTTTGAAATTGTGTGCCCGCATGCGCTTTATTTTTATACAGATTGTTCTTGGCTATCTACTACATAAACTACGTGCAAAGGTGACGTCGTGAAATAAAATCTCCATAGGCTAAACAGTGTATTTTGCATAAGGAAATGGTAAACCATTAATATCTATATATCTATCTATCTGTCTGTCTGTCTGTCTGTCTGTCTATCTACATCAATTAAAAGGTCGTTGGCCTAGGTCGTTTATACGATGTGCAACGAAACAGAAAGAAATGATTTAGTGTTCTGGCATCGGATAAAGAATGGGCTTGTGTATGTGTAAAAATTTACACATGTAATGTTGGTTTTCAAGTTTTCAAGTTTACATTTGTGCTTACTTGACATTTGTTGAGCTTTGCCGTGAAAGTGTTTTAAATATATGTTGTAGCTTTTTGAAGTCAAATTTCGTTTTGCAATGAAATTCCCCGTTGGCGGAAATGTATTTAAGCATACTTCAGCGAATTAAGGGCCACAACATGTATAGACACCGTAGTATTATGGCGACTTTAGTCTGCTTTTGTGGCATTTTATTACTGGCTACTTTATGAGGCTCGTCACTTTTCTGAGTGAATACCCTCAGTACAGACTAATAGAGGCAGGAATAAAGACGTTCGGATTTCAGGCGATGGAAAACGGTTTTTTGGTACTCCGTTTCATTTAAATGAAGTTAATACAGGTAAGATTCTATTCTGACATGAATAGTCTTGGCTGTTACGAAAAATGTATGTTGTTTGATAGAAAATGCAGATTAAAGATTAGATGAAAGGTATGCCAGCGATTTGTAACCATTAGTTGTTTTGTCTGAAGAGTTGAACCAGACTGTCGAGTGGTTTAGGTAGTTTCATGTTGTTGGGATTGTATATTTAAACTCTGCAACACGAAACTGTCTTAATTGCCCCAGTTTCATACGTCCGTAACATAAGATATAGCCAACTGTTTTTCACCTAGTGGACATCGAAACAGTCCCAAATCATTTAAATTGCTAGTATAAAATGTAAAGCCTTATTGTTATTTCAGAAAATGCCTTTTGAACACAGTCGCTGTGAGTTGTTTGATGTTTTAATTTTTGGACTGAATGTAGACACTAATTTGTCGAACTCAATGTAGACAGTACTTGACAAGGCCTCGGTTACGTCCAATACACGGCAATCGAGCCTTGTCTGCTGTAAGCAACAGCGACCTCGGTGGCGTGCCACTGAGCTCGAGAAATTACGTTCCCCGGCTTCCGCCAAGCGCCGTGAGAAGTGGCTGAACACAAAAGGCAAGATTGGCTTTATGGTGGCACACCAGTACAGCTAAAGGGAATTTATTTGTGCCTAAAAAGCATGAATAACGCCTATGGTAAAACTCGGTTGTGTTAACAAACACCCCAGTTTACGGCCTCAAAGGGCCGTGCTGTTCCCGTCTCTGTCTTCTTTTTGAGAGCTAGCTTCGTTTCCTGCTGTAAAATAGTAAAATCCTTCTGAATGCCCATCTGGTAATCACTGATGAACTATTAAATAGTGTGAACAATTATTTAATTTTTTTAGGGGGAAAAATCATATTGTCTTTGATAGCCTATTTCTGGAATTTCATTGTTGTAGGAGGCTCACAATTATGAGCCGATGCGCATTAGACTTTATTTTATTTTTAATTTTTTTGTACTTATATGTCTGTTGAAAATAAACTTGATTAAAACATTTTAAATGGCAATTACTCGTTTTTACTTGAGATTCCTTTATTTTATTAAGTTTTTATGTTAATTTTGTTTGCTTGTGCCGGTAAATTCTATAGTAGGCTAATAGTTAACTTATTTGAACAGCTTTTTGTTTGGCAACCATAATTTATAAATAAACGATATAAATGGAATCCACTTATGGCCAATGATTGCCGAATAAAACGCACAACAACAACATTTATAATAACAACAACCCACAACAACAACAATAATAATAAAAGTATAAACTTTTTGCTATATTCTGCTATTATTATTATTATAACAATAATATTAATAAAAGCTCTTTAATTTTTTTAAGTGGCACTTACATTTTCTGTACCAAGTCACTTTGAATGTCATAACTATTTTGACGTTGTCTTTACGATTGAGCAGATTAATATAATTTGATAAATGTAGTGCAGTAATTGCCAAATTGCACGTTTCCATTTTCATCGTATTAATTGCATTCTTTATGGATTTAGTGCTTTATTTGAGACATTTAAGGCGTATGTTTGGCTGCGACGTGTATTTTTCTGGAGCAGTTTTTCTAATAGAAATTTGCAATTATAGAAGATTCTGGACAATCAATTCGAATAATTTGTATCGATATAAATATAGTTCTTTCAGTCAGTCATTACAGTATATTATTAACATTCATAGTGAACATTCTGAAATAATATACTATGTGAAGAGTATTTTAATGCATAAAGGACAAAATGTATTTAGAAACTTCTGGCATGCTATGTATATATATATATGAAGCTGACCATGGTTGCTTCCCTCTGAATCCAGGTCGTCATGTACACTGTTCTGTAACCATTTTTGTAGAACATCTATTTTGTGCAGTATACATAAAACAGGACCTTCCTACCATATAGTGTATCTAATCCGTTTCGATTTCTTTGGCATAGTGTCGGTTTGATACATTTCTTGCCATGTCTCCTGTCCATGCTGTTTGTCTGCAGAAAGCCTGTGTAGATTTTCTAGTTTCGAAATGCAGTCAATTCACATGAGACAGAGACAGAACATGACATTTTGTAAACTACATCCTTGGGATTGTGCTTTGAATCTCTGATCTAAACAAATTCAGATAATATTTCTTATTTTTCTTTGTTTAAATTTTGTAAATACACTCTTAAAAATAAAGGTGCTTCACAATGCCATAGAATAACCTTTTTGTCTAAATGGTTCCATAAAGAACCTTGAACATCCGAAGAAACTTTCACAAAAGGTTCTTTGTGGCAAAAGAAGGTTCTTCATACTATAAAAAGGTAAGAAAGAGATGGTTCTTTGTCGAACCAAAAATGGTTCCTCAATGGCATCCCTGTGAAGAACCTTTTGAAGCACCTTTATTTTTAAGAGTGTATGCCTGTTTATTTCTTATAGCTCATTCGTTGGTTGTTTTTACAGGAGAAGATTAGAACTAAAGCAATGTTTTTTTACTTTTCTTTTTCACTTAAATTCCATTGATTTTTTTTTTGTTCTGTTCCAGTGGTCACGTGTGCACATCACCCAATCAAATGGCAGTTTGCTCTCAATTTATTAGCTGACTGGAGCTTTGTGAGGGGGAAGTTGCCTCTCCATTTTCACAGATTGTTATTTTGTGAGCGTGTTACTGTATGTGCGTGTTAGTGTTTTTATGTGTGTGTATACATGAGCGTGCATCCCTGCCATGTCGACATCCGGAGCCCTGACAGGATATTATGTTGACTCTCTTGTTATGCCGGACAACGAGGAGACTCGCTTCTCCTCAGGTTCAGGTTTCATTCAGCACAGGCCCTCCGTTCTACCCACAGACCATACAGAGCTCGGTCCCTGCACATTCCCGGTAAAGCAACCCGTTTATGGTGGCTCGGGTTGGGGCCACATCCCCACGCATTTCTCCAGTGGTGTACCATCAGTGTATCAGCCGCATACGCAGCCTCCAGTAGCTGGGGATTACGTGCAGTCTTGGCTCTTGGACTCTGCATGTGGGCTGCCTCTCACTGAGCTACCGACGGTCCATCATCACTATCATGCCAAACCCGATACAAACAGAACGAATGATAACGACACAGAGGCCAGTTCACATGCCGTACTCCCTTCTGGAGACTTCAGTAACGGAGGATGTTCTACCGACACTGAGACGGTATCTGGCCGGAATGCTGATAAGGGAGGCGATGTAGAGGAGAAACCGGGCGCTGATCCAGGTAAGGCTGGCCAAATGGTGGGATATATGAGTGCAATTATATTAAATTTATGTTAATCACTACTGATAAATTCATGTGTTTTAACCCGATTCTCATTCTAGTTAAATGCTGTAAAATTGTTCGAAATATTTACTTCGGTTTAGACATGATTGTTAGGAGGCCATGAGATATGTTTGGGTAACTGGTTTGGCCATGGTCTGGATTTTAGATAGGGTTTTGTGTTAAAATCATTATTTACTCGCTTATGATTTCGAAACCCTCATTCCCTTCCCTCTACCTTTCCCCAGACAACCCTGTGTCCAACTGGCTTCACGCGAGCTCGACGCGTAAAAAACGATGCCCTTATACTAAGCACCAGATCCTCGAGCTGGAGAAAGAGTTTTTATTTAGCACTTACCTCACGCGCGACCGGCGGTACGAGGTCGCCCGTCTACTGAACCTCACGGAGAGACAGGTCAAAATTTGGTTCCAAAACCGCAGGATGAAGATGAAAAAATTAAACAAAGATGGAACGAAGGACGACTAAGAATTAAGCACTTCGTGTAGGTGAGGATGTGAGATAATCCATCCTTTAATTGAAATGATAATTTCGTTGGATATTACATTAGGCCTAGGTCTTGTGTTATTCAAGCATTTTCTTAAAGCATGCTTGGAACCAATAGTTTTATATATTAGGCTATTTGGATTAGGCTATTGTTTGTCATAAGTGGTTCCATTTGAATGAATACGGCACTAATCTATTTTTCAGACGTATGTTTAAATACTCGCTGACGCAGCATTCTTCACAATTCTGTATTTCATTTGGACCAACTTTATTAGTAATTAATTAATATGTCGGAACTATATGTTATTCCTCTTTAATTGTAGTTAGTATATCAGTGTGTATTTCGGGCCGCAATTTAACAGTTTTCTTATGTTCTGTAGCGTTACCTAAATTTTTACTAGAAAAAAAAATGGGCCCAGGTTTATGTAAAGTTCATACACTTGTGTACATGAGATCATGTACCCTTCTATTATTTCCGTTTATATGTGCCCTTAGAAATTGTTTTGTTTTGTATTGACAATTAATGACATTACGACTACCTAGTCACTTCACTACCTATTTGTTTCGAATCGACCAAAATTTTCATTCCATATCAGCCGTTGTGATATTGGGTGAAGTCTGCGAACTTCAGGGAACAAGTAAAAATAGATACTGAGCTGCAGATAAAAGCACTGTAGGCATCTTTTCAAATACCTCATGGTCTGTTGACCGTCATATCGTTAGTTTACTTAGTTTTTGTTTTGTTTACTTAAATTTCTCAGATGTAATTTGTGAATTTATTTATTGAATAATAAAAGCATTTCATATTTCCAAACAAGTCTCCCTTAGATTTTGTAGTCCTCGTGATATTTTAAATAAAAATTAAGTAGAACGATGTATTAAATTACATGTAAATATTTATGTAATTATGATAGATTTTCTTGTAGTTTCCAGGCAGTTGTATTTTGCATCAGAGAAAATAAATATTTAATTTCATTTTTGTTGAATGATTTTATATTTGTATCTGATTATTCATTGGTTTATTTTAATTAATAGATGCTATGTAAACATTTAATAAGAAATATGATGACCGAATTTTATAGTGCAGCCGCTGGAACAAAAAACATGTAGGCTAAATAAAAATTTTAATGTTATATATATATTATTACCCATACCAGGAGATGGGAATTTCATAGACCTGCCATCGACTCTTGAGGAATGTGTTCTGAGTCCAGGCTATGCTGGGCGAGTTTGTACTCGGGGAGAACAGGCCCGTAGACCGGTCTGACAGATGAGGTTGTTAGCTGCATGGTGCTATAAAAGACAATTACTGCTATAACCGTTTATGGTGTGCAAAGCGCTGTGAGGCAAGAGAACGCAACACAACAGAGAAATTATGGGACTCGACAGCTGGGGCCAGTGAACAACGCATCATGTGTGTCTGAATCTGTGGAATTAAAAAAGCAGACCTATCGTCTTGGCCTCCATGATGAGGTGCTTTTGCTCAACGTCTGTTCAAACATACAAACATTAAAATGTAAAAATTAATATGTTATATATTATATAAGGCTTGTATAATATATAAGTTACTGGAGGCATAAGTGGTACAGGTATAGCGGGGGACTTTGACTTCAATGTCCTCACCACCCCCCCCCCCCCCCCCCCCCCCCCCTCGGAGACAAAGACAATGACAAGTGAATCGCAGACACTGCGCAACAGACATTGGAGTCCATTTCTATGGGCTTTTAGAGCCGTCCAGACACAATTAGCCCGTTTCCAAAGGCCCGACAACCATTTGGAGAGGGTTTTTTATGCAGTAACCTTCGCCTTTCAGAAAGAACTCGAATCAGTGACACAAAAAGCCAGCGGAAATAATCTCGTTTTATTGGCCTCTGATTGCCAGTTTTCCCTACCGGACCATCCTTTGTTAAGTATATATACATAGGTCGCATGAAATGAGCGCGGCCCGGTCAGGGAAATTCTACAGACGGTTTGAAAAAAAAATACTGATGAAATGAAATAATGAAAATCTTTAGATTTATTGCTTCACTTGCAGAAATTATTATGTCATAAACCTTGTCTAATCGTGCGACCGCATAAATAAACCACCTCTATCTTATAGTAGTTGCCCTGCCGTTTTGATACAGTCTGACCGCTTGATTGTCAGTACAAGACCTAAATCTATGAGATAATGTACCTATTACACCGTATTTTATCAATAGCGTCCATGTTCCCGCTTCTTTACAGCGTTTCATGTAGTTTCTTTTGTGTGTGATGAAATAAAACAAAAAACTTGTTGATGCCTCCCCGCTTCCTTCTTTTTCTCATTATCAAACCATTGTACGTGCTAAAAGCAATAATTACAACGTAGGCCATGCGTTTTAACACCGACGCCAAAATAATTTGCCGTCATGTCTGTCCGGTTTCTAACAGGTCTCGAATTTTAATTAGTAGTCAGCGATTAAAGTAGTACTAAATAAAAAATATTATTTCTTATTTTATAAGACCATTTCTTTGTCCATTTTATTTTTGGACCTTATGTATTAATAATATTTCGTTTGTATGCTAGATATCATTTTAACACTGCCCCCTAGTCCATCTTCCACCGATATTATGTGTTATAAGTTATATGTGTGGACGATGTGGGTTTTTCTGCATATAAATATATATATATAAAATACACCAGCTGCTGTTAAATGTCAAATCATGCTGTCTTATTACGCTCTGCGAGTCTGTTAGGTTATTTTCACAAGAGAGCACACAAGGTAAAGCTGTATAGATATCTTTTTGACGTCATTTCACAAACGTGAATATAGGCATAGGTTTCCATATAGTCATCTTTTCCAGTCCGCACTACCGATACCAGGTTTGAGTCTGATCAGTTTTGAGCACACAAGACCAGATCTGACTCAAATCTGATAACAAGTCTTATTTATAATGTTGGGGCACTTGGGACCACTATTATTTGACAATACCCACAATTTTCATTACCACACCCCTCCGTCTGCTCCTCCAGCCCCCGCCCCCCCCCCCGCGTCCATGGGACTAAGTTATCGCTTACTATGTTATTACAGCATGATGAAAGGCCAAAGCAATATTATGGCTATCTGGTCAAGTGCCTTTGCCGGAGTGATCATGTGACTTCATGGGCCCAATGCCAGAGAAGTAGGATTTAATACGAACTCCGGCTATAATGGGATTGTATATCACCCTAGCTCGTAAAAACGACATCGAAGATTCCTGCTCAACAACTCAGCAGGATGAAAAAGTATATGAATTAGAATTAAACTGGAATGTCTTACAGTCATCCGCAGCGCGCACTCACTCCTTTCTCTTCAGCGCTGGCCAAAAAATGTTGCCTTGTGTAGCCTAAAATGTGTCGTACAGGGGGAAATGACTGTTTCTAAAATATTACTTAGACATGACGTGGTCAAGCTGCGGCTCATCGGGGATTTAGAAAGGACTTGGACATCTCCCGCCCCAAATTCATATAGCAAGCATAAACGGACAAAACCTCCCGAATGTGTATCTTCAAATTGGAATGTAAGGTATGACTTTCACGTTTATTTGAAACAGCTTGTTGTGTATCTGGTGTCAGAGGCTGCAGAGACGTGTCCTGCAACTATATCCTAAACCATCGACACAGCTGTTCATGCATGCGTGAAGTCGTAAACGTTTTAATGTCTGGGCTCTGTGGTAATAAATTAATTACTCGGTGTGTCTTAATTTAGAGCATCCCCTATGCGTATCTGGTTGCATAATTGATTTCTGTCGTTGTGTCCGCTTCCAAGATTTATAGCATACCATGTTAAAGAAACCATGGATTCTGTTTCTTGTAACTACTGACCGAGATCTACTAGATCCCAGTCATATAAACTTTCATAATGTAATAATAAATGTATTAATACAAAACCAAGAACTTATTTTAATTAGTCATGAGCGATGACGTCGCCCTAACTAATAAATCGTCACCACTGCATTAATAAAATGCAATGCATGTCTCTCATTGAAGCAATCGTGTAGATTAAAAAGAAATGCATAAATACCTTTAGACCTACCTAGGCTATATTTCGATCATTACCTCTGTATTGACAAGGTGCCAAGCCAACATGACATCAACGGAAGGCCCGCTGTCAGAAAGACACAGGAGGGGACACCAAATGTGAAAACTCGTATATTTGTGTATATTGTATAAACACGTTCAATTAGTCACATAATTCAAATAGCAACAGCATGTCTTTATAACATCAGTATGAAGTTTCTCAATTCTGGGAACATATAAACTTAACACCCCAGTGTCAATGTGGACATTAGAAAGAACACTGGTCGTATAATGACAGCTTTACAACTAAATAATACAAAATATTTTTCTCATGTAATCCTATGCACTCTTAGACTGCAAGTGTTAAACATACATTTTAAAGTAAAACATATTGTCTATATATTGTGGTCCTTAAATATTTGAATAGATTTTTTTTTTTTGAAGGAGAGTAAATTATCCTCCACAATTGGAAACTTTTTTTATTATTAGCATATATGTGTAGCATATTTAAGCAATATTTATTTAATTTGGTGTTTATGCGGTTAAATTAATAGCAGTAAAATATCAATTCAAAATCTGATGGGAAAAAAAGTTGAGTTATTTCACTGTACTGCGGATCAATCTATAGAGTTACTTTTCCTATGTGCTATTTGTAAAATGGCGCTTGGCTGCAAACATTGCTTTACCAGCCCCCACCTCTGTCCTCTTCCCTAGAGAAGCTATAAATCTGTTGTTGTTTATGAAAATTTACTACTTTGCCGACCAACTTTATGAGCTACCTCTAGCTCCTATTGGCTACCCGTTGGTCACGTGTTTTAAGGCCACATGAACGTTAACTTTTTATGTGTATGCATCCCTACCCAAAATAGAGCTGCATTCTTCTCCCGACCTTGCTTTGTCTAGCCTTCTTTTACCTCCGCTTTTCCACATTTCGTCGGTTGTTCTTGTCTTTTAATTTTGAGGTAGCCTATACAATTCTACATTCGCTGCCATCGAATTGGGCATTGCATTGGCAGTAAAGAGAGAACTGCTTATCTTGTTTGGCACACTATGAGATGATAAAGAAGCTTTCCGAAGAGCTGTGAAGTATTTTTCGTCACCAACCTCTGTTTCTTGCCTTCGTGGACCAACATACACACTGAACGGTAAGGCATGGGGTTGATGTCATGTAACTGCTCACAATTTATTTATTTTTTTTATAGAAAATTTTAGATTTAAAATTAGGTTTGTTTGTTTGTTGTTCTGGATGGAGAGGTCGTCGTCGTCGTCGTTGGTTGTCCACAAGACTATATTGTGCATTTAAAACTATAGGGTATGTCAAATAACTTCACTATGCAGCCTAAACGTTTCAAATATTGGTCATGTCTTGATAAAAGCAGCTTAATTAAAAATAGAAGGCTGATTAATTAAAGTTATATTCCTATTTGGAACAGATTTTATTGCATATAAACAGTATTTGTATTTGAGGAAGTGATAGGGTTGTGCAAATCAGTATGTATGTCGATGTAACGGTTTGTTGAATTTGATGATGATATAAGCATTCAGTGCATCGCACTTGCGTTAAAGGAAGAGCTGTGGTGTGGTCCTTGTTTCAGAAAAGTTCTTAGAAATACAGTCTTTTCCTCAAAAGTTTCATATAGTTAGGACGTGCACAATAAAGAGACAGACTATGCAGTCACCTACAGGGCAACTGCAAAATTACACCTAAATTTGCAGTTACGACTATTTGCCATATATGTACAATATGCGGTTGGTTTTACAATGTGATTTTAAAATGTAAATTCAAATTCAATTCAAATTTTAAACATTTCATTTCATTGATTTATTTTATTTTTTCAGCAAGCAGAACGTAGAAATCTTCCAGAACGCGCTTTAGAGCTAACATCCATCGTTATCAGGGAAAGGGGACCTATAGGATGTTTAATTTTTATAGGGCCTATAAAATCTATAAATACAAAAGAAGACAATTAATAAGAGCTGGGCATAATTCTGTAGCTCTTCTATTTTAATGACGAGGTAAATGGTTGTACATGAAAACCACCACTAGGTGGTGATCTACCACTTTTCTGGCTGAACAAGCAGGTTAAAGTTGCTGCGGGATGTGAAACGGCAAGGAATCATTCCAGAGCCTACAGATTCCAGATCCTTGACAGAAGACAGAAAATGGTCTTGTCAGGTTGTTTGAAACATCTGCAATACCAGAGTGTGTAGACCTCTTGGTATTGCAACAATGTCACAACTTGCATGTTGAATTTCTGAAAATTAAGTGTTTAATTTTATTTTATCTGTTTTGTTTAATCTAGTGGACTGTATACATTGTGTAGACTGTTTGACTAAAAACAAATCAATTTCTGTGAGTTTTGTTAAGCCATGTGTGGGCTATAGCCTATAGGCTATACAAAATGTAAAGAGGCTTAAGTATGTTCGGAGTCATTAAATAGTTTTTTAGGTTTGATTTTTATAACAACGTTTTCGCACCACATTTCACATTTATTAAATGTGAAAATTATAGCTGCATCTCTGTTGGAGAGGCAGAAAGCAGAATGAACGAAGCCCGATCTCATAAAAATGCGTATCAATAGCACGATTTTCGGTTTCTATTTGGCGTGCTATTTATATGCATACATTGATTTTGGCGTGCATGTGATATCACGTGTTTGACGTGCATATAATACGCAGTTTTGGCGTACATTTAATACGCACTTACCCCACACCCCTAATCCTAACCATTTTGTATCATATGCAGGCCAAAGTCAATTTCTGCGTATAAATAATACGCCAAATAGAAACTCGTGGTATTGATACGCACATTCATAAAATCGGGTTATTTTACCGGAGCTGTCTGGTCTCGAGGTGCTGAACTAGGGCCGAAAATAGCCAATATCTCAAGGACTCTAGCAGTAAATTAAATTTAAGCACAGTTTCATTTGTTCAGACTATTTATTCATTAATTTATTTGCAATGTTTCTTGTTAAATAAGTGCTATTTTATTAATATATTCCAATATACTTCAACTACAATTAGCTGTTTTTCAGCTTATCAAAGTAGGCCCAAATAAAGTGTTAGTAAAGCTGAATTTTAACAATGCACTTTTTAGCGCAGTGTTCTCGTCAATTTAGGTTCTAGTTAATAAATTAACGTTTCTACATCAGGGGCGATTCTAGGATTTTCATTTTAGGGGGGCTCAGCCCCCAGTGAGGGTATAATAATAATAATAATAGCCTAATAATTTTTTTTCAATAATATATATATATAAAAGTTTGATTAATAGTCGTATACTAAACTTATTGCAGTATTCCATTGTATTGCATGGATAGGTATACCATTTGAGTTCTGAATAAGCCAAATTCAAGTCTTCATGATCTCACACACACAACCTGTTTACTACAAACACAACATTTTATTGTTTGTGTTTCTATTATTCCTTATCTCAAGTAGGCCTATACAAACCTCTTTGCCACATGCATTGGAATATGTATCATATTGAAAGTTAAATTTTCAAATGAAAATATCAACACGATCGTTTTATAAAATATGCGTTCATATGTGCTTCATTTTATGGAATGGCTATAGCCCCCCTAAGAATGGCCTAGCGACGCCCATGTTCTACATATTGCTTAGGTTAAAATGTCTGTTACAAAAAGCGTTTTTATTCAAAGTGTTTGACCAAGGATCAGCTGCTAGATGATCAGTTTCTTTTTGAAGACATAAATATTTAGAATTGATCAAACTAAATCATAATTTAAAAAATATCCTGTTTTCAAACCAAATATATTATGAGGAGTTATTCGGCCTATTTTGTATGCAATACTCGAGTATTTCTTTATTTATTTGTATTATTGATGTGTTCTTGTTGACGATTGTTTATTTCAAACATCTAGTTACGTGTGTTTTTGAATCTACTAAATCTATTAGACCTTCTGGTGCGCGTGTTTTGTGTGCAGGTCACGGCGCATTGTTTCAGCAGATACAATTTTTCTACCGCAGAGTCGTTACCCTTTGAATGACCCCATCGCGTGCTCGCCTCCAGTCTGATGGTTTAGGTAGTCCCGCCTATAACCAGAGGGTGGCGCGCCGCTACAATCTTGCAGAGCACACAACAGCTAGTTCGGTGAAACTCTTGTTGCGCGCTCCCGTGTCCAAACAATTCCACCCTGATTTCCTGCTTACGCGTGAGTTTACCGCTGGAGGTCACAGAATAGGATTTACGACTGGTCAACAAAAACACGTGACTCTAAGCCGTACCCCATATTTGGGAGTCTACGTAAGGGAGCATTAAGTCTGTGTCTCACTCATTTCCATAATTCATCATAAATTTTGCAAGGGTGCAATAGAAGCTCAAAACCACCAAGAGACACAAATCAAACACACACGGTAGAACTGTTCTCTCCATAAAGGTAGTTGTAGTAACTAAAAATAATTATAAGGTAACTGTCAACCAATGAGCTCTTATTTTGTGAACTCATTTTGCGGTCGCTATCCAAATGGCGCGGACTATCCCTTACATAACTATGGAGATCATAGCTCTAGTGGCCAATGCAGAGATTCTACGGGAATGCATTCGGGCAGGTATGCTTTTGGCTACAATGGAATGGATCTCAGCACCGGGCGCTCTACCACCGGACACTTTCTCTCCTCTGGTGAGCAAACTCAAAGCTACACAGACAGTCCAACTGAGACGCCTGACCGGTACAATCAACCGGTTACCGCGAGCAGCGCTGAGCCTTCCTCTGACCCTCTCCCCTACTCATCCTTAGCCAACTCTCCTGTCAGCGAGCAGTCACACCGCGCCCTGAAAACCTCACTACCGAGCACCGCTGGCTCTGCGACCAACAGCATCGGGACGGTTCTCAGTCGCGAGGACGTTTCTAAAGCGTCCAGCACTATGGAGGAAGAAAAGCCACCGGGAAGTGCGCAGACACACAGAAGTGCACAGAATGTATCCGAGGCGCCGCAGATTTATCCATGGATGCGAAAACTTCATTTGAGTCATGGTAAACAGCAAAGTTCTGCTTTTTTCTGTGTGTGTTCTGAGTGTTGTAGTATGGTGTGAATGATCCCCCGTCAAATTTCACTCAAAATCAGTTTGGGACGTTTAATGCAAATACGGTTAGTTTACTTTGGTTTTGGACTGTTATATCGAAATATGTCACAGCCAGCATGACGTCCTAGTTCACTGGCTCCATGTCTTGTTAAAAAATTAAAATAGATTTTCTTTATAAAAATGAAAGGACCTAATTATATTAATAATTGTCTTGTCGATTATCCAGTTGAATGGTCCGTGCTATTAAATTCATTAATAAAACTGATTCCATTTTAGATAATTTGAGGAAATTATCCGAATTAATTGTTATGCTTTCTGTCCCTGAGAATGTCATGCATGCTTTGAGGTTGATGCATGTCCTTTCAACCATGTTTTGTGTCGTGCATTGCATAATATATATTATAGTACATTAAAATTATAAAAATTACAATGTCATACTTTTGTGTATAACAGACAGTTTGACCGGACCGGAGGGGAAAAGGCCAAGGACAGCCTACACACGTTACCAGACACTTGAGCTTGAGAAGGAGTTCCACTTCAACCGGTACCTGACACGTCGCCGACGAGTTGAGATTGCACACACGCTCTGTCTCTCAGAGAGGCAAATCAAAATATGGTTTCAAAACCGCAGAATGAAATGGAAAAAGGACAACAAGTTGAAGAGTATGAATATGGCGGCTGCAGGAAGCGGATACCGGCCGTGAAAATGTGTATATATTATATATCTGCATATATAAATTAAATCTGTTAGTGTTTGAATAGGTATGTGTGCACGGGTGCGCGTCTGTTTCCTTATTCTAAGTGTGTGCTCAAAAAGGGGATGAAGACTTTGCCCATTTCACAAAAGAACTTTCCACTGGTCTTGAGAGAGTGAACGCCCCGTGTTGCGTCCTTGGTCAGAAAAAAATCAAACAAACACTTCCCCTCTGTGTTTTCATGTAATGTTGCGAATGTGGATAGATCTTTGCACTGTCTTAGAAAAGCCACATAAAGGTGTAAATTAATATAACACGTATTGACGAAAAATGCTTCTGAAAAAAAAGTTTCTGAAAGGTGCATTGGGTAAGCCAACCTCTGAAAATATTTGACTCTTACCAAATGAAGCATAACTTAAAATTATTTTTTTTAATGTCTTTTGGTTTGTAAATACGAATTGATGTATTTTATGCATTTATTTAAATTCGATATCAAATGTCGATTGTATCTTATTTGTTGTGAAGTTGAAGCAGAATACCTGTTTTATTCGTGTTGTACTGTCATCTTTGTGTATTGATTGATAATATCGTTCCGTTCAGACTTGTCCGCATATTTGTCCTCATTTTTCTACTCGAATATGTTTGTGTTGTAAGTTTTCAAATGTTGGGGGAAACGCGAATTATTTTCCTTCTCGTGAAATTTGAAAGATAACTGGAAGTGCATCGTTGCCAACGATAAATGCAGTGTTTATAACAATAAAGTTTTTACTTTAAAAAATTAGATCTCAGTGTTTTGTCAGGTGTTTTTATTTTATTTTTATTATTATTCTTTGTGTGTGTGTAAGTGACAGACATAATGTGAAATGTATCACATAAGTGTTTGATTATTAATGTGAGGGTGACGGGTGAGTAGCGTATTAGTACCTAGTCATAAAACTACAAAATACCATATTCCACTTTCGGAAGCTTAGATAAACATTTTATGCAAGGCATTGTTTAAATTCTAGATTGTTTAGAACAATTTCCTAATTTTTGTAAAAGTTTGTTTAAGTGGTTCAACAGGTAGACGCACTGTAATCACTACTTTACTCACCCGATGTGGAAAGGGCACTTATGGGTCCCCTTTGCCAACTCCTCAACATAAGTGTGCGTCCACGCCCATTGTCGTCCACTTTTCTCTTCTTTGGAAATCTGTACAGGGTTTTAAGCGGCAAACTTTACTAGAGCCTTTACCATTCTGGATCTGTGACATTGGCGGGTAAGATAAATAATGAGGTTTGGTCCACGAATTAGATCGTAAAATTCACCCGGAGTGAGACGGCAGATAGGCTCACTGGCCATAAAACAGTCACGTGGTGGCAATTAAAGTCAGTTTTATGGTTTTGGGGAGTCGACACTATATCGCATATAAAGTTTAATCGCACTGACGTGGAGCTTCGTTCTCTCTCTCTGCAGACCGTCGAGGTGTTCTTTGACTGCATCCACAACCGCTTTTGACAAACCAGTTTGCTATGGATTGGAAACACGTCGACCGGATTCACTCGGGTGGACGAGGGTCAGCTCTTGGTAAGTTCGAGTTGGTTTGTTTCGGGTTTTCGCTGCTGTTGAGAGACAAACTTTTCTTTAGGCCCTCAGTGAAACAATGAGCAGAACATAAATGAACTCATGTTCCAACTACGTTAATTAGGGCTTGTATTGCGAAAACGTGCTTGTCCGGCAGATGGGTGGTATGGGGGCATTGCTCTTTGACTGTAATTGCTTCCTTCCTATACTGTAACATTCTCTGCCCTTTGTACCTATGCATTACATAATGATTTTTAAAAAGACGTTTAGATGACTTTTGTTAGTTTTTCTGCTATCAACCACACCCTTCAGGACTTTTTGTTAGATGTTTATGCACAAATTTGCCCCCACCATAATTGCCTAAAAGTTTTGAGAGAAAGGATAGGAAGACTCTATCTATCTATCTATCTATCTATCTATCTATCTATCTATCTATCTATCTATCTATCTATCTATCCCATATGCAAAAATGTTTTTCCTCTGTTAGCAATATATTTTTATACGCTCAATAGCCTATCTATCAGAGTATAGATAATTTGTTAATATTTCTGCTTATTTTGACCAAGTGGCAATTTTGTGACTTGAAATCTGATAATTATGAATAATGAGTAATTATTAATCATAAACATCTTCATGCACCACTAATGCTTAGCAACACTGTATCATAACCATCAATGCTGTTCTGTTTTAACTTTAAGGCAGTATAGGGAAAAATATAGGCTAAACGTTGATGCAGAACACAAAGATGTTTTTTGCTTGCCTTATTTGAGGAAATGCGCATATAATATCCGCATACTTAAACTGAAGTGTGAGAGCGAGTGGGAGAGAGACAGAATTCGATAGACAATGAAGGAGAGAGAGGGACTGAAGAAAAATGTCTTCTCTCCTGGTTCACCGTGAGGTCAGCGGCGGCAGGAAGATGAATGTGCACACGCCGTAAACCACCAGCAGAGCTCGCTTTTGGCCAAGTTCAGTGTCACCCGCATTGGCGCCCCTTCTCCCTATAAGGATAGAAAAGACAGAAAGAAAAAGTATAATAACTCCCGCATACACCTTTAATTGCAGGAACTCTCGGTAGAATAGAAATGGTTTACAAATCTGGGTGCAGCATGGATATCAGCAGAACGAAATTGATGGCTACAGCAGGCCAAGCTGTCTGGAGATATAAAGGCTGTTTGATAACATATTAATAGTTTTGGCCTAATATTAGTGGTCATGATAAATGGAAGATATAAAAGATGTATGGGGACAACAATAGCATAGAAAAGAATGAAAGAGAGAGAAAAGGGGAGAAAGAAAGTTGATGAGCATGAAGGCTTGTTTGTGTCCATCTGTTTATTTGTGCTTGTTTGTCTGAGAGAGAGAGTGAGATTGTAAAGGTAGGGGGGAGGGCCGGGGTCAAAAGTTTACAGCAGAACAAGTAGCTGTCATCTGTTCTTGTAGAGAGCAGTGCCACTTTTATAATGGCACAAAGATGGAATAGCTGTGAATCCCGTGAGTTCTGGTCTAACCTCGCGATGAACTCTGCAAGCTGGGTGACCCTGGGTTAGCATCCCCAAGAGACTACCTCCTACGCCTGTGCCAGAGATTGAGTATTCAGGTTTTATTAAGGGGTTTGATTGGTGCATTTCCTTTGAATAAATCCAATTTGATGACCATAGATTCGACGGGACATTTGCATTTAGGATTAATAATATATCCGCAATGAACATTTCTTTGCTTGCATAGTTCTGAAGAGTTTTTTTTCCATGTTGTAGCATCTTGAAAACTAACCATTCGTTAATTTTAACAGAAGAAAAGAAAACGGAAAAAAAACAATAAAAGGAAAACATGCTGTCTAGCATTATTTACTGGTAAATCAGGACTAAACGAGGCCGATGCGGTATTGAGACGTAATTTGTAATAAAATAATTTGGAATTGCCTTACAAATCATTTTATGTAATACTCATCACTTTGGGACAAATCTCGTTTTAGACATGCGAAGCATCGACGCCGAATATATATATATATATTATTAAATTCTCTCTCTCGCTCTCTTTTTTGCGAATAGGCCTACAAACCTCAAATAGTTTAAATAATAAATAATCAAATTTGCACCTTTTTTATTGGATAAATTAATAGTTTATTTCTGTTTAATACACATTTTTAATTCTTTAAAGAATGCACAGGCCTACATTTTGTGAAAATATCTGACCTTTCCGAAAAAAAATCTTAAGTATAATTTTGCCATACAGAAAAGTTAAACAAAAACCGGCATTATAAATAAATCTGAATCACACACATTTGTGTCCACAAAATTTGAATCATTTCGAATAATTTTGTCCAAAGTTGTATATTCGTTTAGACAGTTCGTTTCACGGGTTTACATAAGACGCGATGACTTGAAATGGCCATATTCCTTTTTTATAGGAGACCGGAGCTAGTTGTTACTGAGAAACACGACGGTTGTAGGCTGTAATAAATCTCTGTAATAAAATCAAAAGTCCAATTACAGAAATGCTCGCGATTTGAAATGATTTTGATTTTATATGTTGGTTTCAGCCAAATGCAGTTCAAATTAACAATACAATTTATTTTAAAATCATATCCTCAAATGAAAGTGCAATATCATTGTATTTTATAAAAGCAGTTCGGTCAATTTAACACGATAAGACACACTAGGTTAAAATTAAACGTAAAAACAAGGGTATTTAAAAAAACAACAAAAAAAACAGGTCGTTGCAGGTTGCCCCGTATGTTTTAAGTGGTGTCAATTTATGCAATCTGCTGGAGAAATGTCTGTTACCTTTTACATTTTTCGTGTTGCATTTAACTGTTTACTAATTAATCGGTTTAATGTTTAAGCCTCTTTATAGCCAATTTATCGGCAGCTATTCTTTCTCATTTTCGCTCCTTCGAATGACTTTCAAAACGTAATATGCACTGGAATAATAATGTGCTAGCCCCGGTCTCCCCTATTTATGTTTTATCCATATTATTACATGAAGAACACATTTAGATGTGAGTTTTAAATATCCAAAATCAGAGTTTTCTTTCATCTGATCCTGTGATGAATTGTTAGTTTTACTTGTTTTAAATATGTAAACATTGCAGCATGTTTAATTTTAGGCCTCCAGTTTTGTACACAAAGGAGAGAGAGAGAAGTATATAATGAATAACAGACGACATGGTATTATTTTATATGGGCCTCAGAAAACAAAATCCTTGGCTTAGAGCTTTGTGTTAAAACCGTACGGTTAAAATACTTTTCGTTAGCAATTTTAATTTATCATGAAATTTTAATTTATCAAGACCAAGGAGATCCAATAAATGAAAATACATTCTACCTAACAGTTATTATTATGCGCAGATCTATAGCCGACATATATACACCACACACACACACCACACACACACACACACACACACACACACACACACACATATATATTATATAGTATAGATATATTACCTATCTATCTAATATATACCTAGTATATATATTTATCTATATATATCCGACCTCCAGGAAAGCGAAACCCGGCCTTCCCTGAGGGGATAAACGAAGTCCAAGGCCGGGGTAAAAGCAAGGTCACTGCGTCTAACAAATATGAAAATGTCACCTTTTCAGAGGGCACGCCTTGTTGTTTAACAAAGACTGTCAATGAACAAGATTAATAAGAGGCGAAATGGACACTGAGTCACTGAGAGGTCAAACTGAAGTTATCTCTGTGTAGCTATTAAAGAAAGGTAGCCAGAGCGGTTCTGAAGCTTTGGAACCGCATGTCACTCACGTAGTTTAGTTAATACCAACTTGAAGCTCGCGTGGATACTTAAACATGAGTTTTCAGTTCAGGGTGGCTGTTGATTCAATACATGGAAACGTTAAGGATAAAGAAACATTACATGGGAACTACCTGTCGCGCGAAAGACGTGTCATTATTTTGGTTTATCTGGGCAGGGAACCTGGCATATAAGCTTCAGGGACAGGGATAATATTTTGATCACGAACTCACAAGGTAGGCCTTCTAGGAGTTATATTTTAGTGTTCATATAAACACTGCAAAACAAGTCCAATATGAATATGGTAAAGTTATGGAATTGAGTATGTCTGTGTTGTGCATTTCACAGAAAACGAGAAATAGTAGAAAAAAAATATGTATTGGCTTTACTTTTTTTTTTTTTTTTTTTTCTTTTACTTTTTTTTTTTTTTTTAAAAGATGCGTTTTTGTTCATTGAGATATTTCAAGATCATAAACGTGTCATTGCGGTCTTTATTATCACGATTCTGAATCAATTGCAATACCATGTAAGCCCTATCAATACTGATATAATTGCATAAAGATTGCTATGTATTGCAGTAAACTAAAAAGACAACTGCAATCAACAATTAGTGGCTGCCTGCTAACTATAATAGTTCAATATGTCCTGAATACAAATTCTGAGTTGGTTTTGGTCTACTTTTATTTGGTTAGAGTAGAAGACGAAATACAATAGATCTAAGCCACCATGCAGAACATGAAAGGTGACATGATGTCCAGTTCAGTTTAACTGGACAGTTAATAAAATTTAAAAGCCAACATATTTCATTATGGAGCTTCTGAGAGACCATAAGGAATGCCACGTTTCTTTATTAAGACATTATTTTATGTATTTTTGCTTTTGCTGAGGACATGTGGGATTTTTCTTACTAATTCAGTAATAATAATAATTGCAAAAGATGCAAATGTGTGCAACTAAAAGGCTCATGTAGCAGCCTTTCGTTGTTCTTGACTACAGACGTTTGGGTCACTTTAATGTTGAGCAAATCTAACTGATAGTCTTTTCTAATATTTCTTTGACGATGTCAGTGCAGGACCCCTAAAACTAAGCCTGTTTATTGTGTTAGTTACAATTGTTACAAAAGACGTGTGAAATTATTGGTTGATGCGGCTGCTGACTTGAAAATAGCCTTTGTGCTACTCATTAAGTCACTGATGTGCATTGGTCACTGAGTATACTGATACAGTTGCTTTTGTTAAGGTGGTCGTGGGCCTTCTTGAAGGTTCTTTCGAGGAACCTATAGAAATTTGAAAGTCCCTGGTGGGTACAAAACTGCAGTGGTACACAACAAACGAGATTTTTTGTATATTTATCATCAGAAAGGGCATTAACACTAGAAGGGGATGCTTTCGTGATAAATCACGTTCTCTATTGCACTCAATTGTTGTATATAACGCATTTTAACATTGCTACATCTTGTACAGTCAGCTGTTTCGTTTTCTATGCGATGTATATGGTAACTATATCGAATTATTTTCTGATATATTTTGATTCTATAACAAAAACAGACGCATTGACCGCTCGAACACATTTTTGCTGTACTGATGCCTGGCCTGCTATTGGTGCTTGTTTACACGATGCCCACAGGAGGCGCTGATTGGTCGCATTTCTCACGTGACCAACCAACTTTGTACATTTGACAGAGGAGTAGGTGGGTTTTGGAGAGATCAGAAAAACGACAGCACGATAAAAATTAGAATTGTTGCACTTTTCAAATTAATGATCATGAGTTCCTACTTGATCAATTCAAATTACATCGAACCTTCCTTCCCACCCTGCGAGGAATATCAGCAGAATGGATACATGCCCGTGTCATCTGATTATTATGAGCGGCCGAAAGACGCGGGCTTCCCCCATCACGAGGAGGCATCATACCCGCGATCAAACTACCAAGAGCCGAGCTATGATTACGGTAACGTGTCAACCAACGGCCTCAACGATTTCACCGACCGTCATCACGCGCAACCTCAATCCGTTCCGCAGAATCATGGACCCCGCCTCACCACAGAGAGCTGTGTTGGTTCAACTGCGAGCAAGGATTGTAGCCTCGTGTCAGAGGCTCTCCCAGGCACAGAGAAGGATAAAGAGCCGGTGGTGTATCCCTGGATGAAAAAAGTCCATGTTAATACCGGTAAGTAATATGCACGGGCAATAAAAGCACTAGGAGCCCTGTGGAGGGCGTTCGTCGTAAGGCATGTAGGGAACATACCCTGTTGGAATTGCTCATTTAGAGGATTTACTGCCATCGAGATGAAGTCCCGGTGATTAGGAGTTCTCGCACATTTTATTTCCCTCGATGTTCCACACGGTCCATTTGCGTTTGATTCTTTTAACTCAAAAGAAAGTTTATCGTTGACCAAGTTAGCACCAAACAGGCATTTTAATTTAGTTATTTTCCATGTTGCAGTGCTACCAAATTAGTTACATCAAGTCGGAGAACGACGCATATCCATTGTTCCATTGGCTATCAATCATTTAGTACTGCCTATTCATAGGTTTAGTAGATGTTTTTTTTTTTTTTTTTTTTTTTTTCATAATATTAGACATCTCGACCAATACCTGGGAATGTCAATAACACCTGCTTGGTTATGTGTTTGTGTGTTTAGTGACCGCCAGCTACTCTGGAGGAGTGCTCAAGAGGTCTCGCACCGCCTACACGCGCCAGCAGGCTCTTGAGCTTGAGAAAGAGTTCCACTTTAACCGATATCTGACTCGACGTCGACGAGTGGAGATAGCGCACACTATGTGTCTTTCTGAGCGTCAGGTGAAAATCTGGTTTCAGAACCGCCGCATGAAATGGAAGAAAGACCACAAGCTGCCTAATACAAAGATCCGCTCCTCGAGCTCTGCGCCCTCCAACCATCACGTGAAAACGGACGCCACTCAGCAGCAGCAAACACTGCTTCCAACGCCTTGTCCCTCGAACCTATAGTGTTAGAAGCAAATCGGCACAAACGGAACTGAACAAGAAAGAAGAACAAATAGCAGTATTAGGATCGGAACTTCACAGGGTTACTTTTTATTCAGTGTACGATGAGGCAACTTAACCTCGCCTTCCCAACCTCTTCCTCCACCCTAATTTGAGCTGGAAATCACATCCTTCCTGTAAAAATCTTTTTTTCTCTCTCTCGTTCTCTCTCTCTTAAAGGAACAATAGTAGAATGTACTTTACCTTGGACGTTACGTTTTCTGTCTTTAACCGAGACATACCGAGTCTTGTTTGTGAAGACCTGCGCTAGTTACGCGTGTACAAATTTACATTTTAACTTGAAGGCACAAGTATAGGAACAATCTTCCTGGAGTAGTTATCTTATTTGTCTTAGTCCCATATTTTAGAGTATTGTTAAGTGTATTTACGTCATCAAAGCTGTGAATATTCGTGTATTTGTTTATTTGTATATTGGTGAATGATGTCAAGTTGTTTTAGTAAGCCTGTATGCAAGTAATTGTAGGCTTCCCGTGGAAATAATAAAAAATGACTTTATTGTGCATTATCCATTTAGTTTAATCCATAGACAGGACTAATGTAGGCGGTGTAATTTAGCTGGGTCCTGAATCATGTCACTGTTTTATTCCAACGTATGTTGATAACGAATAACAAAACCTTAAAAAGTCGCTATTAGACTAAAAGCTTGCCTCGGAAATGTGTATTGTTTCGGCCAACGGTTTAGGTTTACTTATTAGATTTTTAAGATATTTTAACATAGCCTATGAAAAAGGTGCACATTACAAACCAAATTATTTTGCCATCAATCTTGTGACGTTTAGTTTTTATTAATTCTATTTGGCTATCTTTTTGGCTCTGTTGATAAAATAATTAAAACGCGATTATATATTAGTGTTCCTTTAAGCTGACCTTTATTACAATACAGTGTTAAAGTACCGAATAGTTGAGCTTCCATTCTTGCTGGCTGAAATATGTGGCTTAATGCAGTATTTATTTCTAAATATTCAAACTGTTGTAGGCTATTGTGACAAAATAATATAAATTAATATTAAACACTTTGACTCATTCGTGAAATAATAATGTCAGTGCAAACAGACCTAGTTTGCGCCACCCAGTCTCTTTATTTGTTTGTTTTTTTTCCTCAGGACAATCTATTCTTAGAGTTAAATTGACGTCCATTTGAAATTTAATCCAAACTGTAGCTATTTCTCTTATGCAGTCCCTTTCCAAAATCAAATAGGCTATTTAAATAACAAATATCATTAACTCTTTCCCACATAGAAGTCTATTGAAATAAATTAGAGACGGACAGTAGGCTACTTACTAGTGTAAACTACTATTGGGGTCAAGCAGAGGACACAAACGAGCTGTCCAATCATCAAACTGAAGCACTATGTACGACCCCTTAACCTCTGACCTCGCCATATTCAGCACCCTCTAGACCATGGTTTATTTATTCCTCGAACGCATGGGGCAGTAGTGGAACTTGAATATGGCCTATATTTGAAAATTTAGGGGGAGGCCAAAACCGTAGTCTGTGTTTGTGCATAACTTACTGTACACGATTCATTTGGCATAAAATATTAATTAAATGTTCAAATTGGCTAAATTATTTGTACTTCAATAACTCGCTTTAAAACGCATCTAAATCATTTATTATAGAAAACACAAGCTTTGAAATTGACTGTTTAAACAGGTAGAAGTAATCAATGGTCGATAATTTGAGGATGCCAATTTAGGGATCTAAAGTGCACTAATATTTTTGTTTGCCTGCGTTTAACTTTCACCAAGAATAGCAGTTATTGCACAGAGACAACAACAGCCTTGGATCTTAAGTATAAAGAGTGTCTGGTCTGTTTAGTACTTTGTGGAATTTGATATCAGTATGGGTGACCGTGTTTTAAACATTCAGATTTCAAAAGGGAAAAACCTTAAATTGAAGCGAGATCCGTCATCATTGATTCAGATCTTGACTGACAGGAAATTTAAACTTCCATCATGACACCAGCACCTCACCTCTCAATCTACCATGCTTACATTTTAATTGACTGGCTCACATGACCTTCTTAAATAATAGATACCTCTTGGTTAGAAATAGACACGGGAGGTTCGGTCGGATTTTTCATTTTGCAGTTGACCGTCGACTTAGCGAGACCTCTCAGAACCGACCAGCTGCTGCTTTTCCGGTCTTCAAAAAGTGGGTTTGGAGTAAGTAATCTAAGCTTTTTGAAATCTAAATTTTTGGATGCTATAGGCTATATGAAAAACTATGCAGCACATGTTTAAAGTGCAGGTTATATACAGATGTTGTTTGTACTGATGTGAACTAAACCCGTTTTCTCATTAGGCTACTATTATATCCAAGAATTAAATAGCGGTGAATTTTCTCAAAATAATTTTATAAGTGAGAGATTTATAAGAGATTTTATAAGTGTAGATGGTCAGTTTATATACAAACGTTAATAACAACAAACAACAACAATAATGATTGATGATGATGATGATGATGATGATGATAATAATGTGCTATAGCTGTTCATAAGCTACAAAATCCCTTTAATGTGTGTCAATCACTTGTTTCTATCATTATCAAAAAACAGGCTACAAAGAAAGATAAGATCTTTAACTCCTATTTTTATTTAATTCACTTTCAACAAACGTTTCCGAACTCATGGGCAGAACTATGCAGTCAAAGATCATTGCCGTTCCACTGGCATGGTCCTCAAACTGCGTTGAGCTGTATTTAGCTTTGATGCTGACCACGGTAAATCCAAAGGGGGGGAAATTATCTTCGTCTGCGTGTTGTAGTAATCTTAGCTTGCTTCGAGGGTTCCAAATGTCAGCATTGAGAACAGATTTGTTCTGTCCCCTGGCGAGACTCCACGAACCATTTAGAGTGAAAATACAGCCCTGTCTGTTGGCTTCTTTGAAAAGCAGCAGGCCACTTTGTTAAGAAATGAAACTAAATTGCTGACCGTTTATGCTGGTCTGCATTTACTGATTTAATGATAATTAATTAAATGTAAAAAAATAAGTGATGTTATCAAAATTATACAAAAAGACGGGGATTATTTGCACCCCCTGCACTGTGCTGGTCCCGAATACTTTCTAAAAGCGTTCTTAATGAACTTTGTGCTTGGGTCAGTGGGAAGTTTAGGAGGCATGCTGAAATGTATGAAAAGCAAACAGACGGACCCCAGGGACTTCGGCAGGTTCGCGTTGCATCTAGCAACACCCCAGGGCTGTTTCTAGTTATAGCAGGCAGGTGAATATGGCTACTATTACAAAAAGGTCTAAGCAACACAAACAAGTCTGACTAAAGCGGTTTTTGAAACATGTTTATTCTTTTAAAATACCTGACTTTCATGAGTCACACTTGATAAAGCGTGCACAGCACATCACAGTAACTCAGAATAAAGAATGTTTCATGCATCGCCTTCGCACTGTTCACTTAAATTGGACCTTACATCTGTCCAAAGGTTTTTTGCATGAACATGGAAATAAAATGATAAAATAGTTCAGTTCAATCTGAAAAAAGTTTGTACTCCTTCAAGTTGTGGCTTTTGAGAGAACAAAGCATTGGTGCAAGGGGGAGAAGCGGTCCTGCCTTGCTGAGGTGATTAATTATCTACAAGGCTTCACCACGTCTGTTGGATGCTTTCAGCCTAAACACTCTGCTGCCGGAAAACAAGCAACAAATGGTGGTAAAGAGAAGGCCCCTTTCGGGACGGGTCTTCTTTCTTTTGTTTGTTGAGGTAGACTTGATAGATCACTGCTCTATAAAGATGTCAGAATTGTAGCTTCAGTTCCATGACTCTTGTAACTAAAGGTTATGATGTCTAAAATAGTACCTTCTAGTATTAACACATACACTGTTGCATATGCACATTCATCATTTTCAGTATTGCAGTGTTGACACGAGCAAATTCTAAGGTCAAAGAGAGCAGATGCTTGGTAGGTCCGCTGATAACATTAACTTCCATTCAGTTTTGTTTGACTGATTCACCGTAATCACCGAGAGAGGGCCACCTTGCACACACGAGTTCTATTCGGTAACAGTATATATACAATTTTAATGTATACAGATGGTAGCAAGCTTTGGGATGGTGTATTTTTAAGATATAATGCTAGAGGGGTAAAAAAATAAAGGAAAATCATATATTTTTTAAATATTAGGCTATTTTTTATTATTATTTTAATAAACAAGAACGCCAGCTATTGTTCTGTTGTGAATGCGTTTGTTTCCTTTAACACTGGCACACAAGAAGACTATTAATGTTAAGAGGTCCAAATACTTGTGGTGTACTTTTGTATTTGTGTATATGATGTTTACCCCCAAAACATCATATGTTCCGTCATACAACGTTCTTCAGCCAATCACCTTGTAACGTTTCGACTAATCTGTGATGCGCTATTTTTTCTGTTTTAAAAAAAGGCTAAAAAATAAGACGGAGATTTCGGACACACTACTTCCATCTTTTCCATCTATGTGATCCTCCTCAAAGGGGACCAACAACAGTCTATAAATGATTCACAGTTCAAAAAAGGTTTGCCTTTTAATAGACACTTTGTCACGTGAGTGGGGCGCATAATATGGTTGCGATATTATGATGAAGGGGGTGGATGGCATGCGAACCCCGGTCTGCTGCTGTGCTGATAGCGCTAGCCTACTTCACTAAAGTGGGGTTGGGTCATTGTGGACTTGCTGAAAAGCGGGAGAGATAGGGAGAGAAAAAAATGTAAAAGAACGAAAGACCCTGGTACGTTTTGCAGATGATGTTAAACAGCTGTCATGAACGGATATGTTTTTCTACACAGAAAAAGACAGAAAACCCTGCGAACCATGAGGATGGATTTTATTTTGAGGTATTTCCGCTGATTGTTCATTACACTAGTGAGTTTTTCGGCTCTAAGAGAAGGTCAGTTACCGTAGAATGGCGGATGAACACACGGGAGAGTCGAATTTAAGAACATTAATAAACTAAACTTGAAGCATATTCGTCAATCAACTTTTATTCATCACTTAACAGGCACTGAAACAACCATTACACACGTAAATGTAAATGTTACTTAAACGCTAAAGCAACACTTTACAAAACTAATATTGTTTTACAAAAATTAAAGAAACTTAGATTGAATTTTTGTATAGGTGTTTTCCGTGATATAAATCAGAATGCATCCGCAAAACCGGAGGAACAAAAGCTGAATGTTTATGATCAAGACGTAATTTGTATTAAAATAAAATATAATGTAAAATAAATGTAAATAAAAATACGAAATACAATTAAATGCCTTGAACAAAGTAATTGTACATGATAATACAGAGCAATTTAGGGATTCACGTCTACATTTCATCTGGTTTTTAAGAACATTTCATACTTTTGCAGGCCAAAAAGCAGTTTCTCTCGCACCATATGACTTCAATATATTGGCCTATATATATATATATATATATACTATATATATTATATATATGTATATAAATTAAACTATTTTTGTTTATTCTAACATTAATTTGATTAAATGTGTAAATGATTAATGATGATGTCTTGTATAGACTCAAATTGGTAACACTTATGTGTGGCTGAAGCCCTCTAAGTTGTAAAGGGTGTGTAAACTGGGTTTTCCCAGAAAGAATAAATCACAAGACAGCGAATAAAACGCAACAGAGCAGTGGCGGCCCGTTTGTTGCGGAGGCTCGCATGGGAAACGAGGATATAATATAAGGAGTATCATCCAGAAGCACGCTGCCGCACGAGGTCACGACTCTCCAGTCTTGATTTATGGGCTGGGGGACTTAGGGCGGCCGCTGCTTGAGAGCTAATGACCGTTCGATCTAAATTCTCTAGAAAGGAAACAAAATGGAGGAAAACTCGATAAATTTGCCCGAGTGTTTTATTCCTTATGATATTCCTGATGATACATTCTTATTTTCACACATGCGCCAATATTTTTTTTATCTTTAACTGTAAAAATACATCAATTACTTTGATTTATTTGTGCTGTTATTGTTAGGGTTCCCTCACCTATTAATTATTATATGCATTAGACCTATTAGTAGTATAATTAATTACATAAGCAAAGCAAAGAGTCGTAAGTAAAAGATTTTAATATTGATATTTCTCTAAAGCCTGGGTTAAGTAGATGTCGAGCTTTCGTCTATTGTTTATGTTAATAATCGTTTATACATTCGTTAAGCTTGTACATTATACCAAGGTCGTTTTCAGTAGGCTAATACATTATTATTATTATTATTATTGATGTCAGTTTATTACTGTGCTGGTGTTAGATACAAGTTGGAGTTCAAATAAGAAACCATTCGTAATGAGCGCAATGGTTTTCAATGAAAACAGTGTAACCCATTTGTAATAAAAACAAAAGGAAAGCTATTTGATGTGGTAACTTGTTTTAAATTAAATACACATTTAAAATAAAAATACATAAATGAGTGACAAACATACAGAAGTGTGTTTATTTTCATTTAGAGTTTTCATTGTTCAGTTAAGAGACACTGACATTAATTACTGTCTACTGTCTACATTCCTCCTGGCTGTTGAGACAAAAAATGAATAATTAATACTTTTATTTCTCGCCGTAGATCTCCAAATAAATGAATGTGCCCCATCACTAAGCCTACGAGAGACTGTGTTTTGCTTAAGGTGAGCTTTTTATTACATTACACAACTGCCATGCCTTGCTATATGTTTACTATCATTAAATTTATTTCATTTATTCAAAGGCACACACAGAGACACACACACACACACACTTAGGCTATACGGCTATACTGAAAACTGAAGACCCATAATTTCTTCCTTTTCACGTTTCTGAGGTGCAATTTGTCATTATGAAGGGGTCTGGTGTATCAACGATCAGGAGCTAACGTGAGAAATGTCTTGTAACGGTTTTAGGCGGTTTAACATAGATTAATTGCAGATTAATTCTTATTGTACTATAAAAAAGTTAAATTGCAGTGAATTCAGCTCTATATGCTGTTTGGAATGTTTTACGAAAATTACTGATCAACGTTCCGCCTAGCATTTTCCGCGCCATTAATGAAATCTCTTAGTCATCGTTTTAATGAAAGAAAAAAGGAAACAATTGCGTAAATGTCCAAAATGCTGAAATTGTCGAAAAAATCGCATACGCAAGGATTTTTAAAATCCCACTCATCAACCCACGCCGCCCGCTCTTTTCACTTTAGTTTTGGTAATCTGTAATCCAGTGGGCAGCGCGAGAACAGGAATCTGCCTCTGTGTTTACTGCTGTGCTGCGTAAGGACATAAATCTTCTTGTTTGACCGAGAAAATACACAAGCTGATGCTGGTAATTCATTCGTATGCATAAGTGTTTGATCCATAACCTCCCGTCCTCAGCTCGCTGCTCACTTTTTTTTCTTCTTGCTACTTTAGAGGTCCGGGAGTTTTATAACCTTTTTCTGTGTAGCGAAAAAGCATCCTTAGCTTTTATTGACGATTGTCCTTGGCTCAGGTTTTATGTCCAATTATTTTTTAAATGGATGGAATTTATTGAAATGTTACAGTACATTATTATTATTAATATTATTATTGTTGTTGTTATTAGAATAGACCTTGTTTATATTGTTATTGCTGCGAGTAATAATCTTCTAAAATATATGTAATTAATGCAAGTAATTCAGTCATTTCAAGCCAGTAGTATCTTTATTTCAGTTTTGAATTGTTTAATAACAGTCAAGTTTATATTTGTTTGACACATAACTTCTAACAAATAGGCCTACTTTAGCGTAATCTTCAAGTTATAGATTTTATAAAGTTGTATGTATATGGTCCTGACTATTCAAAGGGGAAAACTGCTTTCTGTGCTTGAGAAGGCGCTTCATTTGCATAATTTTTCTTGTCTACGGTGACGCTCTGTTTCGAGGGAGTTCACTAGGGTGTGCATGAGTATGTGTTAACGTAGCCTACTAGTTTGTGCACGTTAGTGATACACGAAAGACTCACTAGAGCGCAGCCCATGGTGGCATTTAGTATAGGTCCGAGAACACAGGCGTTCATTTAGTAGAATGCATTATGTATGTATGTGTGAAGGTACTTAATCTTTACTGCCAGGGCGCAAGAGACAACTTTCGTTATTTGGCTGTTATACTGATCTGCGTCGAAAAAGAAAAAGACAGAAGGAAGGAACTTAAGTCCTCGAGCACTACTGAGTCGCTGCTTTACTGCAGATACGTCCCACGACTTCTGCAAGTGCAGCTCTGGCTTTGTTGTCTTTCCGATTTAGCTTTACCCTGGACCGCTGTTTGATCGATTTCTGCCGCTGAATGAGAGAAGATCGCGCCGTGCTGCGCGCTGCTCGTCAGAGAGAAAGGTAAGCGGGACAGAGTTCTCGCATGGCTGTTAAATGGCGAGTTTGTGATTTATGACCGCGCGACTGAAATCTCGGTTCAGGGAGAGTTCATACTCGCACATACACACACACACTCACTCACAGTCAAGCCAGATTCCTCCCGTGCAGCAGCTGGGTCTCCTGCTTTGTGGCTTTAGCGTCTTTTCTTTTAGCTTTCCATGTGTATGATAGTGCCAGAGAGCGAAATAGTGTAAAACAAGCATGGATCGGTCGTCTTGAAATTGAAGAGGCCTCTTGGTCTCAGTATGTTATTTGGGCCTGATTTTATATCTATTGATTGTAAATGTTTTTTAATGATTTTTATGATCTTGAAATGATTTTTATTGAGCCGATTAGTAGTTAATCAGTATATTATTATTATCTTTGTTTGTTGTTATTATTAACGATGTTATTAGCCTACTGAAATTGCTTTCCATATATTTTATTGTGCGATCAAAGTAAATCATGATTCTTTTGATTTCCATTCTTGTGATCTTGTCTTCATTTTTTTTAAAGTATATAAATGCATGTCGACTTGTGGGATAGGCTATATTTAACGGTATTTATCTTTCAAATATCAAATAATACTTCAGAGTGGAACATTGTACCAGAGTGGCAAATATAATAACGTTTCAGTGGTTATTTCTGCGCTCTGCACCAGTCCCGGGCCGTAGCAATAGCATTTTCCCAGCTCGGTGACCCCTCATGCATCCACCGGTGCCAGTTAGTTACCATTATTCATTATTTTGGGCTGGCGAGGGAGAGATAGTGGCGTGGTTTGGGAACGCGCGTCTGCCCGGTTTTTCAGGTTTCCTGCTACTACAACTTTCGAACCCAAACAATACACGCAGAGGCTTGTATTTATGTAGACTAAAATGTCATGAACACCTTAACACCTTAAGAACTAAAAATCAGACATTAACTTGATAATTGACCTTTGTTTAGAATAGAAAACTTATATTTAACATTAAAATTAAAAGGCTGCATTATAAAAAGCTGTTCACAATGAAAATGATGATAGCCTCGCATAAATTCAGGACAATGATTGTTGTTTGTTTATAGCCCTAATAATTTATTATTCTATCTACATTAACGCAATGCTATATTATTATCAGGAAATATTGGTTTTATGTGTTTATTTGTGTATTTTTTTAAACATGTTAACATATAGGCTATAGCTTATTTTGATTGGATAGTATGATTGCTTTAAATAGCCTACTTTAAGCGGCCAGCACGTTCTCGGTTATGTTGGCTATTGTTGCAGCTGGCCATAAGGTAAGTGGTGACCGGCTCTCCCAGTCTCGCCACAGTGTCAACTGAGCTTTGAAAAGTAAGATGGATAGGCCTTATTTCATGCGCTCACCGTATCTTCTCTCACCGTAGGTTCACCCGTAGAGCCCATTGGCGAAGAGGTGTCACGTGACTACGTCGAGCCAATGTTCTTCTACGAAGGTGTCAGGACCTTGTCAGAAAGTGAAATAAACATTGGGAAACGGCGAGATGCAAAAAGCGACCTATTGCGACGCCTCGGCAATTTACAGTGGCTTCCACTATCAAAGCACAAACGGTTTAGGTTATGATGCCAATCAGGAGCAATATCTCCAGGCCCTTCATGTGGAAAGTGAGTACCATCGACCGGCCTGCTCCCTGCAGTCCCCTGGTGGTTCTGCAGCTCTGCACGAACCCAATGAAATCTCCGAGGGCTGCCAACGGAGTAAAGGGACACAAGCCCCAGTACCAGATCTCCCCGACAACAACCAGCCCCCTACTGACCCTTCCGGACCATCTTCCCCCAGTGCCCTGAACCAAATTCTGAGCAATGATACCACCGCCAAGAGCCCAGGGCACGCATCTCCAACGCCAACCACAAGGAAACACATTTTTCCATGGATGAAGGATTCCCGTCAGAACACAAAGCAGAAATCTTGTAGTACCATTTCAGGTGATTACATAAACCACATTATAGCACCTTAAATTAAATAGCCTAAATATATACATGTGTATAAAATAATATATAAATGAATACGGGCAATAACGTGTAATTTTAGCTAGCCTATGGAGTAAGTATTCACATGGAGTTAGTATTCTTTTTTTTTTCTTTCTTTTTTTTTAAACATGATTTGCAGTGTGTAGTCACCTTGGTAAATAGAGTCTGCTAAAAACCTAAATGTTCAAAAATATATATAGGCTACATGGAATTTATAATTTATATCACCTTTCCATTGGCTCTTTAGTGTCTTGTTTAGTTATGATACATTGAACCACATGTAAACCACACCTATAGGATAGTGCTTTTTGAGGTAATTGGACAGGTTTGATGTTTAAATTCTGAGCTTAGCAAAGGCTGTGTGCACTGATGACACCCCAACACATACCCCTGTCTGTAAAAAATTATATGACCAATAAGTTGACAATGTGTTTTTACATTACTTTAACTCATCAAAATATTATATTGGTAATTGGTAAAATATTATGGAACCGCAAACTCAAAGTACTGGAAAAATAATACAGTCATAATATAGTTATGGAAAAACTGTACAGTTGGCTAGTGACTGCATCCTCCCTCTGCCCTACTTCCAGAACAGACTATGCCACTTTTCTCTACCTAGTTTTGTTTAACCTATACTGAGAATAAGTAAGCTGTTTTGGTTTTGAAATAGTCATAATGTGCTTGGTTTACCAGTGATTGCCTGATATTATTACCCTTCAACCCTTAAAATGTATAGAACTGTATAGAAATGTATATTTAATGGCACAATTACATATGCTGTTGTACCAGCAGGGGTTTGAGTGATTTAGTTTTTTAAACAACAGCAAAAGCAATGGATGATGAATATTATACAGTGAGGTCTATGGGACATGCGCATTAACGCTTTTCGTTGTATTTCTTGTCCTCATACAGTAGAGAGCTGCGCTGGAGACAAGAGTCCCCCCGGTTCTGCCGCCTCCAAGCGCGCTCGTACTGCATACACTTCTGCTCAACTCGTAGAACTGGAGAAAGAATTCCACTTCAGCCGTTACCTCTGCCGCCCGCGACGAGTGGAAATGGCTAATCTGCTCAATTTGACGGAAAGGCAGATTAAAATATGGTTCCAGAATCGCAGGATGAAGTACAAAAAGGACCAGAAGGGGCTAGGAATGATGCCCTCTCCTGGAGCTCAGTCTCCTCACAGTCCCGTAGCTCTGTCATCCGGTGGCGGAGGAGGGGGTGGGAGTGCATATTTAAGTTCAATGCATTCTCTGGTTAACAGCGTGCCCTACGATTCACCCTCTCCAGCATCCTATAACAAACTCCAGCCTAATGCATGCAACCTTCCTACGTCATACCCACCTCCTCTGAATAACTGCCCGCCTCCTCAGAAGCGGTATCCAGGGACTGGCACAGCCACGCCGGATTACGACACGCATCATCTTCAAGGCAACAACAATTACGGGACACAAGTGCAGGGTAGCCCGGTTTATGTCAGTGGTGGTGGAGGCTACTCGGATTCTTTGGTGGGGATGGGGGCCTCTGTATTTGGCCTGACACATCTACCGCACCCACCTCAAGGCAATATAGACTACAACGGCGCTATCACCATGGGAAACAGCCATCAGCAAGGAACGTGCCAACCAAACCCATGCACATTCACAGAACTTACACCGCACTATTCTCAGGGAAGAATTCATGTAGCACCCAAACTGACGCATCTATAGTGCCGATGCCATGTATTTCTCTCCCAGTCCACGGCACACATTTGCGCTCCGTCTGACTGCGTTTTGGTTCATATAGTTTTCCTGACATAGCCTCAGGTGAAACAACCTTGTTGTTGGTTTTACTTAATACATAAAAAGGAAATTAAAGTTCCTCAAAGCTCAAATGTCATGGCATCATGGGAATATGTAGGCCTATTTATATTGTTTAAGGAAATCTGAAACAGGGTATGGAAACACATATTAGAACACAGTTTTATGATTTTTTTTTAACGTGAATTTTAAAGTCTTCCAAATTCCTCTCAGTCCACGATTTAATTTCTGTTTTGCATTTTGCACTTGAGGAAGGATGCATATGAACACGATTTCTTATTCAACAGTCTTATACAGCGTGAGCTCGTATTTTTTAGGTCTTTCAAATGTATTTATTTGTTTCCATGGACAGTAAATTGTGTTAGCCCAAATCCTTAAGATAATGGGTAAAAGGAAATCAGATCCTGCGACTCTCCCATGTCAGTGCTGAAACAAGTGCTAACAGGCAGATTATCAAAGGTTGATGTGTTCAAATATTAATCAATGTGTGCGAATGTTAATCATGTGTTGCTTAGAGTCGAAAGAGACAGCGATCAGATACTCATACTTTTTATTTGTTCGAACTTTTTTTTTAATGTCATACATTCCATGCTGCTCCACTTCTGAAGAAATAAAAGACACTAATTGACTTCTGTATTTGCCTTCATAAAAGAGGGGTTATACAACAAAAGCATCAGAAAATTAGCAATATAATAAGCACATCATTTGCTCAGTGCACGTCACTGTTTGGTTCAAATTAAGCAAAATTAAAATAAATTATATATTAATAAAATGACTGAAAGGCATTTGGAAATAGGAGAAACATCCTAATACTGAATCTACTGAGTATGAGTGGTACATCGTCATTTCCGGCGGTCTTGCAGTTTGTGAAAATTGCAAGAAATCCCATCCATTGTCGTGACAGTCTCCTACAGGCCTCCAGCAGTGCCTGTGGGAGAAAAAAAAGTCTTAAATGCTTAAGCCCAGCCCTCGTTTAGAACAACAACAGTGCAATGTATAAAAGACAGATGCAACATAAGCAGCAGAAAGCGAGAAAGAGAGAAATGCACATCACATCACACACACAAACACTCACACACACACACACACACACACACACACACACACAACACATCTACGTAAAATTATCTGAAACAACTTGTCATTTGAGTCCAAATGGTCAATGGTCATTAGTAATAGTACTCGAGATTGACATAATTTTTCACATTTTAAGTCTAAATTTAGAGACCCATTCTTTAATATCAATCATGTTGTTTCATAATTGTACTTCACACGAAATTACATTAAATTAAATGACTAACAGCTTTGTTGTGTAGTACACTGGTTAAAAAGTAAATTGCTAGTAAAAAAAAAAACGACAACTATAGTTTCAAACAAAAATGCCCTTCACTAGCCTATATTTAGCCTATCAAATTATATTACTGTCTTAATGTTAAAAATAAATGCAATATACTTGTACCTTGTAGTTCCCTGTAATAATGCCTTAATTCTATAGAAGGATATACCCTTAAATAATGGCATAAGGTTAGCAGGAGCTTGCGCGAGACAAAGTTAATAAATTTAGGACCCAAGATTGTTAACCCAAGATGTGGTTATGGAAAAAAACAGGGTCATGTTTTCACCGACTTGCAAGTGCCACCTCCCACATATAACCACTTTTCTTGACGACTCCAGAACCCTAATGTGCTGTTATCACAACGACATTAGCGTGTCCTTTCATTTATCAAATTATGCAATATGAAAGAAACTACTTACTCATCGATAGCAAATTAGGCCAACTGCTCCTTGAAAGTTTATGTCTGTAAATGTACATCTTAAAATGGCCACTTTAAACCTGTTTATGATCGAGAGAAACGGGCAAATCTCTCTAATGGAGCCTTTTCCAGCCTCTCGTTCTACCAGGATTTGATCTGCGTAGAGTAAAAAGGTTTAAATGTGTTGTGGGGGCATGAGGCTGTCAAACCTTTTGGCAAGTAAGATTGATCACGCGCATGCTTCTAGAACTATTTGTTTAGTATATAAGCACTGAAACTACAAACGACAAAAGTACTAGTTTCGTTTACGTTTAACACAGGCTATTTCCGCATAATCCGCAAACCGGCAAAAAAATTCAAATGTTAGCATAGAAAGTCCCCTCCTTGTGTAGAATAAAACAAAACGTAACAAATTACTTTTAGTTTAATCTTAAAGGGGTAGTTCACCCAAAAAATTAAATTCTGTCATTAATTACTCACCTAATTGTTCCAAACCCGTAAGACCTTCGTTCATCTTCGGAACACAAATTAAGATATTTTTGATGAGATCCGATAGCTTTCTGACCCTTCATAGACAGCAACGCAATTGTAATGTTCCCAGGTCCAGAAACATAGTAAGGACATCGGTAAAACAGTCCATGTGACATCAGTGGCTCAACTTTCGAGAATACTTTTTGAGCGCAAAGAAAACAAAAATAACAATTTATTCAATTCGTCTCCCCCGAGTTACGTCTTCCGCCATTTTAGAGAGTATCACAACGCATACGCACACTTTCCCCTAAGCGTAAACAATGCCACTGATGTCACATGGACTGTTTTGCCGATGTCCTTACTATGTTTCTGGACCTGGGAACATTACAGTTGCGTTGCTGTCTATGCGGGGTCTGAGAGCTCTCACATGTAATCAAAAATATCTTAATTCGTGTTCCGAAGATGAACGAAGGTCTTACGGGTTTGGAACGACATGAGGGTGAGTAATTAATGACAGAATTTTCATTTTGGGGTGAACTAACCCTTTAATCTAAAAGATCTATATTGAATGTCAGTTGCTTTGTTTCAGAAAATAACTTCACTTATGTTTACATTTTACATTCATTGATTTATCCAAAGCGATTTACCAACTGAAACATCATGAAGCAATTTGTCACAGAGCCAACAACATTCATAGTAGACTTCACAATGCCAGGTTTAGTAGAATCTATATTAGGAAACAAGCTAGAGTACAGGTAAAGTGTTATGTGATATTAACAAGCTATAAAACAAAGGTAGGCCTAAAGTTTTATGTGATATTAAGATTTTTAGTACTTACGCTAATCCTCACTGTTCAAACATTGCGGGTATGCTTGGTAAAGCTTCCAGTTGAAAACATCTGGTATCAAGAAGCGTTTTACTTCAAATATTTACTGACAAAGACGTAGATCCCCATCGAAGAGAGAGCTAGCGAGCGAGAGTATCCTTCATAGTTTAATATAGGCTACAGACTTTGAATGTTCATTTTATCTTGCGCGTTATTTTGTAAATTATGTTTAATAGGGCTTGATAGAATAATAATTTATTTATATTTCATCGCGATTATCTACTATCGTTGATGACCTTATAAAATGTTCTGTAAGTGGGTTTGTTTTATGGAGCTGTTCGTTTTTGTCTAACCAGTGTATTTTAAGAATTGATAGGCGGAACATTACGTCAATAGATTTGCGTGTGGGGGAGGGGATATGTGATTTCAATGTATTTATGTGCCATATTAATTGTACAATAAGCTGGGCTGAAACAACTGTCTTTTCAGGCCAAATGAGAAAAAAAAACTTCTGTCAGTAGCAGGCGTAACTTATTTGGCAAATGTACTGGAGGAAGACTGATTCCCTCACATTATTTATGAAACCAATACACAGAGAGAATGGACGTGCCTGTGCAGTAGGGGCAAAAGGGAGGTTCTACTTCTAATATGCACGTTTTTAGATTGACTATGAAGCTTCAGAGCCTCTGCCTTTAGCGAACACAATGACACCGATGTACATAACAGCAGTGACCTCCCTCTTAAGAGAGGAGTTGCTCGAGGAAGTTCTACGGATCGATCTGTCAAGCTGGATCCTTTTGAATAAACCCCAAATTGCCATTGGGTAAAGGTAATCATGTGACATCTGAGTCTCCTAAATGCAATATTATCGATAGTAATCTATCCACACACAGGCATAATTAGTTATTATAAAATAATTTAAATTTAATTTTTTACATTAAATTGTTTACATTTTCTCCACATAGCCTGCTTATTTTAATAGAGAGAGAAAACTCTTAGACTTACACGAAGCCAAACTTTCCATGCCCGCGCTCTCGGGGCGTGGGACAACAGGTTTGCAATGAATTACGAGTTTGAGCGTGAGACGGGTTTCATCAATAGTCAAGCCATCGCTCGCGGAGTGCCTTACTTCTTTCCCCCCTGTTGACGACTTATTTCAGAAGTCATCAATCAAAAGTTCAGCGCGCACGAACCTTCACCCTCTTGTCCTACCTCCTTTCGAGCACACCATCCCAAGCTTGAGTCTCGGAACTCATTCACGCCATGCAGGGCCCCGGCAAAGCTTAGATGGGGGAAGCCCACTACAAGCCAATTCTCTGACCCCGGAATACACGTGGATGCGCGAAAAGAAGACCAACAAGAGAAACTGTCCTCTTATACCAACCGGCTCCTTGACTCCTACAGCGGGAGTCATTTGCTTCTCTCCAAAAGGTGAGTTGGGAAAACCTAAGCGAAGAGAGATGGGGAGAATTAAGGTCATTAAAGGTCTGAGAGAAATAATGAGCATCGCCATACATCTGCACTATCATCTCCACGCTATTTGCCTCATATTATACTCATTTACGACTTAAATGTTTGACTCTCTAGCTTAATTCAAATCAGTAAGGTCTTTATGATGTCTGACGTGTAATGAAGAATGATAGATTACTGTTGTGGTGCAAGGGGCCGCTCGGGCATTCATTAGAAGATGGTAGTTGGTACCACGCACACACTGGTGATGCAGTTCGCGGTCTACAGGTTTTTTTTTTTTTTACTATACTTTTTAGTTAAACAGTTTGTGTTATCACATTTTACAGTTAAGTTTACATTAACGTTGCGATAGACAAATAGGTGTTGCCATCTCGCATATGTTTGACTAAGCTACATAATAAGTGTTCGAGTGTTCCTTTGTGGACTAATTTTTTCAGGCTCACCCGAGCTTCCCGAGGGCGGTTTGTCTAGTGGAGAAGGAGGTTCACGCCGCCTGAGAACAGCATACACAAACACACAGCTTTTAGAGCTAGAGAAGGAGTTCCACTACAACAAATACCTTTGCCGACCGCGCCGTGTGGAAATAGCCGTGCTTCTCGACCTTACAGAACGCCAGGTCAAAGTGTGGTTCCAGAACCGACGGATGAAGCATAAACGCCAGACCCAGATTAAAGACATCCACGGGGAGCTAAGCAAGACAACTGTCGGCGAGGATAATGGTGCACAAAGCGACAAGGACGCTTCGATTTGTGGCCTGAGTCATGGTAGATTAGATAGAGAGTCGAACTCTTTTCAAAACGACCTGTCAACAGTCTCTGGGCAGTCCTGTAATGATAACGACATGCAAACTTTTGATATGTTTTCTAACAGCTTTATGAAAAGAAGTCTAAAATATGTTTCCAGTCAGTCACCTACTGCTCTGGGCAAGGGGACAATAATATGCAATAGTAACCGATGTGCCAGTCGGCTCGCCAGTCCGGACAATTGCGGTTCCCCGCATGTTATGGACATGTCTGTGCAGGATTTAAACTTTTTTTCGACTGACTCATTTCTGTCTGATGCAGCTTCGCCAGCACTGTACACGTCTCTGGAAAGCCCAGATGATGTATCAACAGACTTTTATTTCTTTAAGGATTCTCTGACTACAGCTGATTTACAACATGCAAACTACTGATTATCAAAGTGGATCAGTGAACAAATGGAAGGATAAATCAGGAGTTTTAAATGTTGATTTTTTTAAAATATTTTTTTGCAAGATGGGTGTAATTGACGCGATTATGATAACATATCGAAGGTAAGCTGTATAAGCCCTGTGCGCTGTATTTAGTAATATAATGCATAGGCCTAACGCATTCATAACAGAAGTATTAGTTTAGAATATCTTATTTTTATTTTTGTATCGAGTATGTTCTGTGCTGCTTATTTTTGTAAAAATAAACATACTTTCTAAATACAAATGTCAAGACAATATTCTGTTCTCAAATTAATAGCAATTGCAACAACTATTTCTAAGTATTTATTGCTTAGTCGCTACGAAGTTTAAATACATTATACCAATCATAACACTTCAAAAATAAATAAGTAAATTAAAACAAAACAAATGAACATTTACTCGATTCACGTCTACAATATTCTTTGCAAGCTATACAAAATGTTTGTCAAAAAAAGTTATTCAAATGTGTGTGAAATGTACATTGATTTGGTAATTTCACATTTTATGTTTCTCATTTGTTTGATTTCCATGCTGAAACAATGTTATAAGATGTTATGGAAAAATCTGTACTAGTTAGTTAAACCTCTGAATGAATGTGCAGAAATAATTACTTATGAAATATTATGTTGTCCATTTTGCACGATGCAAATTATTATAGCCTGACTGTATAATTACTCCTACTAGGCCTATGTTTGATATTATACATATTCATGTGTGCATTTTTCAAATGTTTCATTTGAAATGTTGTCACAATTTAAATCACAAAACCGTGTTCAAATATGGCTTCCTCGCCAGAGCTGGCTCTTTGTCTCAGACTCTTTTCTCCACTCCGCGTGGGGAAATGCCGAGAATGTTTCTTTCCATAACTAACTCATAAATCAAAGTCTTTCAGGCAAGCTGACAGCACCAAGACAATCACTGCCTGTGAAAAGTCTGCCCAAATAAGTGTTTTCACTCACTGTTTATCATTAAGAAGATTTTGGTTCCTGAAGCACAACCCACGTGGACGGTTAATAATAATTCATTTTTATTGGCGTTTTAACATCCGACATTAGGATTACACAAAACACTCATAAATTACATATTTCATTGCGCGTGGCATACGCTATTTGTCTTAGTCTCTTTTAGTTTTTTTTCTTCTTGTCCTTCTATCCTGACTGATATAACGTGATAGAAATGGTTTATGAACTCTATATTAAAACCTTTTTTCCAGACATTTCTAATATTAATAAAACAGTATTATAATGACAAAAGCATATTTTTATGTTCACATATTTCTCACACACATTTCCTAAAGACCAAATATTGTCTTATGTGAATGTGACTGAAAATCTCTGCAAGATTTGAAGTGATTCTGCTTTTTAAACTTCAAATGATTCGTATAGTCACAATTTGCTTAAATGCATTTGCTATCTGCTTTAAGGTTCTAATTTATACTGTGTTAATACTCTGGCTCGCTACAAGATGAAGAATAGCCGCAATAAACAAAACAGTAAGTGCATTACAACAGCTGTTATTTTTCTTTCCTTGTTTGTCAGGGGCCATGTTAAAAAAGGATGTTAAGAAGAGAGGATGAGAAATACTAGGCCGTCAGAAGCTTGTGGAAAGCGCCATTTTGAGGACAAAAAAATAACATCTCTAGTAAAATGTCCTTTTCATCCAGAGGGGGCGCACGTCCCCCCCTGCTCATCAAAAGGCTAGGGCAAGGCTGGGCAACTTCGGTCCTGGAGGGCCACTGTCCTGCAGAGTTTAGCTCCAACCTTAATCAAACACACGTTTTGTGTGTGGCCACTTTGTGACCACTGATAACAAAACATCTTTCAGCAAAACAAGCAATATGTGACAAAGTTCTGTTTCGTTTTTGCTGGATGTTAAAATTTCCATAGGTTGTACATATAAATCGCTTATAGCAGCAATAAATCTACAATGGGCTATAGCACAGGCTTTTTATTAAGACTCAGCCTTATTAAATTATTAAACCATTCTAATGAAAAGGTAACCTATCCAGATAAAAAAAATACAATCAGTTTTATAACCAGTGTATCATTTTTTTTACACAAAACCAACTTGACAAACGCCGATGACTATAGCCTAGCAGCCTCACAAATCAGCGCAACTGACGCAAAATATACAATAAACCAGAAGTAAAAAAAAAATCATTCACTTTACATAATTGCCTGTGGTTTTTTGGAGCTCATCTTACCTGACGCATTTCTTCAACATATTTCCCCACACCAGTATGTTGCTTCCTGGACGCTGTCTGTGAGACAACGTCCCTCCTTGCTCCTTTCCCAGCGAATCCATCCTTTCAATGGGGGATAAGGTGGGCCTACGTCACGTTTATCGACAAGAGGTCGGCATTTACATAAGCCTGGTGTTTAACGACAACCTGTCAGTGCAAGGCCACTTAAGATCAAGATGAGACAGAACAACTGATCACTGGCTGACCCAGCCCACGTGACTGTCACTGGTCATTCATATCACTAGCGCGCGGACACTCCCCAATCCACGACTGATTGAAGGAGGCAGAAGGGTGGCTCGGCTCAACCCCGGGTGAGTGGTGCGACGCTAATCAGTCCCCGGGCCCAAAGTTCTGTCAGTGTGGCAGCAGAGACGCCAAGGAAGATGCCACAATGAGCACATTCTTAGATTTCTCGGCAATAAGTGGTGGTGGAGATGGAGGTGGCGGGGGCTCGTGCTCAGTCAGAGCGTTTCATGGCGACCACGGACTTTCAACATTCCAGTCGTCGTGTGCTGTTAGGGTAAATAGCTGCAGTGGGGACGAGCGGTACATGTCCAGTAGATCATCACAAGACGCAATTAACCCTCAGCCACATCAAGTCGGCTCGTACCAGTCCCCCGGGACTCTGTCAATTAGGCCTACCTACAGCGCCCATCCAAGTTACGCGACTCAAAGTTTTTGCGCTGGATACAGTCACTATGCCCTAAATCAGGATGTGGACTCGTCTGTGAGCTTTCCCCAGTGCAGCCCCTTAGTTTACTCTGGAAATATTTCCTCCACGGTTGTGCAGCACCGTCACCATCGCCATGGTAACAGTGGCGGAAACGTTCACCTCCACGGCCAGTTCCAGTACGCCACATATGGTAATAGTTCGGATCAGGCAAACCTTACGTTTGTGGCGGGCTGCTCAAATCCGCTATCCCCTCTGCATGTGGCTCATCACGAAGCATGCTGTTCACCTCTATCAGATGGCGTGTCAACAGGGCAGACATTTGACTGGATGAAGGTTAAACGGAACCCGCCAAAAACAGGTAAGTAGCTGGAGAGCTTTCACATGTCGAGGTCTAATTTACCATTGTGTTTTCCCCTCCGGATACAGTATTTATGCTACGAATGAAAAAGATAACAAATACTGACTTGTTTGTTATTTGAACAAGGTTGTGTAAAATTCTGGAAAACTGGTGTGATATAATTAAGTCAAGATTATGCGTGCACACACTCATTTATTCATCTATTTATCGTCTTTCTTCAGGGAAAGCTGGAGAGTATGGATTTGGTGGGCAGCCAAATACTGTACGCACAAATTTTACTACAAAACAGCTGACTGAGCTTGAAAAGGAGTTTCATTTCAATAAGTACTTGACTCGCGCAAGGCGGGTGGAGATCGCGGCTGCGCTTCAACTGAACGAGACTCAGGTGAAGATCTGGTTCCAAAATCGTCGTATGAAGCAAAAGAAGAGAGAAAAGGAAGATATTTTGCCCAAATCTCAGTGCGAAACGAAGGATGGTCACGAAAAACAGGAGGATGCATCCGAAAAGTCGCTCTCCGCACCACCCTCTCCCTCTCCAACTTCCCCGACTGTTGATGCCTCCTCGAATTAAAAGGCTCGTTTCTTCTGTCAACCTGTTAATGATATTGCAGTACTGTTAGTGACTCTCGTGTCAAGGTTATTATCAAAATCATCATGTGACATCAGTGAAAGTATCATACAGAGACCAGTGCACATCTTACAGATTTTGACCACTCAGTATTTACATTTGCTACTTTGTGTTATTGAGAAATTACTCTTAATTGTCTTGGGCACCTTGTCAAGCACCCAGAAATAGCAAGTTGCTGCACTTTTACACGTTTTTGGTCAGACTTGCACCATTTGTCAAAATGCCTACCTCAACAGCCAAAAGAAATGCAATATATTGAAGGGATGTATTATTAAGAGATACGAATCAATGGTACGTTTCGCCAGAGGCTTGTTTGAACATACTGACAACTTTTCTGGACTGTGCATAGTGTTAACCCTGATGTTGTGTATGTGTTGTGAGTTCTGCAACATGATGCGCAACTCTTTAAAGTTGTCATCCGATCGTACTGAGTTTTATCAGTCAAAGATGAAGACTCAAGTCTCCTTTAGAAACATGCTTTAGAAAACAATCAAGATACGGGTGAATTAAATGTGTGAATTAAAATTTCTATTAATTACAATTTCTTTGAACACTGGTGTGATACTCTTGGTGGTGCCAATGCCTTGTATAAGCCTCACACAGCCACACTTAAATGTCAAAAATATTTCTGACAATCTGGAAACTTAAAATAATCTACAAGTTATTTAGCCTATATAACGTTTAGGTACAGGTGTCCATATAGGTTTATTTGTTTGTTTGTTTTTGTGGCCGTACTGTTATGCTTGATTCATCGATTTGCTTGTTTGCAGTCTCAATCCACAGATAATTCGCTCTCTGGCTCTTTAACTGATATATGCATCCGCGAGTGGTTTCTTCCTCAGGGACGAAGCTATATTGGCACATGGTAAGCATGTTTATCCACGAAAGAAGATGCGCAATGCTGTCACGGTCACTCGTGATGACAACCCTATTGACCTGTTAGTTTATTGAAGGGAAACGGAGGACAACAAGAGAGAGAGAGAGAGAACATCGATTAAATCATCTCAACTATCGACAAGGATGAGTCAATCTGACCCCATCAGTGTTCATGACATGTCTGATTTCTCATATCACAACCTATCAGTAAGGCAGTAACAGCGCATAATAACGAGCAAAAAAAAGTCTGAATAACAGATGAAGGCCAAACATCACGTTCAAGTAGACTTCAGATATCTTCTGTCATTTCCTGCCTCGCACCCGCTCCCGCTCTCTCTCTCGCTCTCTCTCTCTCTCTCTCTCTCTCTCTCTCTCTCTCTCTCTCTCTCTCTCTCTCCTCTCTCTCTCTCTCTCTCTCTCTCTCTCGCATTCACACACTCACAAATACAGGCATGACCAAATAGTTGCCCATAGAGCACAGAAAATATCTTCTAGGACCCATTGACATGCTGCTTTAAAGCACACCACATATTTTTTCTTTTAGTTAATTAAAAAAATTATTTTCTCTATACCCTCACAACGGTTTAGTTTGAGCTTCACCTTAAATCCACCTGAACATGAGGGTTGCGTGTAAGTCTGCATGGAGCCTAAATATCTCCTGGTCTCCTGGGTGCGTAAGGTCTTCTTCCTAAGGCGCAACATGTGTTTGTTTGTTGATGTTCAAAACAATAATCCTATTAATGTACTTTCTAAATTGCAAATTATTATCTTAGAATTACAGATTAATAATATCAAAGGAAAGATAACTTTACAACTTTACTCTACATTTTCGGACATGGGCACACCTGTGAATGCACTGAAAATACTGTCCACTATCGATTTGTCCTCATGCTGAAGTGACGAAAAATATCAACAGAAGAGGGCTCTCTGAATTTTATAATAGTTATATATTTATTGTGCATTGCACTGAGTTGAAAATAGTTAATAATTCGATCAATTTATCTAAATAGTTTTATCAAAATACAAAAAAAGTATAACAAAATAAAAAATAGCATTAGAGAAACATTTACCTAATTATTTAAAATTAGAAGCAGAAGAAAGAATTAGGCAGGAGATAAACGCAAATCAATCTAAAATTTCCATTCTGGGATTTGAATGTCACCCTGTTCCGTCTCTAATCACCAGATTTAAGCAGGAGCACTCGTGACTGAAAATATAAATGCGATTATGTTCTTGGCAGTTTAGGTACGCCAATAACAAAAACAGGTTACCAAAAAAACAAAAACTAAAAAACAATTCGTTATACAATGAGTATGTTTATATTTTGCGATATCTAATCGTCAATTTGGCCGTGTTTTAAAGAAACTTATTACCAAATATTATAAATTGAAATGTTACTTACATTTCTATAAAAGGGAGATATGATCTATTATTATTGTAATTTCTGAAATTATACATTTGTTTATTCATCAAATTATTTACTGAAATTATGATCAGGGATTTAAAGAAATATTGAAGCTCTTGACGATCAAACTTCATGAAACATTCAGTTCTTAATGAAACTAAGAGAGCAAATTAACGAAAAGAGAGTTCGTGAAAATAGAATACGCTACAAACAAAAAAATAGAACTCACCTCTTTTAATTATCCCATAATAATAATAACAACAACTTAATGATTATAATAACAACAACGTAAATATAATATAATAATAATATAAGGTTTTATTGTTGTTAAAACGTATTATTTCAAGCACATATTTAATTTAAAGGTTATTGTTTCGAAATCGAGGAGTGATGCGACTTTGCATTGGCCTGACCCTCGAAAGAAAACCCCGGGGTCATTGAATGGTCACTGAGCCCTGAAATTATTGATTTTCACAAGGAGTGCTAAGTTTTATAAGTTTAAAACAAAACTAATTGAACTTACAAAGTTTTATATAAAAGAAACGCAAATTTACCAAAAATCAGGGCTATATATTTGAATATCAACAGGAAGATTTTCTTCATTTATTTCACGAGTCTCCTTCAATCATTTTCTTGGTCTGTTTAGGCAGGTTTCTGAAGTAAGGTTCCTGACCTGTTGGTCACTTTGGATTATACATGTGTGAGAGACAGAGAGCACAAGAGAAACAAATTAGCTTGGTCATTTAATGTGGACACTGTTGCTGGTTTTAATGTTAAAACAAATGTCTAACATAAATACATTTTCCCCCTTGTGGACTGAACTTACAAATCATTATTTTGTAAACCATTGTTCTAAACCTCAAAAATGTGTTATCGTTTTTGTCTATATTCAGTATTGTTATTAAAAGTTATTTTTTCACTCAGTTATTCTCTCCTGTTTTAATGGAAATTAACCCTTACCCATTCTGCAAAAGAATATAGAATAATACTAAACCAGAAGAATACTGTTTGACCGTTAAAGTATAGGCAAAAATGAAGAATCAACACTAAAAGCTTTTCTTGTGGCCTTGCTTTGATTAATTATAACAACGTAACAAATAGCTTTAAGTGTCAGAAATAATCAAGACAGCAAAATGCTTTCATTGGAAAGAGTATTAAGCAAAACACACACACAAAGATTCACACGTATGTGTCACGGTGTTGCTGTGCCAGAGAACAGGCAGGACAACGAGGATGAAGGATACAAGAAACTTTTAATAACTTAACAAGAGGGTAGGAGCACACACACGCGCACACACACACACACACGCACACGCACGCACGCACGCACAGGGTAACATTCATAATAACTGACAAACTGGAACACAATGGACAGGAACTGATATAGGGTGGATAACGAGGGGCAGACAGGTGAGCACAATGAGGTGATTAACTAAATGAGAACAGGCAAAACCAAATAAGGACACAGAGGGAGAAACCATAATAGACAGTCCACAGGGGCGTGACAGTATGACAACATACAGACTTAACAACACACATATAGCAAAAATATACTTCAAAGATCAAACGTTTAATGGACTGCAATGTCTGAAAATCTTTTTCAAGCATGATAGGGAAGTAAATTAAAATATAAAACTTCTCTTAAATAATTTTATAGTTGTTTTACTGGGATTGCATGTTTGAATGATGCTCATGCGACTTAAATTTTAGACATTTCCTGTATTGACAAAAACACTAGCATTCGAAAACACCTCCAAATGTCCATTCTTAAACAGCTAATGATGGAACTGGACCAGACATGTAGAAAGCTGAAGAGGAATGCTTTACGTATTAGCAGCAATTGTACTTTTAAGATGAGACGTCGTCTCAGGTTATAAAAAACCTTCACTGTAGTGTGAAGCTTCAATACAGCTTTTCTTTGTGTTCTTGTGATTATGTAGTAAACATCCTTTCAGTAAAATAAACTGTACTGTAATAACACAAACAGAATATACACTGAATTTCACTCTCATTGTCATACATAAAGCCTGTAATTTTGAAAAAAAAAAATGATGAGAGCAAAGCTGTTATAAGAAGAACATTACAGAGGGGTGTTCAAGCAAGCATCAGCTAGGAAAAAAGGAAGAACTGGGGGGTAGAGAGAGGCAGATAGAGTAAAAAGGACAGAAAGAGAGAGGTCCATCCATCACACTGTCTTAACCTCACAGTGACCCCAGCCTGGCAGCCAATGAGGCACCTCCCGTCTGTGCAGGAGATCGGGTAACCGTGGAGATGGACTGAACGTTTTAGCATGCTCTTTTTGTGCGGTCTGTCAACACCTCTCAGAACGGCTCACTATAACTTAACTGATGTGAGTGCCACTACTTGATTGAAATGACTGAAACCACAATAACTTAAATAAAAAAAGTATCTCAGATTATGTGCCTATAAGGACACAACCATTCATATGAGGAAAAAAAAGAATATACACATACACACACACACACAAACTAATATATATATATATAATTATAGATTCATTCTAGAACTTTTCTATTCTGAAGGGTTAATCTGATCATAGATTTAATATAAGGAACAAAATTATTACGGGAGTCATGGCGAACTGACAGACTCATTTTAATTACACTCATAATTTGCTAGTAAATTTCACAATTACAAAGAAATGCCAAGTAACACATTGAATTAAATGGACCATTTTGAAGTACAAAAACTGAAATAGTATTTTCTTGTAAAACATACTACAATAATTTTTTGACTTTAATAAAAAAAATTTTTTTTTTTGTTACAGTACGGCATACTGATTGTGAACTATATACAAGTTTTGAAGTCAAAAGCTGCAACAATTGAAATGTGTTTTAAGGAGCTTCTGCATGATATATAATATTATGTAATATAATACAATATTTTTAATTGTAATTTTTATAGTCATAATAATTCCTGTTGAGAATGGTTTAGGGGTGTGTTTATGTCCTTCCATGTTTCTATATCTAAATTTAATCTTACAGTGTGCAAAAATATAATGGTCATGTGAAAATGCCCTTTAGTGCAAAAACAGAAAGAGACAGAAAAGATAGGTGATAAGAGGTGGGGAAGGTTTCCATAGTCAGTGTTTCCCTACAAGCAAAACTGTGGTTCATCAGATAAAACCGATCTGTTTCAAGTTCAGCTCACCTGCACCAATTATCCCTGAGGAAATAGTCTTCATTCATGCACATACATAAAGCATACATACACGAGATCAAAATGAAAAATGAAGCTCACATGCTGTTTGACAAGTCTACCATTTAAACATTGTCTATGTGGATTTGATGCAATTTGTCGTCTGTCTGACGTGATTTGATTTTTTTGGAGCTGTCGGATATGTAACATACAGAGATTTCAGCTATCACAGGAATAAATGTAATCAATCTATTTAAGAGTGTATGCTTTTCAATAGTCTTTCAATTTTTTTCCAATTGACAATATTTTATACACATATGTTTTCAACCCAGCTTTGGGTCTTGTGGGTTAAAATGTAATTAAAAAATTTAACCCAACAGTTGGATTAGTCCACATTTGACCCAAAGTTGGGATGAAACCCAGCATTTTTTAATATTGTCTTCAATGACAAGGATGACTGTAGGGCTAGAAATATATTTGTATTATCATTTGTACATCATGGTTTTCAAAAACTGATTCTCTGCTCCCTGTTAATGCCAACAATAGTCACACTGTCAAGGTCTGAGTAATAATGATATTCTTGTTCTCAAAAGAATGGAAATGCAGCCTGGGGCACGCGTGACACTCAGCTATGTTTATGAACTGAAACATCATGTCTTTTTCACACACCTGCTAACTCTCACATTAAAGGTAATTTATAAAAAAAGAGAAAGGCAAAGATAGACAAGCTGTCAGACACTTATAGTGAAGCTATGCAAGGGTAATTATTGTCTGTCCCCTCTAGGCAAAGCCAAGTCAACATGACACACACCTGCATGAGACCAGATTGAAATGCAAACTACATCTCCCACAAGTCAATAAGTGTTCATGGTTGACTGGATGGCTTGGATATGGTGGACAGGTTACTGAGCTGAATCATCACCAGGTGCTGATGTAAACTTGGAGGATAGGATGCTACATTAAACTGGTTAAGTCTCACTCAGAGTATCACAGCCTCACAATGAGTGCGGTTCTTCCAACACTATCACTGTCTCTGCTGTGGTTCTCTGAGCATAGAATCATTAGTACTTCTATTCCTCAGCTGAGCAGCATATACCAGACATGACTCCCACTTTAATCATAGATACATGGCCTTTGATCTGCGTATCCTTAGTCTGCACTTTTCTGAACATTCTATATTGAACATACCCTTTTGTCTCCTTCTGAGGCATTACATAAAATATTTCCATCACAGTAGACAAGTAGATAGTAGGATAAACAGAGGTATTCTGAATAAAGGGACAGTTCACCCCCAAAAATCTCAATTCGGTCACAATTTACTCTCCCTCATGTCATTCCAAACCTGTATGATTTTCTTTTTTCTGTAGAACACAAAAGATGATTATTTTGAAAGTGAAAGTCAAACATAACCGGACCCCACTGACTGTCACTGTATGGAAAAATATCACTGAGATTTTTTTAAATCTTTTTTGCGTTCAACAAAAAATAAAGTCAAACCGGTTTGCAACAGCATGAGGGTGAGCAAATGATGATAGAATTAAAAAATTTGGGTGAACTCTCCTTTTCAATCTTCTACTATCTCTGCATTTATGGTAGGTAATATAACTTGTGATGTTTTTGTGCATGGACTATCATGATCCTCAGCATATGTCTACTGACAAAGGAATTTTTCACATTTCCATAAGCAGAAGTCCTCATAGTTGGGTAAACTTCTATAGTGTTTAACAGAAACTACAACAAATAGATTTTTAAACATTCTTATTTACCCCAAACGTAAAAGGAAAAAAAATGCATGCTAGTGGTGTATGGCTTTTCAAAAGAGGAGAAAATATAGAGAGATTGTTTACATTGCCAAAAGAGAGATGGAAGTCAAATTTACCATCACTCCCTCAGCTTTTGTATCAGAAACACCCACAGCCGCATTAACTAGTTTAATGTAATTTAATGCCAAGGTAAGAAAACACAAAGTATAGTGTTATAAATGTACATTAACATTTTTGAAAAAGAAAATATAAAACACTTTTCAAGATTTATGATGTTAATAACTTTGAAAACGCATCATCATAGTCTGTGAAAAGAGTCCATTTGAAGTTATCAACTGCTGAAAGGACTTAGATTAAAATACCTTCAGTTCCTTCGCCTTGCCACTTAGTTATAGGCTAAGCTAAACTGAAGATTGAGCCTAGCGTTGTGCCATTTAAACTTATAGACAAATAGCTCATGAGGATAAGTAAACCAGAAATGCTCTTCTGCTATTTTGTTTAGTGTTCGACCAGAAAGCCTCAGCAGGCCCCTTGTTTTTAGATACTTTGCATAGACAGCCTAGGTATATATGCAGATCCTGACCTCTTTGGGCTTTTAGGCTCACACCTGTGCACTATTATCTCCCCACATTATAATTTGTGCAACAGTGGCTAAGTGATTCCCAGTACAAGCAAGCATTTAATGACAGAGCTGTCTTTACCCTGACCATCACTGCCGGACGTTGGCAGGGATCATTCCACCAGAGCGTGACGTGTCACCCATGTGTCTGTGAGGCCGCTGATGTGATCTTTAGTCCCCTCATGATCTATAGACTGGCATTTTGGTCGCTCAGACACCAGATCCCAGCGTGCATGCTAAACACTCTGTCAGCCAATATCCTGACAGGAACTTAACGCAGTCACGGCAATACTGAGACAGGACAGGAAGAGGCTGAAGACACGAGCGCCAATAGCCAAATGGCAGCTGGCTGCCTAGAGTCAAATTGTATGAAGGAGGTAAACAAAAACAAAACAAAAAAAATTAAACTTCATAAGTCAGTTTAAACAATAATACATAAAATGCATTTATCAGAACAGACAAATTGTTTCGTAAGTCTATTAATCACTGGAAATTATTCTTAAGACCGTGTATTGTATTTCTGCTTAAATGCAAAAGGAGGATGCGATGTAGAAGAACATGGAGGGAATGCAATCATGATCAACACATAACTGTGTCTTGAATGTCCTGAACTGAAAATAAAGATTTGTATGTGACAGATCTGCATGTTTGAGTTTTTAGATTAAGTGAAGTAAAGTAAAGCAGGAGCAAGTTGTCTTCTGAAATGTCTCTGTGTTTTGACATGTGCTTAAAACAGCATTCAACACGAAATATATAGATGTTGAAAATATATTAGTAGCCTATTAAAAAAAAACAAGCACATCCAATCACGGCATATATTGTGTTATCTCATTAAATGGCTACAGTTTTAAAACATGACATGAACATCATTGAACATGAGACATTTAAAACTATAAACATTACCCCGGGTCTGAAGTTCATTGAGGCTGATGGCTGTCTGTCAATCAATCTGCAACCCAGATAGCTGTACAGTTACAACAGAAAATATTATAACTAAACATACTATTTTGTTTCAAAGAACAATGTTTTACCTACAAGTTTTGTTTTCTCTTTACTTATACTGCATTACATGAATACAATAACTATTTAGAGGATATACACAATATTATATCATTTGGTTTACATAGCAATTCATGAACGGATTGTTTTGAATTTGCACTGACGTCATCGCCAGCCGACGATCATTACCCAGCAAACAGAACGCTTCAAGTCGAGTGTACAGTGCGTTTTGTTTTTTTTTCTTTTGGCAACTTATTCCAAATGTTCAGCTAATTCCTAACGTTCCTAATAGAAAAAAAGTATGAAATATTAAATAATAATAATATATATACACATAATAAAATATTATTTAAAAAAAACATTAATGATAATTTCCAGAACATTGTTTGTCTGTCACAAATAAGAATTTATAAAGAATGTTCTCTGTTTTATTTTATTTTTCGTAACCATAAACTTAAATATAAAAATGGTTAGCTATGGGGAACAATAGTGCTGTGAGTTACTCTAAACAATCTTGACCTGTTCAAGTGACTAATTGCATTTTTAAGTATTTTTACATATATCATAGTTAATCATAATGCATTCACCACAATCAAAATACACAAATCTTGAATTGTCTTCCATTCTTAAATACATATATAATGACATTTGAAGTTTCAGTAATATATTGCAATATATTGACCCTTTAACTTAACTCTTTTTCTATGTTTTTGTATGTGGATAAGGGTCGGAGAAACGGACAGGGTGTGTGTGTCCTTTTAAGTACCTTTGGGACCATCTGTCCATCCCTCCATTGACACGTCCACAGAACTGTGAAGTGATCTAAATGCGTGGAGGTGTGCACGCACATGTCTGAGCCATAGGTCAATAAAGCCCTCATCAGGGATTCCTCGGCTCGAGCGTTTACATAAACAGCCGCTTAGTGGGATTAGCATGGTGTTAGCCTGTTAGCTTAGCGACATAAACAGCGGTTTAATCCATTCCCAATCTCTCAGGGGGCTGACCAAGATGACCGAGATCCCATTAGGGTAGGATATTTTTTTATCATCCTTAGGTCACTGGTTCACATCACGATTGAGAGGGCATATTGAAAGGGCCTATTTGGGAAAGGCAATCACTTTGTAGTTAAAACAAGAAGGATTAAGCAGAAACATTTGCCTTTGTTCACACCCCTAAATTACAACATCTTACCAATAATAGGCCTATACTTTCATAATGCATTTAAAAAAGAAGAAAAATATCCATACATTAACATACAAAGCACATTCAAACATTTGTATGCAGCAAATATTCTACTTCCTTTACATAGCAAACAGAAATGTTCCCATCATAGATGACGCTGAAGGTAGAAAACAGTTTCTCACATGATTATAAAGGAAAAAGGAGCAAAGTATCTGTTTAAATATGCTTAAATTAGCTCTGGGTGTTTTCCCTGCTGGGTACACAGTTTTCATTGTTAATATAGTACTTGTGGAAGACAAAATAGCTCATGTTCTCAAGACTGATATTGTGTGACAGGCCAACACGAGACAGAGTTAAATTAAAACATTTTCTCCCAGGAACCATCTTAATGATTGAAAGGTCCTAAACTATGCACTGTACGTACAACCAACACCAAACCTCTGAAAAAATTTTCAAAGCCCTGCAGCCACATATAATGCATAGAGGGAGGTAATATGTTTCATACATTTTGGTGACCCACAGTGTTGAAGTTTGCAGCTGTGATGTCTGATGCCTTAAAGGCATGTCTCATTTCAACCCTTTTTTTTCTTTGGAATGATTATTCGTTGATGTGGTTTTCATGCACATGGAAAATATCTCTTTACTGTACTTTACTTTGGAGACCCTTGTTTCGGCCCATATAAAGTACTTGGCTGGGAGGAGTATACACCATTATGAAAATGAAAAGACATGAATATGCTGGATTGTCCTGTATTTTCTAGTATTTTCATTTACTACTAATTTTAATTTAGTAATATCAGTGTTCAGTGCTAAGACTAAGACACTGTATAAATGTGACAATAATAAATTGGAAGATTCTATCATCATCTCTCTCTGTCTCTCATGCTCTATTTCTCTTGTTCAACAGGCACATACCACATATTTCAGCTCTTGACTACAGTTATTCAAGAACTGGAATGCAGAGACTGCATTTCAAAGTTTGCCAACCAGCCCAGAGCTACAGTTGCCCTTCCACTTCCTTTTTTGATCAAAGTATATGTGAATACTTTGTTGTGTTTTGCCAGTTCTTGGATGCTTTGTTTGTGTGCATGTGTCCATGTGGGTATTGTTCAAGGATGATATCCTGTGCTCCCAGCGAACCACAAGAGGTCATCGAGTGGGTCATCATGACCTGAACAAACATTTTGTTTTCTGTATTTTCTTTCCTCTAACCATACCAGTTGATAGAGATAACACAAAGCCAAATCACATTATCATACATGTTTGATATACAAAGAAATATGATTCAATAAACTTTCTTATTCTAGCCTGCCCCAGATATACCAACAAGTTGCTACTTAAAAAAAGCTATACAAAAAATGTTTTCAGGGGTGTAGTTTATTGGCTGTATCCACTATTAACAGTTGGGTACGGAAAGTATTCAACCCCTTTAATTTTTCAATCTTGCTCTATTACTAATTGCAGCCACTTTGCTAACAAAATCAGTTAAGTTAATGTTTTTTTCTCATTATTGTTTTTTTATACACACAGCACCCCATATTGACAGAAAAAACACAGAACTGTTGACATTTTTCAGATTTATTAAAAAAGAAAAAATGAAAAAATGAAATATCACATGGTCCTAAATATTCAGAACCTTTGCTGTGACACTCATATATTTAAACTCAGGTGCTGTCCATTTCTTCTGAACATCCTTGAGATGGTTCTACACCTTCATTTGAGTCAGCTGTGTTTGATTATACTGATTGGACTTGATAGGAAAGCCACACACCTGTCTATATAAGACCTTACAAGCTCACAGTGCATGTCAGAGCAAATAAGAATCATGAGGTCAAAGGAACTGCCTTAAGAGCTCAAAGACAGAATTGTGGCAAGACACAGATATGGCCAAGGTTACAAAAAAAAATTCTTCTGCACTTAAGGTTCCTAAGAGCACAGTGTCCTCCATAATCCTTAATGGAAGACGTTTGGGACGACCAGAACTTTTCCTAGAGCTGGCCGTCCGGCCAAACTTAGGTATCGGGGGAGAAGAGCCTTGGTGAGAGAGGTAAAGAAGAAGACAAAGATCACTGTGGCTGAGCTCCAGAGATGAAGACGGAGTGGGAGAAAGTTGTAGAAAGTAAATCATCACTGCAGCCCTCCACCAGTCGGCTTTATGGCAGAGTGGCCCGACGGAAGCCTCTCCTCCATGCAAGACACATGAAAGCCCGCATGGAAGACTCCAAGATGGTGAGAAATAAGATTCTCTGGTATGATGAGACCAAGATATAACTTTTTGGCCTTAATTCTAAGCGGTATGTGTGAGAAAACCAGGCACTGCCCATCACCTGTCCAATACAGTCCCAACAATGAAACATGGTGGTGGCAGCATCATGATGTGGGGGTGTTTTTCAGCTGCAGGCACAGTATGACTGGTTGCAATTAAGGGAAAGATGAATGCGGCCAAGTAAAGGGATATCCTGGACAAAAACCTTCTCCAGAATGCTCAGGACCTCAGACTGGGCCGAAGGTTTACCTTACAACAAGACAATGACCCTAAGCACACAAAAATAACTAAAATAACGAAGGAGTGGCTTCACAAAAACTCTGTGACTTTTCTTGAATGGCCCAGCCAGAGCCCTAACTTAAACCCAACTGAGCATCTCTGGAGAGACCTAAAAAATGGCTGTCCACCAACGTTTACCATCCAACTTGACAGAACTGGAGAGGATCTGCAAGGAAGAACGGCAGAAGATCCCCAAATCCAGGTGTGAAAAACATCCAGGTGTTGCATCTTTCCCAAAAAGACTCATGGCTGTATTCGATCAAAAGGGTGCTTCTACTAAATACGCAGCAACGGGTCTGAATACTTAGGACCATGTGTTATTTCAGTTTTTCTTTTTTAATAAATTTGCAAATATGTCAACAATTCTGTGTTTTTCTGTCAATTGGGGTGCTGTGTGTACATTAATGGGGAAAAAAATGAACTTAAATGATTTTAGCAAATGTCTGCAAAATAACAAAGAGGAAAAATTAAGGGGTATGAATACTTTCAGTACCCATGTATATCAACATACCAGAAAATTTGGCTCTTTAAGTTACAAAATGTGATAATTATGAGCATCAGACGTTATGTTTAAAACCACCACCAGAACATCCTAAATTTGTTGAAACAATAATATTCTCTCACAAATTCTGCTCTAAAATACCACATACTGGAAGAGAGCAAAGCAAGAGAGCACTACTGCCCCTTGTGTTGACAATATATCATAACAACAAAGATCCTTTGAACGTGCTTGCACGTGTACTTTGTAAATGAAACATCAGTATTTTATGCTCCATATAAATAGTGCACAAGTCAAGTGCAGCTAATGGTAACATACATGTAAGTCGGATGTGTCTACAATCACAATCTCATCAACAAACACCTCCTCTCACCCATAATATTATTTGTTGTTTCTGAAAGCAATATTGATATTGGCTTCATAGAGGTAGACACCTTGATCTTACAGAACGGGATGTTGTCTTTTATATGTGTGTGTGTGTTGTGTGAGTGTGTGTTGTGAATCAGGTGGAAATAAAGGTAAGTTCAAGGTGTGTGTGTGTGTGTGCATGTGTGTGTATGTGTAAGAGAGAGAGAACAAAAGCATAAGAAAATGCAAGAGATGATAATGTGAAATATAAGATAAAACATCATATAAACAGGACCGAATATAATTTTAAAAAAAAAAAAAAACAGTAATAATATAATATAATACAACAAGAATTTGACAGATATTTAGGTATAACATTTTAGACTGAAGTCAAAAAGCCACCCAATAAACTGAGCAATGAAACACACAATTAATATACACCAGTTAAATATCATAGTCTTTTCTTTCCTAACACACAAAACCAAAACTATGACTTAAGTCCAAGGACATACAGAGGTTGTAAAAAGAGTAGTGTGAAGGTCTCTGTTTATATTTCAGCTCTCCTCCACATGTAGTCTATAATGGCTTGTCTGTGGAACACATATGATGGCTCATACTGTGAAGTGACCAGCTTGTTTTGAAGGCATCACACCCCACTAGGTTCACACAGGGGTCAGGCCCCAGTCCACGCTCTCATTCCAGCTGTGATAGAACGGTGCCAGGGCATTGCTATGGCAACCTGCCACTTCTGCGCATTTAGACAAACATAACATACAGACAAAAGAAATGGAACACAATGTTTCACAGGATGCTTCTTAAAAACATTAATAATTTCTTAAAACTCAAAACAAAAAACAAATCACTAAAATTCTGTAAATGTATATTCTGTGAAAGTAACAAAAAAATGGCTTCACATTGCCGCTGACACAAAACAATCTGCCGCACACACACAAACCCAGAACACTCTGTCAAAATGCCCCATTACACCTGTCCCAGCAGACTGCATGTTACCTTGACAACCAATTTGTTCTATTTTTCTATTTGTGGTGGAATTAGAACAGATGGTGCTTTAATTTCAACCATTTCACTTCTCTACTACAGCTCTACTGATAGCTTAGATGTAAAAAAAATTTTTTTTAAAAGTCACCCAAATCAAGGAACAGGACTTCACACTTTGCCAAACTGGCCTTTTCACAACTAGACTGAGAGAATGAATGGTTCCAATACCACAAATATGACTTTTTTTTCTCTTTTTTTTTAAAGTAACGCAGGTGCTGTTAGTGCTGACTCCTATAGGTGTTTGTTGTAATTACATGAATGATTTAGTGATCGATTAAATGAATGAATAAACGTTTGAAGAAAAGTATTAACTAAAATGCAATTTATTTAATGCTCTATTGCCCAGTTTGTGATTCTGTTTATAATCACCATAATTGGCTTTATCTTTGATATACGGGTTGTTCAAAAATACATATTTGCGGTTAGTCAAGCAAATATTTAATGATTACAATGCTTAGATAAATTATATAATGACTTGTTAAAATTATGCTAATAATAATAATAATAATAAAGCAGATTACATTTATAAATGAACCATTTTGTCAGATTGCATCTTTTTTCTTTTAATCAACCACTGTCAAATGCACTGATTGTAAAAAGTATTGGCAGACTATGCTACTTTCAGAAATTGACCAGATGATGTTGTCTCAGTAGAAAGGATTAGGAGTAGAAGGCAGCATTTTTACGTTCAGATCTTTCAGAGGCCTCCCGACTTATCAGAAAACAACTTCCAAGGATTATACGTCAACATGGACCGCACGAGTGCACCCAGAGTTCTGGTGTCAGCAAGTACTCTACTTCTTTGTTTGTGTGTGTGTGTCAATGTCCAATGTTCAGCATGAATCTTAAATTATTCATCATGTCAAACTCTCCTCTCCCAGGGATCACTTTGGAAACTGCTGAGCAAGAGCTTTTCACCTGTCCCCATGGATACCCTCCTCTTCAATCGGATGATCGTCAACTGGAGACTATGCCTTAACATACTAACCTAATACATTTCAACATAAAAACAACATCAGAAGAAAAAAACTGCTTAACCCCAATTTTGTGTTTCAGTCATTTTGACCCAGAGAGTATACCACCCCCCACCCCCCCCCCCCCCCCCAAGCTCAGATCACTAGGACTATGACTAATCAGTTCCAAAAAGGAAAGACAAGTTGACAAAAAGATCAAATCCAAGATTTGGTGGTAATATAGCATAATGAGAGATTTACAAGCTGATTTTAAAAGGCCAATGATTTTTGACCGGGAATACCAAATTCGATTTTCAGCACAGTACAAGGCATAAATCAGCCTAAGCTGGTTTGTTGGTCTTAAACTGGTATCCCAGCCTGGTCAAGTTCAGCTGTTTTAGCTAGACAGTCACCTAGTTTCCTATGAGCAGATGAAAAGTGCACAAATCCCCTCTAAAACCAGCCAAGAGACTAGATAAAACAAGCAAACCAGCTGAGGCTGGTTTAAGATTTTTTTTCCCCAGCAACCTTTATCATTTCTATACCCATTTTTAAAAGTTATATGTTTCAAACTTAACTTCAGAAGGCACCTTTTGAGACAAAACTTGTTTAACTTGCTAATGGAAACTAAATGATTCTGTCAACTGTGACTTTTCATTTAAAATCTTTTTTCAGTTTCTATACCATAGTAGGCCAGTTTTTCTGGTTTGCAACAGCAATTATATCTGTCTTGCATATCAGAAAGACAGTGGTTGTGGTGCTTTTTATGTTTGTTGGAGAGGAACCTGAAGAGAAAAGTTATGGAGGAGAGAAAGAATGAGAGTAAAATGGCACAGTTGAGAGAAAGACAGAGGATGAGCATGAAGCCTATAGAGACCAAAACACTGCAAATTCTCACTTACCGTATGTGTGTGTGTGTGTGTGTGTGTGTGTACGTACGTGTGTGTTCCTTTGTGAAGTGTGTGTGTCATGGGGCCTCTGATTCTGACATGGCTCATACATCACAACTCTGAGTTTGTGTGAATTACAGAGGGAGGTTCTGAATGATTTATCGCTGGGCTTTGAATTCTACGCTCCAGACACACACACACACGCATATGGACTACAACTCCAAACTCTAACTCAGCCAACCTCCCACATACAGAACACACCTGTCCAGCTTCTCTGTGGACCATCTTTCATATAAAGGCCTCATCGCATATGCGCACAGATGCATGCATACATGCCCATAGGAGCACATTCACTCATTCACAGCTGTGAATAACACAACTAGGAAAAAAGGAATAAACCAGGAAGAAACTACAGTACATTTCTATATTTAAAGTAAAATAAGGAATATTTTGTCCTGCTTTGTAACACCCATCTGTCTTTTATGATCTGTTCTGTTTTTGAGCTTAATTGTGTCTGGATTTGTTCTTAATTTACAGCATTTAAAGGTCAAACAGTATAGAGCATTACAATATTAATTCAAAGGTCAATTCTCAGAGAGTGCAAAATATATAATATGTAATATATAATGCCAAAATATACACTTTTAATGCAATGTAAGCAGGGATATTATAGTTAAAACTAAAACTGAAACTAAAATTAAACTCATTAAAAATACTTTCATTACTTGAAATAAACTAAACATTAACTGAAATAAAATGTAAACAACTTTTTATTTCAAGTAGCTGCTAAGACTGTTTTATATTTTAATGTATTTTAACTTGGCGTACTAAAATAATTAAAGCCGAAATTAAAATGAATAAACACTCAACAGACATGAATATACAACTACTAAAAATGACAAAACAACAACATTACTAAAACTTTAAAAATAAAATGGAAAATACAAAACTGAAAATGGGCTAAATATTAAAATAAAACAAAATATTAATAAAAACTATAATAGTATCCAATGCTACTAAAATAAAACATAATGCATCTTCTTCTGAAAAAGCTCTGTCCGAATGCATTAATGTAAATTTACAAACAGAAACAGAAAATTTTTACAAATTTATGATCATTTTATTTAAATTAAACAATTATGTATTCTTATTCAAAATAAAACAAATGCTCATTTTCTTTTAAAAATTGTTTTTTTTATATGTATTTATATAATTTTTATATTTATTTTAATATAGTAGTATACCGTTTTAACCCCAAAGGCCTGTATGCTTGGAATGCTTTCTAATTAACGGACACGGTTAAAGCAATCAATGGTCCTTGTCATCTGGTCATTCATTTCACCTTATCTGTTGTCAATACACTATAGAAGGTGAGGAGAATTCAACCAGCACGGTTGAATGGAGGAAGTTCAGAGATTCCATGTGGTTTATACACGTACGGCATGAATAGCGGGAGTGAAGTAGTGTGTGTTGTGTGGTGTAGATCAAGCAAGACCTACTTCTTTTTTGTTATGCCTGTGTATCCAGTCTCTAATTAAGGCCTTGGGCCTGTCACTAATTGACACTGAAGTAATTAACAAGCTCTCTGACAGAGCAGCGAGATGTAGTTGGTCTAAATGTGTGCGTGTGAGTGTATATGTGTTCTATTGCCCTAATTACACCCAGGGGTTCTAATTAGCTGATTAGCTAATAACCGTCTTGTTCAACAGGAAATATTATGCAGAGAAAACACACACAAAATGTCTTCTGGATGTCGTGACTGAACATTTCAAAGGCTGGAGCCCTTGAACTCTGAAACCTCAACATGACTCAAGACACAAGTATGTCTTTATGTAAAACAAATCCAACATCTAACAATAATGAGGTATTTTGTGATTGTTTGTAGCCAAGTTTATATAAAGCAAGCACTTGGAATCGTTTCGGTCTCTCCTCATCTCTCTCTTCTTTAATGTTCAAGGTTTCTTTATTAATACCCAAAGGTAAATTTGTTGTGCAGACAGGTAATTCGGCAATCCATACTTAAAACAATTCATAGAAACATCAACATACTATAAACATTATTTGAAAATTATTTAAAAGTCATGAAAATGTCCCTTCACACAATCCCCACCCCCAAAAGCATAATAAATAATATCATCTGCTGCTATTTTTATTGAGGAATTCTATCGCTGCAGGTACAAAAGTATTCCTATATCGTTTAGTTCTCCACCTAGGTGCCACAAACCAACTGCCAGAGCGGAGGAGCTGAAACTCAGCGTGTAAAGGGTGGTAACAATCTCTAATAACAGCACTCGCCTTATGCTGCAACTAGTTGGAGTAGAGACCTGATAGGTTAGGTTGCGATTCACCTATCTTAGTAGCCTACTTAAAATTTGGTTCAAAGAATTTTTGTTCTTCAAAGACGAACTTCCAAACCATGACACAAGAGAGAATGACATAACTGATTCAATAAAAGTCTGATAAAAAAAGTGTCATCATAGCTTTATCAATGTGAAATCTGGACTACTTTTTAAGGCAAAACAGACACTGATGTGCCTTTTTACATACAGTCTCACAGTTCTTTTCAAAGGTCAGTTTAGAGTCTATGACTGTCCCAAGATATTTGTAACTTTCTACACAGTCCACTGCTTGGTCTTTTATGATCGCAGAACGTGAAGCACGAGTTTTAAAATCTATGATCATGTCCTTTGTTTTAGTTCAATTTAACTCCAGATAAGATTCATCACAACAGGTGACAAACTCCTCAATAACTGGACCATGACCAGACTCATTGTCTTGTAGAAAACTTACAATAACGGTATCATCAGCAAATTTCAATATAGTGCTATTCGCATGCTCACTTTGGCAGATATTGTTATACAAAATATAAAGTAGGGGTGAAAGGACAGCCCTGAGGTGAGCCCATAGACAAACATTATAAATCTGATAAAATGCCATTTACTTTCACCATCTGTGTTCTATTTGGCAAAAAATCCAATAACCAACCTACCAAACTGTTACTCAGCTCAAAACGCTCTATCAATCTCATAGCTAAAATGTGAGTGAATTCATTACAAGAGAAGTGAGGGCTACTGGCCTGAGATCATTTAATTCCTTCGGACTAACTTTTTTATGGGACAGGGATAATGACAGTCTGTTTCCACAGGTTAGGTACACGTTGACATATTAAAAATATCATTAAAAAAAGGACTTAATTGCACAGTATTTCAATAGTTTGCCAGAAATATTGTCTGGACCAGGACTCTTATTTAAGTTTAGAGAACTACTCTCTGCTCCAGGATGAGATGATGATTATCATTGAGTTTGCTTCTCAATTCCTCAATCTTCACTTTAAAAATCAAACTGATCAAATCTTGCATAAAAATTATTTAGAGCATTGGCAAGTTCACTCTCTTCTTCCAAAGTGTGTTTAGTGAGCATGAACAAATGTGTTCAGGGATGCACACAGTTAGCACAGTTATTAAGAGATTAAAATCCCATCTCTGGCAGACTCGTCAGCAGCAGAGATGAAATCACACACTAAGGTAATTTGACAGTTTCACAGTCTGACACTCAAAACTGAGGGAGGGAATGTTGATAATGCAGAAGACCTCCTGCGTGGCTGCTATGATTGAATGTGATTCAAAATGATTTTCCTCATCTTTTTTTGTCCTATAAGTGCCAGAAATTTAAACGAAGAGAAATGCTGTTGATTACAATAGACGATAAAATAGAACTGTGGTGCAGATCAACGATCTTTTGACACCTTCATTGGGGTATCGAGTTGATCACTATGTCTGCCACTATCTTCCTCTCCCATCCAATTTGGTCTCTTACATTTCATACAATGAACGTTCAATAAGTCCATTCATCTCAGAAAAAGGACAGTACAATTATCATATTGCACGTCAAAATAGTCATATTAGCCATACAGTGATTGAAAGATTTCATTAATCCATCAGTATGTGAATGTTAAATTCTTCAACATAATATGAGATAATTACATATTAAGCTTTAGAAAATGTTAAAGTACTTTACTAATATAACAATACACTAGAGTGGAAGGACATAGGAGAACTTATGAGGCTAGCTGCAAATTACATGCAACCAACTATATCGTAAGTACTTTTGTAGCAGAGACTTGCTCTCATGCTGAATCAACTGTATACTTATAAACTGGAAAAAAAATATCCCCTTAAAATATTCTTTAGGTACATTTGACAATGTATCATTTATATTCAGCCTAGCAATGCCAGATGAGTGAACAGACATTTTGGAATGAACAAGATATTTTTTTTTTCCTTCTGTCTCCTCAACTTTCTCCTTTTGTCCCTATGGAGCCATCCAAAAACATGACCCAATATCTCAGTGGCGTTATTGGGCCGTTTTTAAGCATGGCTTAAAATAAGTCATTATAAGGCAACCAGGCAAACCAGGTCACAGCCTCACCCATTTATCACCAGGAGGAGCAGAGGCTTAGAACCAAGTGATTTAAGATGACAACCAGCGCTTGAAAAGTCTTTTTCCATGGTTTTCCATATATACAAATGTTGAAATTATAATGAAAATATATTAATGAAAAGGTCAAACCATGTCATTTCCACAGATACAAATACCAATACTGTTCAAAAGTTTTGTTTCATTAAGATTTTTCTTTTTTATGTATTAATGTCTTATGCTTATCAAGGCTGCATTTATTTAATGATAAAAAGTAATAGTGGATCTATCTCAGTTACACTTTTAAAATATAATACTAAAATTTTATTTAATTCAGTTTTAATATCCAATATATTCTTATGAAGGCAAAATTGAATTTTTCAGCAGTCATTACTCCAGTCTTCATTGTTACAATATCTTTCAGAAATCATTATGTTCTAATATTTGGTGCTCAAGAAACATGTTTTATTATTAACAACTTTGAAAACTATTGTGCTGCTTAATATTTTTAATATGGAAAATGTAATACTTTTTTCAGGATTCAATGGTGAACAGAAAGTTCAAAAGAATCTTTTGTAATACTATAAATGTATTTACTGTCACTTTTGTTCAGTTTAATGAGTTTTATTCTTAGGATTAATCATTTTGGATCCATGTATACAAATCTGTATGTTTCATGATTCAATATGATTTCATTCAATTTGAAGTAGAGAATACAGTTATATATACAGCTGAATATAATTTACTGAATATATATATTACTAAAGTAATCAAACCATGAAAATAAAGTACACTTTATATTGAAATATTAAAGATATGCCCAATAAGTTGTATTAAAAACCTAAACTAAGCATGTTTTTTAGGGGTACCAACATTACACACACTACATTCCAATATGCACTATATTGTATATACACTATATTAAAAAAAATATTTGGACATTTTGTGAAAGCCAGAAACCTTTGTCTTTTGAGAGCTGTAAAATTCAATGACTTGTTAATAGCAAATGAAAGTGTTTTCGTCAAGGGGCCTTTCAGTACTTTCAGTACTTCGGTAATAAGGTCAGGGTGGGTGTCAGATGTTAGTCTCACATTTACTCCACTAAAACCACAAAAGAAAGACAAATTACTGTGTTTATTCCCATAAGAAACCACGGAGGAAGAGAAATGGACAGTTTTATTTCAGCAAGACTCAAGGAGGAGGAAAGATCATTACATTCAATTCCACTGGAAACCACAACCGTCTGAAAAATGCAGTTAGAGTTGCTTATTGCTACAACTCTATCTACACACACACACATTGTAATCATTGTGTGTGTGTGCGTGTAGTTAGAGTTGTAGACCCTATTACCGAAGTACTGGTGATAGCTTTGGATTCATTAGCTATGCAGGAAACATCTTAATTAATCTTGATGATGACAGTGTGACTGTCCTTCCGGAAAAGTCCACATCGATTCATAAACAAACTATTGAGATTCAAAATGAATGATGCAGTGCCGCAGACATTAGCCTGTGAATAACTAAATAATTATTTTCTGAGATTTTGAAATATAAGAAAATAATGTTCTTGGTCCTAAAATTGTGAATTGTTTTGATAAATGTTTATTTTCTTAGATATCACTTTAGATGGAAGTTTCCTTTTAGTTTTTTTAAAAATCATTATTGCTCTTTCTGTACCAGAAGCATACTGATTTATCAGTATGATAAGCCATCATTTCTGTTCAGTATGGATAGGAAAAGCCTCCAGCAATATGAATAAAATGAACTTAAATGAACATTTAACATCATGATTGCAACTGACACAATAATTCAATCCCATACAATGTAGTAAAGAAAATGAAAAAGTATTTTACTTTTTTAAAAGGTTATAGGCACTTTGAAAAACATTGACATCACTTGTAAAAATGCAATGCCCTGATGAGTTACAATCATGATATACAGTAAGAAAATTTAATTAAATTAACATTAAAACAAAATGGAGAAAACATTGTATACAAATGAGTCTAAAAACCTTTAGTTTTAGCTACAAAGAGAGAGAGACAAGATAAAGAGATTATTGGGACATGGCTTTACAAAGTAAGCCAATTTATACAAGCAATACTGCCTTGAATTAGCAGGTAAAGACTCAATTAGCTTTCATTTTTGCACAGAGGAGATTTGGCTGCATAAATTAGCATGCATTCATCGGCAAAGTGTCAGTAGCAAAGGACAGCTCCCATATACTGCAGCCAATCTCTGTCACTGCCGCGACAGCGCAATATAGACGTCCGGCCGGACTTTGTGTTTGAGCCGAATGGACCGGTGTCACTCAGAGTGTGACACAGGAACGGTAGAGGTGCCCAGGGGACGGCCAGTCGCCGATGTCCTGAAAAGGTCAACTTGACATAGGCAGAGTCCCATCGACCTGTCCCAGGTCCGGCCAAGGGAAAATCAGATAAACTTAAGACCACTCATCGATCCTCAGATACACAGCACAAATGTTGGCCCAGCTCAAATATCTTCACGGTGTATATCATTAAGAAGCGAGTCAAATCAAGAGTCACGCTGTATAATATGAAGTGTACTTTATGGATACGACAAAGAACTGAGAAAACGAGAATTCAAACAGCTGATAAAAGCATCACAATAATCGACAAGTAATGTAAGCTGTAATCAACAAGCTGCATGTTTGTAATAAGCAAATCCATCATTAAGACCTCTTTAACTTCAAACTCTTGCTAAAATACAAGTCCTCAAAACAGGTCTAGACTAGTATGTCAGTGGTTTTTGATGTGAGAGGAGAACAGGGCATGGACTTTTTCACTGGAGGAAGCATTATTATGGATTATGGACTCATATTTTGGCCAGAAGCAACGGTTTAAAGTTAAAACACCTTAATGATGGATTTGTTCCTTACAAACACTAATATTTTCACTTCACAAGATATTAATTGATGGACTGGAGCTTGTGGATTATTGTGTTGTTTTTATCAGCTGTTTGGACTCTCATTCTGACGGCACCCATTCACTGCAGAGGATCCATTGGTGAGCAAGTGATGTAATGACTTGTCGGAGGCAGTTTGGCAATTCCAATGTAGGAACAAATTCGTCTACATCTGGTCTAAGGGTGAGTAAATTTTCAGCAAATTTTTCATTTTTGGGTGAACCATTCCTTTGAAAATGGAAAAGAAAATGAATCTGATAAATTGATCCATGTGATTTCCATGTGTAAACACGAATTACCAGATGGTCAGAAACTAATGGAGACGTTCTTATTGGGACAGACTATATTTCAACTACAAGTTGGCTCAAGCCAACACGGTTTATTCTCTTCATTAGTGCTCTCCATATGTTCATTTGGAGTGTGAAAGGGGAGAACTTGTGGAATTACAACAGGAAGCCTGTGCGTTCAACGGAAGAAGCTGTCTGCATGCTGACCACTGCATTACTTTTATCAGTCCTCACACCTTTGTCTTTGTCAGTGCATTTGTGTCTGTGTATAATTTTGTAAAGGTGGCTGATAAACTATTTCTCTGTGATGCATGCAAGGCAAAGGTGCACCCTTCCTGTCAGTCTAACGAAAGTCACATGTGCGTTATTTTTCAGTCAACTTCTGTAATCTGCACAAGAGGAAGAGTCTGCCATTGTGTTGACGTGCATGTGCCTGTGTGCATCCTAGATTCTTGTTGGTTTTCTGTATACACATAAATTACATCTTGGGGAAATGACAGCATGAACTTCATGATAACAGGTCAAGGTTACAGTCACTGCATTGCACACACACAAAAAACACACATGCCCAGAACGTCTCACGTGACTGGTTCAGAGCAGCTGGTGCCGCAGTAATTTAATCACAGTGCCGTCACTTCGTAATTATGGCAATTAACAGGACTTATGAGTACTTGTAGGTCTGTTTTCATACGGTTTGAGCATCAAACCATGTGCAGAATGGCAATTCCAAACACTTAAAACACAGATGTGTTTGTTTAATGTGGTGTGCATAAGAAATGTAATGAAAGAGATCCCACCCTTTGCCATCCCACATGGTTCTGGGTTGAACTTTGACCCTAAAGATTTCATAAAATGAAAATTTCAGTTCAAGATTTTTTTGGTTTATATCTATTAGCACTGAAGCCATATATATGCTACTGTACTCTCAAAACTGAATAAAACAATCCTTTAGCAGATATATGCATTTAAAATGTATATTATTTTCCATTTTGTGAAAATGGGCTGAAAAAATTGACGACTCCTTCTGCATTGCACAGATTTTTGTCCAATCAAATGTCTCAAGAATGAGAATGTCCCTCTCCTCACAAATGACCTGCAAGTAGCAAATAAAGCTTACTGGCAAATGAAAAAGGAACAATCTCTTTGATAGCTTAAGATCTCAATGATCTTGTTTTTAATATAAGTAAAACAGAAGAGATTATATTTGGGTCTACATCTGATACTTATATAACGCCTGTTTTTATTCATAATGGAAAAATCAGACAGGTTAAAACATACAAGTATTTAGGAGTGATGATTGACGATATGTTATCATGGAAAGATCATATTGATGCTCTCTGTAAAAGAACAAAGCAGAGAATCTACTTTCTTCGTCGTTTTAGGTCATTCGGAGCAAGAAAGCAGATTCTTCTGTTGTTCTTTATGTCTGTGATAATGAGTGTACTGCAATACTGCAACTCCATTTGGTATAGGAGTTTGTCTGTTATGCTAAAAACAAAGCTGTTCAATCAATTAAAAATTTGCTCAAGGATTGTAGGTCAGCCCCTTGAGAAGCTCTATGATTCAGCTTATTATAATAATTTGTTAGGACTGGCTAACAAGATAGTTTCTGGTCCTAATCATGTTCTGCATAATGAGTTTGAATTATTACCATCAAACCGGAGGTACAGAGTCCCAAGATTCAACAAAGTTAGGCTGAAACACTCTTTTGTGCATCAGGCGATCCTGGAGCTGAATAAGACACTTAATCAAAAATCAAGAGTAATGTGAACATGGTGTAGTTGTAGAAGTGTAGTAGGAGGGTAAGGCATAATGTAATGTTTAAGGGAGTGTAATGTATATTGTGTTTTGTTTGTGTGTGGATGAAGTGCATGTTGTTGTTTAAAGGATGTTGATTGTTGTAAACACAGATACTGTCATGCAAGAAAAATTTCAGACTCGTCTGACAATAAAGTGTTATATCATATCATATCATATCATATCATATCATATCATATCATCATATCCAAATTACCTATTTAATTGCACATACATCATCCCATTAAAGAAAATGTTTAATAATTTTCATAGGCATTTTGTTAGCATATATTAATGCCATTTTAAAAAATTTACAAAATATGAACAATGAGGTTTCTATTAAGGAATATTACAAGCTAAATAATTGATTTAATTCACCACACAGTCTAAAATATAGGCTGTGTATAAAATCATTTTTTTTAGACCTTTCCTCTGGTAAAGAGAGTATTCGAGATCATATGAAGAGTTCAGATGCAAAAGCCACTAAATGCCATCTGAAATTTTCGTCTAAAATTAGCATTTTTATCACCTATATTTATGTTCAGTTATTTCACTTTAATTGCATAGAAAAGGACATATACATTGCCATTAGAGTAAAATTACTGAACCTAAACATAGAAGCCTGATAAAAATGCTAATTTTAGATGAAAATTTCAGATGGCACTAAGAGGCTTTTGCATCTGAACTCTTCATATCTAGCAATTTAAAACATCATGAATGGGTTTTCACACCCCATGTGAGAGTTATCACATTCTAAATGGCAGTAAAGTTAGTGGAACACCGTCAGTTTTTTTCAATCATAGCATCATCCTAAAATTATAATACTCCAATAGATATAAACGGCCCATCCTCGTTAGGCATTTCGTGGCTGCAATGTCTGGGCGCGCTGTGAAACGCTGAAATTAATGGGGGCAGACATATTCAGTCCATAAGGTTAAGTGTTTGTAATAGTCCGGAGCATTTGTTTATTGACATGCCTCAGTTTAAGGACCTTATTTAGACCATCGCAATACTACATGTCGGAAGCGATGCATTTACTACCTCGTGGCAAACTGAATTATAGTTTGATGTGAGGTCGCGCATCATCACACTCGGAGGCGCGCAGTGAACTTTTCACCTGTCAGCGCGCAGCGCGCCCCCAGCATTTCTCTAGTCTGCGTTAAATGTTGTTGTGGGACACCTAGTGGTTAAAGGGAAGAGAATCATGGTGAAAATGTCATGCAGTGGAATGACTGTTATGGATTCCTTCACTATTGTTGTCACATTAGCAACAGTAATTCGAGATAAATTGTAAGATAAATCTGTCCATTATAATGATAAATTGGCAGTATTATTGGTTTTGTTTGCAGGTCTGTTTAGGAGTTTGGCCGAATAAAAGTACTATGCTCTATATAATTTTCTTTCCAGTCTCTCTCGCGCGTATAGTATGTAATCTTATGTCATAATTTTTCGTTTTAATTTTTTTAATTTTTATTTTGCCAACTCCCTTCTCCCCAACATTGGTTTAAAAAAAACGATTATTGGGCAGCTGTTTTCAAGCTTTTCTTTTTCTATCTTTCTATTTATTTAGTATTTTAGATGTAAATCTGCTTTGTTACTACTATAGGCTATTCATATTTTGTATTACTAGCCTATGTCTATGACACTCAAGATACAATGAAAACAGGACACGGACAGGTAAATAATAAAAAGGAGCACTCATGATAATTAGCTTTGGACGTGCACAGTCCTTTGTCAATTTTCCATTAGGTGGCACTAGAGATCTTATATTGGACTATGAGGAGTTGTCAGCATTTAGATGGGGAATATAGGCTACTATCAGGAGCTACTAACTAATTCACTAGAAACAGGTTTAACCATGTTTTGATTTTAGGTGGGTAAGATTAAAAACAAAACATTAATACTTATTACATGGCCAAATTAAATTTAAGTTCAAAGTTAATCTACTTATGTCTGAGTTTAGCTATTTAGTGTAACAAATTCCTTTAAACAGGATATATCGTCTGGCTTTCTGTGAAACACACTAATATCAATGGATGGAATAATTCTGTAATTCTCATTTGCTACTGAATCTACACTGCTTGTAAATAATTAGTCTTTGCATCAGAGCTATTGCTAAAATTCAGGGGGCCTGGGACAATTTGTATGGGTAGTCCTTCTCTCTCTTATGGCTAACGGGACATACAACAGTTAGTGTCGTTGTAAATAATTAAATTTAAACAAAGAATGAATATTGAAAATGACACGTGAAAGGGCTCAGTAGCTAAACATTGATATGACACGTGTCCTATGCAAATGAGAGACAGATTCTGTGAGGGTCTCCGTTTGACTGCATGTGTCTCTGAATGACTTGAAAGATGTGAGTCAATGATGCAGGCAGCAGCACTGAACTCATTCGCCGCTCACATCCTGTCTGACAGACACTCCATCATTCTGACAGCTGTCGCTTTTATCGGCTCCGCTCGGCACGCACACACACACACACACAAACAAACTGCCTGGTGTGAATGAAGGATATGGATGTTGGAAATACTGTAGAAATAAAATGGAATTCTGCTCATGTTTTGTGCAAATGTTTATCTCTGTGTAAATGTGCATGTGTGGGTTTACTTGGCTATAATTTGAGAACAAATTTGTTCCCACCAGATAACCTGACAAAACCTTCTCTTAGGAACATCATCAATACCAAAAATTATTCATACATTAAATAAATGAATACACACATATTTATCTATAACAATATCTCTATCTATCTATCTATCTTCTATCTATATGTATAGATATCCAGATCTGGTCTTTGTCTTCAGTGCTGTCATGTATTTTATATAATAATAATAACAAAATACATAATGTAAGATATAATTTACTTCAGTTCTTTTTCCGTTTATTCACCAATCCCCTACATGTGTAGACTTGTAAAATGTTATAATATGAGATGTTAAGAGTAATTTGCATATTTTAAATATTGTTTTATTTTTGTTCACATTGTTCTTAAATTGTTGGTCTATTTAGTACCGATGTTAATAATTCAGTGTTTTTAATGACCATTTTTTAAAGAACCTGTAATAATGCTGTAAGCTCTCTATCTATCTATCTATCTATCTATCTATCTATCTTTGTTAAACTTTCTAGCTAATACCTATTAGGGATACACAATATATTGTGATCATATTGATTATCGGCCAGTATTACAGATTTTATTTATTCAAAGGTATCTGTCAATAGTGGATATTTAACTAATAATTTAACAACACTGTTAAATGTAATGTTTCGCAAATCTCAACATGATTTTCATTTTAACGCTGTGATGCCTAAATTCACTTACTGCATTTGCATTTAAAACAATTCATATTTAATATGATATATCAATATAAATTGTATAGGATTTATGTTTATATATAAACAATATAAGTCTATGCTATGCAGTCTTTTAAATAGCTTAGTAAACATTTGTGTGTGTGTACTTGTTAGTATAAAAGACAGGCTGCTCTACACATGACACAGCAGGCATCAGACTTCCAGAAGCCCTTTGGGCCAGGGGTCTCATTCCTGCGTCCTGCACTCTTCCTTCCTTTTCTCTTCAATCTCATTTTCACTTTACCTTATGCTTTCCCTCATGTCCTCCTCCCCTAGCTGTCACTCTCACAGCTTTCTCACTCTCTCCTTTTCTATCTCTTTTTCTCCTCTGTGTTTTATGTTGCTCAAAGAGAGAGCACTGTCAGCATGGTAGAAGTTAATGCTGCACCATTACAGCTCTGCCACCTATTGGGGGAATCTTCCAGCTACTGACAGGGCAGTTTTATGCCTGCAGACTCCCTCTGTGTCTGAGAGAAGCTGCCCTCTGAATGACATTGCATACTCATTCTAAATGTATTATGATAATGAGCTACAGAAGAGTAATTATTTTGACAACAGCAGGGGGAAGCAAGTTATTAAGCTCATCCTGTTACCTCTCCTCCCCCTGTCTTTCTTTCTCCCCATATCTTGCTCCTCCTCTCTCTCTCTTTCTCTCTGAAAATTTCAGTTTGAAAAGGTTTAATCAATAAGAGCAAAATACAAACATATTGCTAAAAAAAACACTGATAGCCCGCAACATGATGTAGCGTTTGTGTGTGAGAGCAAGAATGAACGTGTGTGTATGTGCACATTTAAGTGTAGAGTGATAGATGGTCGACAGGCTACATGGCAGCTCATTTCCTCCCGACTGGCAGAGAAAGATGTTACGGAGTTGCCACAGCAACTGCAGCCTGTCAGCTTGACAGACAAAAAGATCTCTCTCTGTCTTTCTTTTGTTCTCTCCTTCCCTTCTCAGGTAGGTGATGAAGTGCTGCCTTGAATCAGAGGATGACAGACTGATGGGAGATTTAAAAGGCTGCTGTACAGCCTAAAATTCCTACTTAAACTGACCCATGAATAATGCATTCATGTGCACTCGCACAGACACACACAAACACACACAGAGAGAGAGAAAGCCTACACAAGCTCTTGTCTTAATCAAGCACAAACCACAATATACATTTGCAAATTTAAGTATGCCAATTATTTCTTCATCACAATCAGTGATTTCCTTTCTGATCAACATCAGTTTTTCCTTTTTGTGCAAAATAAGGCTGGTAATGGTTGCTGGCTTTATGCAGCCCATTTATTCAGAAGCTATTTGGAACGTATGCTTGTATGGTTGAAACATCACTTTTAATTTTCAGTTTTTGTTAAAGCATGTCATATATTTTATTAAGTAGATTATTTGGCTCACATTAGCATGCTATGATGCAAACAAACTGTTCATGCTTGGATTATATTTCTAGGGGCAGGTCTGGCTGCGAATGGTAGTGGTTCTACCCCTTATCGCTGCACAAAACACTTCTGGCACTTAGTAATTTGCTGCATGTGTGTGATATTTACATATGTGATGTGATGCAGAGAGTCTTACCTTAGGTCTAGTTGCAGGAAACTGACTCCTCCCCTCTTCCCCCACATGGCCAGTGCCCTCTACTGGCCGGGTAGTATTTCATGTTCTTCATTAGAGCCTCTCTAAAAGACCAATTTGTCTTTTTAAGCTCTTTAAAATGAACATATCGCTAATTGCTATTCATCTTTCAGGCTTATCATGTTCTGATCATATATTTAAAATATTTTTATAACTTGTAATTCATGTCTCAATGGATGAACTTTTGGTAGCCTACTACAATTAGAGTAATTGTACATGTCCAAATTTATCTCTTTGGGTGCGATTCCCATAAACACAAAATTATTCTTAAAACGACTTCTGTTGGTGTTACCCAATGTCTTTTTAATATCAGGAATATCATATTTCTGACATGGGGAAAAAAGTCCAATTTTAATTTGACCATTATTGAGTAGCTTAACCACTTTAATGCCCATTTGTATTTTAGACCTAATTTTACTAAATTTTACTACATTTTCATAGAAGAAAATTTCTCTACAGACTTCTGTTGTATTCAATGCAGTGAACACACTTACCATAAGCTTAAATACGCTGTTTGTTCCACTGAAATGCAGTAATAACAGGTCCATGTACGCTGCATAAACAGGTTATATAAGCGAATCTACCAAAACTTGCCCCACTTTCACACATCTGACCCTTTTAATTCATCTTTATGTAGCATCTTAGACGGCGATAGGCCACAAAAGACCTAGTAAGCATAGCCTGCTGCCATTTCACATGCCCAGATATTAAAAGCATTTTAATTATTCGCTGACACTATGTAGCCCTAAAGAATATGCCCCTCAACCTCTAAAGGCCCGCAGTCATATCGCCACGGTCATGAACTGATTTCATATGAGCACGCAGAGACAATTAAACCTCATCTGCCGCTTTGCCTATCTGCTGCGCGGGGCTTCATTTAACGACCATTTGTCTCCATGATGGATTTCCTATTTTTACCGACAGCAACCGAGTCGAGGGACGCGTGAATTATAGATGTGGGGGCTCAGCAGCTCGCGGTGAAATACTGTCACGGTGAAGAAGAGAGAGAGGGCTCCTGCAAAAAAAAAGAAAGAAAGTGGACAGCGGCTGTTTTTTAGCTCACGTTTCTCTTGAGAAGGGCGTTTATCACCGGGGTCGCAGGAGGTGATGTGTCGTCACGAGGGCGAGCGAAAGAATGGCAGCATAATTATGGCATTAAAAGAGAGGCTGGACACAAAGCGAGAGGACCGTGATTTAAATTGTTTTGTTTCCCTGGTGCTGGATTCTGCCCTTGAGTGACATACTGAAATTGGAAGCAGTTATTTATGTCTTCACACTAATTGGAGAATTTAATAAGGTCTCTGAAAGGCAGTCTCAATTTTCGGCTATTCAGTAATAGATTGTCTATCTCTTCTCTTCTCTCCCTTTTTTCCCTCATTTGTTCTTTTTTTTGTGTGTATCTCTTGAGTGATGCCTGCCATCAGGAACCATCTGTGCAGCCCAGCCCACAATGAACGTCATTTCCTGCACTTGCCAAGGCTGTCATGCTTATTCTATTTAGCTTGATGTTAATCAAGAAATCTCTTTTAATGTATTCTAATTGGACTGGCTGTTCTGCATCATGTTTATGTGTGTGTCCAGTGTCCGTATCTCATCATGAATGAAAGAGGGGGTAAAACAAGGAGAGAGCAGAACAGATGGTCTCCCTCGCCTTTCCTCTCTAAGTCCCTCGGCCTCTCTCCCCCATTAGTCTCTCAGTCGGTTACGCACATTTGCTCTTCCTATGTCTGCATCCCTCTCTCACTCGTTCCCTCTTTCATTATCAAATAGGAAATAAGATTACATTCTGCTGCCTTGCAGCTGCATCATGCACACTTTTAATAATATGTTTCTGTGCATGACTAACAGCCATTGCAAGTCACTTTGTTACATCATTAACTAACCATGAGAATAATGTTTGTCACAATAAAAGCTGCTGTAAATATACTTGTATTTATTGGGTACTGTGTTATGCAGTGTGAGGGATTGCTCATGCCAAAGAGGAGCTGTAATAGAATCTATAACCTCTTTAATGAGCGTTGAATCTGAGTTGTACTTCAAGATAATGCTCATCAGTTTTTTTTTTAATTCAAGGAAAACGTAAAAGTAAACAAAGGTAAGCCAGTGCTATCATCAGGGGGGAAACTAGAAACACTGTCTTGAGACCAGTGATGAAAAGCAACCTGAAGTACTTAAAAACATGTAAATTATTATGAATCTACTGTTATAGATAATACTACATGTTTAATAGGGTACATAGTATAATATTGCATACTAATACTGCATATGCAATATTGCATTTAGAACATGCAATATTACAGTGAAATGTAAACTTAATAATTTACAAATACCCCCTAAACCTGTTTAAACATTTTACAGTCCTAGCAAGAAATCAGATCAAATTTGGTTGGATTTGACCACAGCTGCAAAGTATGCTGGGTAACCCATAGTGCTATTAATTAAAGAATATTGCAGATTCAAAACAAGTTATGCTCAATCAACAGCACAGTGCTGATTGCCATAAAATTAAAAATGTCCTTTTACTGAATTACAGTGTGCTACGTTGAATGAAAGTGAATGGGGCAAATCTGTAAACATTAAAACATAAAAGTATATAATTTTTAGTGTGAAAATTATAGTTATATCTAATTATTTAATTTTAAAACAACCATAAAAAAACAAGAACAACAGGTCAAATCATAGACAATTTTAAGTGCTTTTATAAAATTATAAGCTTCATGTTTCTACTTTAGTTCAATTATTTCCATTTTAAATGCCTCATTGTATGCTTTGTGGTAGCATTCCATCAATTTGGTCTTATTTCTATGCATTTTCATGAAATGTGAGCGTAAGTTTAACTTCTCTAATGAATGTCTATTAACAAAATGAACTGGAAAATGTTTTATTACTTATATTAATTATATTACTTTTATTAAACTCACAACAATTTGTATCCTTGTCTGTATAAAGAAATAAGTAACTTGTAACTCTTACAATCTTGATTTTTGCTTTAAAAAATGCTGATTTTGTGGTAATATTATGTTACAAATGTATCATTCCTTGAATGATAATGCTAAATAATATATTTAATATAATATCAGTTGAAATCAAATGAACACATTTTAAGTTTGATAAAGGGATATCTGAGCTGTACTGATGGGTTGGGAAACACTGATATAGCCTACACATATTGGGCCGTGCTACACATATTGGGCCGTGGGGAGGGAGGCCCACCCATTTAAACCAGGCCTCTAAAATAACCACTAAATCCTTAAAAGTAAAGCGTTCGATTTCTCACTGACTCTCAAATTCTTTGCCTTTTTATTTTATGGGGGATTTTGGGCAAGCCACAGTGGGGTATATCCTACATGCCAGCACACTCCTGAACTCAGAGCTGTTGTCATAGCAACAGAAACCCCACCTGCTCAGTAGCTGTCAGCCCAAGGTTAAGAGCCAATAAACCAGAGAAACATAGCAATTACTGCACAATATAACACACATGCACACGCACACACAAAGTAATCCATCTGTTCCTTCTCCCCAGTTGATCAGTAGCAACTGGGTTTGGATTAAGTTCACCCATCAGGGTCCATTAAGGAGTGTTCATTTAGACGTGTTACGGCAGTTTAACCAATGAACACCAGGGAAGTCTTTATGGGAGGTTTGTGGCAATGGAGTGACCGCCATGTGCTATTTCAAAGCAAACGATTAACATGATATGTAAGGGTAATCGCAATGGGGTTATGTTTTGATGTAACCTTAAAATATGAGACACAGATCATAATACAAACATAATTCAGAACTCTAGAATAAATGTATTTCAAAACACCACCAGCCTTAAACAGATTAAAGTCTTCACATTTGAAACAAACAAACTATCCTCATAAAGTGAATCTTTAATCTAGTCAATAGGCCTCATGTAGTTTCTGATATTGGGTATAAAAGGGCAGATGTGGCTGATTTATCACAGTCTCTGTTTTACTTGATGGTTAGCTTACCAGCCAGCCAGTATAAATGGCCAATCCTTGTCATCTCAGATATCAAAATCAGATGTGGCAGTGATTGGTGAGCTGAATAGAGAGTATGAGCATGTGACTGTGCTGGAGGTGCGTTTTATTGCTGTGTGAGGGGAACGATTAGCTGGCGTTGCACAGCAAGAAGAATCCAATTTGTTCAGTTGTTTAATCCATCAGCCCGAGTTGAGTTCTGATCAACGTATTGATGGACCGCAAGGCAGTGACAGCCATTCAGTGGTATTACAAGACTCTGCTATTGGCCTCTGGAACATGGCACTCATTTAAGTGGTTTATTTGATAGAATAATAGAAAAATTAAGCAAAAAATGACGTGTCCTGTTTGAAGAGCAAGTTCATTCAGAGTGAAAGGATCCTTCTAACTCTATTGTAACCCATTTTTGCTGCTCTGATCTGGCTCCGTCTTTCCTACCGGCCATATTTCGTCCTCCCTCTCCCTCTCTCTTTGTTTCTCTAAGCCTCCATTATCGGCTGTGGGGAGTCAGGTAATCAGTGCTGATTAATTCTCTTTATTGTTGGTCGTTTGTCTGCAGAGTCTGCACTGTCTTTTCCGCTCAGCCTCACTATGAAAGAGCCGGTGATAAATGACCATCTCTCCCATCACCCAACCCCACTATCACCACAGCAACCCCTGCTCTGCCTAAGTGCTTTTGATTAGTGACCCATGACTTGAAGGTAGAGGTGGCTTTTTGTTTTATTTCCTAATGCGACCAGTTTCAGCCCCCTATCATGCCCTTAAGGACTTATTTGGTGCTCAGACACTTTGTACACACTCCTATAATTGTTGCTCATAGATTGAACAGGGAGACGAGAGTGATAATTAGGTGTCTGCATGAGTAATAGAAGCATGCTTGGTTTTTGCATTAATTTATGATTATGAACTTACATTTTGACATATAATAAAAATATTATAAAAATACTGATATGAATCTAAAAATATATTTTATATTTTCTATATATTTTTTTCATATTAATTATAAGTTGTAATAGTTAACCTAATATATATAAAAAATTATCATAACATGTTATTATATAGTGTTTGTAACCGTTTATGATTACACTATGTTGAATGTTAATGTCTTGTCTGTCTATCTATCTTACATTTTTACAGTTATATTTTTTTGTATTGGTTTATGATTACATTGTATATTATAGACATGTATATATACATATACAGTATATATCATAAACAATCATTAACATAACGGGTTATGTGTTTAGTTGACATCACAGTGATGGTGATTGGCAGTGACAGAGATTGGTGAGGTTTTGTGAGTCTGGTGATCTGGATGACAATACTGAAAGTGTTTATCGGCTGCTGCTAGACACTGATGAATCTGCACCTACGCAGATCGAACAAACCCCCAATCAGACCACCGGTTTCAACCAAACATTTTGGTCAAAAACTTCATCCCTCATTTATTGAGAACTTAATCTCTCTCTTAAACAACAATTAGATACTAAAAAATGCTGTGTTGTGAGAGGAGAGAGAACAAAAGAATCATTTAGCATGTGTGGCCAGGTTAAGTGCAACATCTACCTTTAATCTTTCAAACAAGCAGTCCAGAGGAAATGTAAACATGGTTGTATCCAGCTTTCATTTAATTTCAAAAAAATATTTATTAATTTACCTCTAAATATACACAAAATCTCAATAAAAAATACTTTGTAAAAAAAATTCCTCATTTACAGTCCTCGAAACTCATTTTTAGCAATGTTAATATAAGAATTTTTAAGAAACATTTAAAGTAATAAACTGCCACCTTACATTTTTAAAAAATCTTTTAAACAAAAGCACATATGTACAGATGAAAATGCTGAAGCGTTTTAAGAAGCTTCTTTGTCAGGCACACATGTGCACCTGAGTGTCAAGAAAACCTTGTAATTCACATTTTCTCCAATACCTTTTTTTCGTTCCAAGTCAGCCCTTTAGTAAAGGAGAATTATTTAATGTAATCACAAAAATTTTAATAAAGATATCTCTATATTTAAAAAAAAAACATCAAAACAATATGGACACAAACATGACATGTAATAAAACAATAATCAAGACCTTTTTTCTCTCAATATCCATCCAAATATAAGTCTGGAGGCTCTAAGCAGCATCTGGGCAGCAACTCTCTTTGACAGAGTATGTGTGTATATACAGCTCTTGAGTTCATATAAAAGAGAGCACATCAAGGGTTACTGGTTGCTAGGAGATGAAGACAGGCTGCTACACAGTTTCTGCCTCAGGGGTGTGCTTGAAATATTCATTGGAAAAACTTTCATTCTATGAAGAGTCTCTTCCACAGATGGGCACCTCCTATACTATGCCCAAGCAGAGATGTTGTCTGCAACAAGAAACAAAAAATAACATACAAAATCAATTCTACATGAATATTCATGGTTTAAGTTGCAATTTGTGTATATATTAAATGGAATGTTTGTACATTATTTGAACCTACCACATATTTAAATGCCCCTTTTATTTATTATTGGCAAAAAGGGCTATTGTTACTCATAAATATAGGTATATAATATATATATATACCCTATAATATAAAATAGATAATTCTTATTTAATGCCTCGTCCGCATCTGGGGCTATTTTCAAGTCAAACTCAATTACAATAATGAAGTACACATAATACAGTAAACAAAAGCAAACAAAAACACAGCAGTAATTTTATACAAGATTTTTAATTAACATATGATAACAATTCTAAAACCTTTTCAGCAAATCGTAACTAAAGTCCTTAAATGAACTAACTTCATAAAAAAGCTTTCTACTTGCATTAAAAATGGGACAGTCCAAAATAATATTTTTAATAGAATGGGGTATCTTGCAGAACATGCATAGAGTTGGGTCTTCACCTTTAAGCAAAAATGCACGAGTCAGTCTTGTATGACCTATACGACATCTGGTAAAGACCACTTGATCAAATCTGGTTTTAGATAAGATTAAATATATATACATATACATACATATGTATGTGTATATATATGTATGTACGTGTGTGTGTGTGTGTGTGTGTGTTCTGGCATGATTATAGATGCATAACACATTTTACATTCCAAACCATTCTAGTTTAAGACAATTTTACTAATCTACATAACACTGGGGTGTTATTATAGTGAGACAGAGGCACACACCTTTCACAGTCTGAGTCACAGCATGTTTTGCTGTCTTCTTCTTGATGCTGTTCCTCTACAGGGAAACGGGTATACCCGACACACCGCTGTATTGCCTGTGCAACCGTGTAATGAGTCTGTCCCTGTGCACACGCGTCCATTTTTGCAATGCTCAGCGGTGACTGCAAGAACAGGTGCAGCAGACTGTCTGACAGCAGTAATGGTGTCTGTAGAACTCTATGAACACAAACATTTAAATAAAAAACTGGTGATAAGACTATTTAAACAATCCATTTAAAAACATTAAAGGGGTCATATGATGTTGCTAAAAAGAACATTAGTTAGTGTATTTGGTGTAATGGATTTGTTTATGCGGTTTAAGGTTAAAAAATTTTTTTTTTTCCACATACTGTACATTATTGTTTTCTCCTCTATGCCCCGCCTTTCTGAAACACGTTGAATTTTACAAAGCTCATCGGTCTGAAAAGCGAGGTGTGCTGTGATTGGCCAGCTATCCAGTGCGTTGTGATTGGCCGAATACCTCAAGCGTGTGACGGAAATGTTACGCCCCTGACCCTACTGTGATGATGCCCCGTCAGGTCGGAGCGATGATTCAAAAACATGAAAACCCATTATAAACGAGGCATTTGTTGCATCCAGTGGGGACATAATTACAGATTATATGACTTATACTGTCTTTTTACGCGTTGCATTGTATCGCGCCGCGTTAACATAAAACCATATCTGCATTTGTGGTCGGAGTATTGACAAACAACAAGTGCTACTCTACTGTCCAAAACTCGCATTTGAATCATCAGTGGCAAATTCTTTAAATGAAAACGTTCTTACAGTCTTTGAGTCAGAACAGCCGGAATTGTAGTCTACTATCCCAGGATCAGGAAACAGTACTCCATAAAATGTGCTGCACACAGCTGAATATTGGGTTGAACTGTTCTGGAACAGTGTTGTAAATCAACTTAACCACTGATTTCTAGTCGTGATCCTCTTTTGGAGACCCAACAAGTAGTTTCCCGCTTCACAACTAACACACAGCGCCACCACGGCGGGCTTGAGTAGCGATGCCGGCAGCTAGAGTTAGGAACGGCCGGCTGATTCGACAGGAGCGTCCGGAGGGCTTGCGCAACCACATGTGATGACCCCGGGCTGGACTCCTCTTTGTCCATGGTGAAAGCCGATCTGGTGATCCACTGCACTAAGTTGATGTATTTCCTCAGCTACCAGCATGGATCAGCTCTAGGAATGATGAAGTGGATATTGTCCTCTTTTGGAAGGCCAGACAAAGTGGTTTCGCTTTCACAACGAAACACAGTGCCTTCACAACATGGCAGCAGCGTCAACAATACTACAGCGAGAATAAAATTACGCCTTCTTTCTTTGCGTGAACATTTGGGCGTTGTTATGCAAGTCTTCCCACATCGTGACGTAGATATGTGGGGGCGTGTTAGAATGAGCTGTTTTAGGTAGGCGCGGTTGACTCTTAACTTTTATAAAGAATATCTCTTTGGATTTGAGACTTTAGTCTTTGCACTTTACAGATCTTCTTTATGCACCAAGACTTGTAACACTTGAAAAGAGAAAGAACAAATTTAAATGGCATCATATGACCCCTTTAAATTGATTTGATGACAAAAATGTTCATGAAAAGATAATATTAAAAGGAGAATAAAAGAATAAAAAGGTTAAGCAGATGAGAAAAAACAATGCTCTACAAAAATTCAAATTGAAATTTTTCTTCTAATTAATAAAACAAATCTACATTAATCTAACAAACTCTACTTATAGTATTTAAACCATGGTAAGATTCAACACAGATTAAAATATTTTTAAATTAACATATCAAAGATCTTGGGCAATTGTAATACTGTCAAATATATTAATTTATATTTTCATGTCTCATAGTTTCATTCTAATTAAATATAGGTGGAAAATATATATTTTATGCGGGAAACAACTGCTTTGGTTATAGTAACAAAAGAAATCTACCTTTTACGAGGAGCGAATGGGTCTCATTCCCTCAGCCAACTAGATGGCAACAAATACTGCTTTCCTCATCCCAATCTGAAGAATCCATTAGAACTGACCAATATAGGACATTAATGCATGATTTTTTTCTAACCTATTTTAATCAGTTAATCGCAAATTATAACAAGAGTGACTGAAGAAACTCACGCCTCAAGGAAATGTTGCAGCCCCTGCATCCTGAGTGATCTTGAAATCACATTGAGATTGAAGAAGGATTTCCGCAGGAGTTTTAGGTAACTCTCTCAGAAATAGCAAATAAAGGGGAGACTACACTTTATAAATATAATACATTTTTACATGCAGTTACTTGAAATCAAAACTCAATATTATGACTCTATTTTATTTATTATTTATTTTTGTAAATAAAAATATAATATTGCCCAGAGTATAATGTCCTCTATATAATGTTAAAATATAATACTGTGTCGCCCAGAGTGTGGGACTGTGATATTCTCAAATTACTTACATAAGCAGAGCATTGTTCTGTAGTTTTTGACGCAGCCAAACAAACTCACTATACCTCCTCCTCACACAAGAGGTCTTCTTCCGGAAACACATACTATTGGTCTACAATAAAAATATATAGTGAACCTAATGCTATCATTGGTTAACATGTGGCACTGAAAAAAAATGTATATAGGCAGAAAGCCAAACATCAATCAGAAAATAAAGTCCGAACAGCAACATTCCACAGTAGTAAGTGCAAGGCAAACACGTGGGTACTACTCACATGAAGACAGATCTCAAAGGTGATGTGCGTGTTCCAGAAATCCTCCTTGTGTACCTGAGGATCTCGTACCCATACACTTATAAACTCCTGCAGATAGAGAAAAAGCAAATGTTAGTGTTTATGATCAGTGAAGTGTTTCAAATTGAACAAGGAAGTGACTCAGCAGAAAGTGTGCTTGTATTTTTTCTTATGAGTTACAGTTTCTCCCCTTTTTACTATGTTTGATTCAGACTCTGCCCTTTCACCCACATTTCACGCTATCTGGAGTTTTGGAGGGTATTTGGCACCAATTTGTAATGTACAGTTGGAATTTCTCAAATTAACACACTTTGTTTCATCACAGCCAACAAACTCATTTGAGGTCAAACAAAACACTTCCCTAAAAAGTGCTAAACATATAAAAGCCATATCAGCTGCACCTGATCTGAGAGACAGTCACTTTACTTATTTTTGAATAAACATATCACAAAATATTAGTCATTTTAATGCAAGCCAGTCTTTATAGTATTGCATGGCTGTGAATGCAAATACTAACATATTTAATTTTAGCAAAACAGACTTAATTTGCGTTCAAATCTAATTTTTCATGTCAGAGCACCAATCACTAGATAAGACTTAATATTCTACTGTTTGCCCACAGAGTGAAGGTTTCATCTGAAAAATCAGTTTACTATATAGATAAGGACCGCCGAGTCACACAAAGTGATGCTGTAGATGAACAGAAACAAATATAAAGACGAAAAGAACACTAACCTTCTTCACTAGGTTTGTGTTTTCCATTGCAGAGACTTGACTGAAAAAAAGAGACTGTTTGTCAGTTTGTTTGATTTTTATTGTCATACCAGCATATATGCCTATTTCATGGCAAGATCAATGTATTTTAAAAGAAACAAATAGTAGTAACTTAAAAACACTACTAGTAGTGATGAAAAACAGTAAAGAGTAGTAATGAAAAGCAACAACTGACAGACTGTTTGTTATTGTTGGATCATTTTAGTACTGTGTTACTTGGATCGTTTCGGTTCTAATGCACTTAGGGATAGGAATAGTCTAAAAAACAACAGTGTAAACATGATTACAGATCTCAACAAGACAATGAAAAACATATTTATGATCAATCTGCCATAACTCAGTTTGCTACCAAACACTTTACTGTATAAGTAGTTAAAAAGCAATGTTGACTTTTCATTACTATTGAGCAGAGAAAGCAAGTTGCAGTGATGAATGGGCAATGTGAGACATTAAAACAATAAATCAATTGTATGCTACAGCAAACCCAGATATTCATGTTGGCTCCTTCAATGAAATCAGACTTTGTTTTCCTGTGTATGTTTAGCAATGACATGCTAAGTAAGAGAGAAACATTTCTAATGGTGAACCATAAAGCAGATCAATTTCACTTTCTTGTGAATTCAAAAATGAAAGTGCCATCAGCATTAATCCAAACAAACATGCCATCAGTGACTTTCATTCATACTCAAGCTAATTCACTTTGATGATAACTTAAGTTAATTACCTTGAGCTGACTGGGAATCTTAGACTAATTGGCCAGGAGACAACAAGAGACCCTGAGCACCCTGGACTGAACTTACGAGATCACGGCTACTTTGACCTGGTTTTGGTTAGTCAAAATATATGCACAGGCTTTATGAGATGTAGCTTCAAAACATACATTTTGGCAACAAGAGGACACTTTGATTCACCATACAGAAAATCAAGCAGTGAAAACTAAAACTAACGAGAAAATAGAAAACATCTATTCTAAACAACTTCTTTGTATTTTGATGGAATATAGGCCGATGATACGAATCACTTTTTTTTTTTTTTGCCCTGAACATGAACACAAAAATGTAATTTGACACATGCGTTTTAATACATACCTCTAAAATAACAAGCCTAACTAGAATGCTATATTTTATAAGCTGCAACCAACGCTGGAAACGTTCAATGACCAGCAAAATGAAAAAATAAAAATATAGTATTAGAAATGTATGCTGAACGGCTACAGTTCTCACTCAAACGACCGGCAGCTGTATAAACAACACAAAAGTTTCCCCACTCTACTGTTTCGCCATTATATGATACCTATGTATCTTCTTACGTTATATATTTATTGGGATAGGCTACATTAATTTTTGTTCTCACCGTTTCTGTCGTGTTGTGTCGTGTATCTCTGCCACCGTGGTCCAGGTGTACAGGTGCTCCTGGGACTGATGTGATTGAAAGCGGCAAACGAAAGTTTTTTACTCGCAGTATATGATGTGCGCATGCGCAGCTCTCAACCCTTCGTTCCAGCACTTCTCAGTTTGTTTGTGCTTGTCATGTATAATATCAGCAGGTGCGTTATCATTACACCAAATAAAATGTTATAATGATAACTAACTATTATTAAATAACAATAAACAATATATATGTTTATACTGATTTTGGATGAATTTATTGATTTGAAAAAAATGACCGACCGTAGCTTTTATTATATGTAGAAAGCCAACCAGATGCTGGGAGAATCATAGGGAGCAATTTACTACAACCCTGTGACGGTAGAAATCCACGCCATAAAGCACCTGATAACTGAGGCTGTTGATTAGTTTAGAAAGACCCTCTTAAGTAAGACTATAGCTGCTGTTTAGAGTAAGAAATGTTTTCATGGAATGACAAGGTCATCAATTTAGGTAAGGGACCGCAGCTAAGATTGAAGAACAAAAAACACAACAGTGAATGTTGTTCAACTTAAGGCTTTCATTATGGTTTACGGATCAAAGATACTATATAGCCAGACATTGAAGGCTATAGAAACATGCGACCTGTAACATTCACCGAATACGCTCCTTCCAATACAACCAGAATTCTGATACGACACTGAAAAAAAAAAATGGGTCATCAGAAAATCTAATGAAGTTATGATTTAAGACACAAATGACCCATCAAGATAAGACTTCGTGACAAAACGAAAGAATAATGGGGAAGGAAGGCGCACAACGGACGGTCCCCCCTGGCCATGGGATATCCTTCTAAGGGATCACAGTATTAAACACAAGTGGCTGTAGTTTATTTTTACCACTGTCTCCAGTCATTTCAGTCTGACCAGATAGTTATTCTGTTTTGGCGACCGTAACAGCCAACAACAACAGGTTGACATGCATGCAAGGTCAAAAAAACATTTTCTTTGTCTTTATAATATGCATTTATTTTGACCTTATTTGCTCAACGACTCCCAAACGATTCGTTCAACGATTCATTTTTCCAAACCCCTCCTTTGCGTGACCCTAATCTGCAGTGATTGGTCCGATGACCCAGTCTGTTGTGATTGGTCTACTGCGTGCAGCACATGTGAGAAATGGAACGCCCATCAAGTTTTCCCGGGTCTGCGCACGCAACAAGTGGGCGGGCATAAATATGCTAATATTTCATGTTGACGTCAACATGAAATGGCTAAAGATTCATTTTAAAACGACTCCTTTCAGTGACTCCGAGTCGACTCTTTCTTTTGAGAGATAATAACTTTATACACGGTGCACTTTCAGATTTAAAACTTTACAGGATGTTTTCATTCACTTAGAGCTGTGTTACACACTGCATGAAATGTAATTTTCAAAAATCCATAATAGGGGCACCGCACTAATGCGCAGGACTTGCAAAGAGACCCAATGGGACGATGCAAACTAAATAGGACCTGACAGTAAACCCACAACAGATTTATAGCGTTATTACTCATAATATAAGTCATTTACATATAGCAGTATTAAACAGGCTGGTAAAGAAGCAAACATAGCCAGTAAAAAAAAATATTGTAAGGAGAAACAAGTATGTCTCTTTTTATCTTTTCAGTTTCATTTTTAAAATGTTCCAGAATTTCGGAAGGCAAGTCACACTGACAGTTACCACAATGTGTGGTCTGTGGCACAGGACAGCTATGTGGAGAGAACATGCTGCCACAAGACCCAATACTTTCAGCTGGTATCAGTGACGCATTTTATTAAACACACTAGTCTAGATAAACTTGCCCACAAATAAAAGTTCTTGGAAGTGTCCAAAAACGAGCAGAACTTTTGCTATTTTGCAAAACCATTCTCCAAACACAAACAAATACAAATCAAAATCTTCATATATAGTGTTAACAAGAAAGGTAAAATATTTTTTTAGGTAGAAGACTAGTTAGGTACGCAGGAGCTAACCCATTAAGGGCCTTATAGGCAAGTAATAATATTTTGTAACTGATACGGAACTTAACAGGTAGCCAGTGCAGAGAATGTAAAAATGGGGTAATATGATCATATTTTCTTGACCTGGTAAAGACTAGCCGCTGCATTTTGGACTACCTGTAGCTTGTTTATTGAAGATGCAGGACAACCACCTAGCAGTGCATTACAATAGTCCAGTCTAGAGGTCATGAATGCATGAACTAGCTTTTCTGCATCAGAAACAGGTAACATGTTTCGTAACTTGGCAATGTTTCTAAGATGGAAGAATGCTGTTTTTGTAACATGGGAAATATGATTTTCAAAAGACAAGTTGCTATCTAATATAACACCCAGATTTTTGACTGTAGAGGAAGTAACCGTACATACGTCTAGTTGCAAATTGTAATCCAAGAGATTCTGTGTACTGTTTTTTTGGTCTAATAAGTAATATCTCTGTCTTATCCGAATTTAATAGGAGAAAATTATTGGTCATCCAATCTTTTACATTTTTAACACACTCTGTTAGCTTAGATAATTTAGAAGTTTCATCTGGTCTTGTTGAGATATATAGTTGAGTATCATCGGCATAACAGTGAAAACTAATCCCGTATTTTCTAATAATGAACTGATTAAAATAAAAATGTATTATTATAACATACATTACTGATGTAGTGGGCAGTATCAGAGAACCAAGCAGATGATAAGCTTTTGGATTCGGTTTATTTGAGATATTTATACATTTATTAGACTTAGTATATTTCATATAGCTCATATATAACTCTTTCATATTTAATATAGCTTTTACCTTTCATTGTCTTGGTCCTCCATGTGTTGATGTGCTTGGCTTGTTTTCAGTGGTTGGCTACTTGCAATGTTGCTCTCCTCTGGTAAGAGTTGACTCCAAAGTTCTTAGAGCTCTCCAAGTTTCTTCCGTTCATTTGTTGACATAGTCTATCACATGAAACATTCAGCTATTCTTCAGTTTTATTTTGCTGGAATTACTTACGGACATGTTGCTAAACATGCACATATATTAAGTCATGTCTTTTAAGCATTTGGATCCTGATCAGTTTCTTTAATTTCGCAATTTATGTTTTTTCTTACCCTCTCAGGGAAATCCACTGTTAAATGAGAAACTGTTAAATTGCATAAGTGTGTCTGACACAAACATATATTAACATTGACTAAGCAGACCAAGTTTACATCACACTGTTTTCTGACTTACATATACTGATATAGGAAGGGATACATGGGTAGCCCCATTGGGTGGAGTGTGCGAGTCAAAACTTACATACAAAAGTTGTGTAACTTGAGTATTGGTTTTTATGTTTTTCCTTCCAAAATCTGTTTCTCCGTAGTAATATTTCAATAAGGAAGACGTTGTTGCTCTGCATGGGTGTTAAAAATAGCCTGATGATGGATTGACTGATTGAACAGATCTCCAAAATATACCTTATCAAATTCTTTTATATTGATAATTTACTCAAAGGTCCAGGAGTGTGGGAAGCTGGACTTTTACCTATCAATACCATATCCTGTGACATACGGTCCACCATGTTACCTCTACCACAACACCCAAAATGATTTCCTAATTCAGAAATCAGTACTTGTAACCACAATATGTAGAGATATTGAATTGTTGTTACACAGAGCATATGAGACATTCTGTCTAGCTGTTATATAATACTGTAAGTACCAGTACAAATACACACATACATTAGCCAACGAGTGCCAGTGCAGTTATTTATTTTCTGTTATCACTGTAAAGAGTTTTCAGTTTGTCATCTGACCTGCTTATTTCAGGATGACATTACAAAAACAGGTTCTTTTTAGAAAAAAGCCTTAGAACTCAAAGTCCATCACTATGCTGCTAATCTTTGTCATGAGACCTGCAACCAGCTAAGCAAATGGTAATAAATGTATTTTCTGTGGTCATAATCTGACAGCACGATTATGGATGTCAAATAGCTTTTTTGCTTTCTCTTGTTTGTTTCAAGATATCATCGCTGAATTAGAGAATCAGATGGTGCTTTTTTTTAAAGATTTTTTTTCAATTTAATAATATGACTGCCACAACCCAGATGTTTTTAGTGAGATTTCCATGATGTGCAACTGTAAATAAGACTGAGACACAATCTCAAGCATTTTACAAATAGAAAGATGCACTATCTGCATCCTGTGTCAGATATGATAAAGTGTGCAGAACATGAACACTTGAACTCTAACCCTAATGGCAAAGGCAGCAGAGAGGTCAGAAAATGCAATGACATTATTGGTCACATTGCTTTTTTCCATGGTTAACTGTCTGTCTGTGTGTATTTTAGATAATGCCCAATGTATATGTCTAGGTCAGCAATTTCTGAGTTGTGTGACTAACTGAAATATTAGAAGAGAAATCTCTGAAAGACATACCCACAAAAAATGAATCATTCTGGTTCTGGAAAATTTATGACAACTAAATTGTGCAATTAAATATTTATAAGTCATTTGTCGCTCTGATTACAAAAATGTGGGCGATTCTTTTATCTAAATTCTCAAATGACAGTAGGTGAAAAACATTTTGCGCTTTGAATAGAACACAGAATAGCATACATAAATGGTAAAGGCAGTAAGGCACTATTGTTATAAAAAGGCTACTTATCCCTATAAAGACAACAAACAGGCAATGCAGAAGACTACCCTCAAAAGAGTAGACGCAAGTGCACTGTGAAATAACGATGAGAAAACACACCTTTCCTCATGTTTAATCACTAGTTGGTAAAGAGCTTCAGCTAAAATGCACTATTACGGCAAAACAGGTTTGACCCACAAAATATGCACAAGAGAACTGTGGCACTTTCATTTTGTTGTTTTTAGGAGGTAACGCAAGGTTAAAATAACAGAAGAGGGCAAATATGTTTTCTGAACAGCAATATTAGAGGTTTTACCATTTAATACAAACATGGAGATCCATGTATTTTAAAACGTAAAAAATGAAAATTTGCTAAAAATCTACTCACCCTTAGACTTTTTGTTTTTTATTGGAACAGATTTGGAGAAATTCAGCTTTACATCACTTGCTCACCAATGGATCATCTGCAGTTAATTGGTGCCATCAGACAGTTCAAATAACTGATAAAACCACAATAATCCACAAATAACTCGCACGACTCCAGTCCATGTATGTTTAGAAGAAACAAATCAATCCATCATTGCAGTGTTTCAAATCATTTAAATTTAAATCATTGCTTCTGGCCAAAATACCAGTCCGTAATCCATAATTTCTTCCAGTGGAAAAGTCCATCCCCTAATATGCTCTTACATCAGAATCCATTGATCATATGCGTTTAGAAGTTTTTGCTTTTAAATTGTGCTTGATCCATGCATATTTCTCTCCTGATTCAAACACCATGGACTCATATTTTAGACGAAAGTTTGAAGTTGAAAATATCTTGAATTTATTACAAACACGCAGCTTTTCCCTTAACAAGACATTGATAGACTCAAGTCATTTGGATTGCTTGTGGATGATATTTTTATGTGCTGTTTGAACTCTCATTCTGACGGCACCCATTCAATGCAGAGGAGCCATTTGTAAGCAAGTGATGTAATGCTAAATTACTCCAAATCTGCTCTGTTGAACGAACTCATCTACATTTTGGATGGTCAGGTGAATACATTTTCATTTTTGAGTGAACTATTCCTTTAAAAGCAGTTCCAAAGTTGATCAAATAACAAAAGAACAAAAGTCATTCCATTAAACCAGTTTTTTGGCATGTGGTAAAAAATGGCTCACTATTGCACAACACAATTATGAAAGCGCATTGCATGCCAATAACCTCGAGAAAACACTTTGAAACCCCTTAACCATGTTTTCAGGTAGATAGTAAAGATTTCTTTGCCATAAATATCAAACAAAACATCTGCGTTGGATATTTAAGCAGAGTAATCTGCCAACAGATTAAAAGCAGGCATATAAACCTTTATTGAACTAAAAATAAAAAATATTTACACAGACATTTACATAAACAGACAATTCCAATATTCATGTAAACATTAAGAATTAAAAGAAAAACTACTACGGTAACGACAGCATTGTCCACCAAAAGAAACTATTAACAAACAGAATGCAAGTTTTGGATCTCTCTGAATGACAAGATGAGTGGAAGAAAAACACAAGCCAGTGCATTAATGATGAACAGCACTGCTGTGACACCTAGCTCAAATGAACAGTTAAAGCATCCTAGATTGTAACTTTTAAAAACACACTCATCTTGTTTGTACAAACTTTCATTAGATCACTACAGTCATGCACATAGCTTCCAGCCAAACCTCAATACATTTAAAAAAAAAACACCTCCACCATCAGGCTATCAACACTTCCGCTAACAATGTACAGGTGGAACACACGAAAGCACAAATCAGTGAGATGTGGGACATTATTGTTGCTCATCCTCAGGACAGGAATGCCAAGTTAGTCTTTCCTCATAAAAGGCGATGACTATCTGTGGGCAACGGGTGTTGGCCTCTCTTGCAGGTACCAGGTCTGCCTCATCAGAGTCCTTCCTGTGAACACAAAACATATCTCTGGTTAAAGAGCTATAAGATAAAACAGACTCTGTAACATGACATTTAGAGTAGGAAGTGCAGTGTTGCACTTCAGAAGCCATTATTTTGTGTCTTTGAATCAGAAAAGCTTTGCATGTGGACATGCTGCCCCCTACAGACCTTTAAGTAGAATCTTAAGGGATAGTTCACCCAAAAACAACTTCATTTACTCACCCTCACATTGTTCCAAACCTGTATGATTTTCTTTTTTCTGCTGAAGACAAAATATATTTTGAAGAATGTTGATAAACAGTTTCAGTTCCCATTGACTTCCATTGTATATTTTGTCCATACCATAGGTATTATAGCCAATGGGAAATTAAGCTGTTTAGTTACCAACATTCAAAATATTTTCTTTGTGTTCCACAGAAATCATACAGGTTTGGAACAACACGTGGGTGAGTAAATTACATCATTTTGGAGTGGACTATCCCTTTTAAGGGATCATGTTCTCATGTGGTTTCAAACTTTCATGACATTCTTCTGTGGAGCACAAAGATTATTTTTCGTCCATACAATTAAGATCATTGTGTAGTGTAGTTTTGGACCCCATTAACTTGAATTATCTGGACAAAAACAGCTGAAACAGTAGTAAAAGTATATTTTGTGCTCCTCAGAAGTAACAGGTTTGGAACAACATGAGGGTGAGGAAACTTTTCCACTATGGCTGTAAACTGCTATGGTCATTTTTTAATTTCCAATCAAATATATCAGAAAACTACATGGGTTTCTTACCACTTCATGAGGAACATGAGCTCTCCACTGCTATCAGTCGCCCCAATGATCCTCTCTGGCTCAAGGTTTCTTGCAAACCCTCTTGGCTTGTCAGACTGGAGAAACAGAGTTTAACTCTATAAGTCAGTTTTATCAATAACCAATGTTAAAACCAAATCTCTGAAACTGATAACCAACACACAACTTTACCATTTCTTTCTTTCTCTTTGCCGCGCTCTCATCTGTTTCTGGTTCATCAGTGGAGGATTTCCTTTTTATGGCTTCTGGATTCTCCACCACTCCTTTCTGAGACTCCAGGAATGCAGCAATCAGTTCAGGACAGCCCAAATTCTCTTCAGGCTCCCAAGTGTTGTCAGCACTGAGGAAAATTAAGATATGTCGTTACTCCCATTGCATGAATTAAGTCAAATCTAAATCAACCGTTCACTACACCTGCAAGAAATCAAAAGAATAAAAACAACAACTCACTCTGTGAAGCCTTTCCACTTGAGGAAAAACTCAACTTTCCCATTGACCACTCGCTGGTCAATCACCTTCTCCACCACAAACTCCTCCACCTCCTGAACGTCCTTCTTTGATTTGCCTCCCTGCTTCTTACCCATATCGACCTAAAATGCACAAAAGACTAATAAGCCATGAACCGGATTAGCAATTTAAATGTCAGTCAATTAAAACTCAAATGAATATGGTTTACAGAAACGCTCCCTTTTGAAATACAATTAAGAAAAGGTTGCTATATTTATGACTTGCACATTGTTAAAACGACAAATGTTAGTACATTAACTGGAAGATTAGTTCAGCAAGTCCGTTGATAAATGTTAATATTAATCACTAAAGCACTTACGACTAACTCCAAAACGAGTGTTGCCTTCTGTGTGCGCTATGTTAACAAGCTAACTGCACATGCATGGACAGGCCAAGGGCCTGAAAGCAGTTCAGGCTACTTTTTGGGATTAGTACTTTTTTAATATTTCTGGATAACCTTCCTGTCCGGATTAAGGTCCGAGTATTTCACAAAATCGTAGTTCGCGTAATATTAACCGTAACACGCGCTGGTTTAGATAGGTAGCAAGAGTTAGCTTACTGGCTAACGTTAGTTGAAAAACGCACACACACAAAACAAAATATAATGTTGTTATACACCATCATGCATCCTACATCTATGCACGCTGAAACAACTAAAAATAGATTTAAGAAAATACGTATCGCAATAATTAAGTTTGCAGCATTCTAACAGCAAACTACAATGGACGGTGCTGCAGCACATACATGCGCGCGAAAACTCACCCTCACAAAGGAAAAGGGCTAAAATGTGAATTGCAGCACTTCGCACTTGCCGACCAGCAAACAGCCGCTGCGAAAATATATCGCACTTTAGCAGGACACAAACTTTTAAAACTTTTACTCTCTTTGGTACACTATAAATCAACGGATTAGAAGTCGACTGAGGCTCAACGAAGGCCTGCTCGAATCTAACGCGAGGACGTAAAGCCACGCCAATGAGCGGTCACGTGTGTCCAACAAGTTTTCATCAGGCGGATGAACCTGGATTTCCAAAAATAAATGAATAAATAAAAACCTTTTCACCCACTGGCCATGCAAAATAACATGATTCAATACATTAAGAAGTACATAATATGGTTTGATATCAATTTTAAGGTCTACAAATTGAGCAAATTAAAAGTTGGCAATCAGTCTAAATGTTTTTTTGCCACGTTCTACCTCCAAAACATGAGAACGGCACAACAGTATTTTGTAGTGTCATCATGTAATACTGACCTCAAAACGTACAGTTTGAACAGAAAACACATATCTAATTAAAATGTATAATGCATTTTTGCAACTGATGTAATCTTGAATCTGCACGACGTGTTTCTATGCAACATGGTCAATGACAATCCAAGAATATTACAAATTAATATAAATAAATGACATTTAATGACTTGAAGTCTTGTGATATTTTTTTTATTTTCGAATATCTTGTCGAAACGTTTTAAGTGTTAGCAGGTATTGAAATTGACAGATCCCTTATATATATAATATATATATATATATAATATATATATATAATATATATATATCTTAGGCCATAGTCCACATCTTAGCCTCTACACTGGTCCTTAATTTGGTTCTGCCTAATACTACCCTAATACAGACTATTTCCTAGTTTAATGACTTCTTAGAATTTGTATCTGCTTCTTTTTCAACTTTTATCCTGATATGTGCTGGCACAATGAAAATATCACATTTACAACAGTAAAGTATAAATAAGAAGAATACAATTCCATTTATTGTTTATATACTCATCAGCTATTTCTGACTGATCTGTTACCATCATGAATCTTATTAAGGACATAACAATTCAGTCACTGTAACAGGATCCATCACGGATCTTTAGCCACTGCAAAGGCCAAAGACTGACATAGAATAGCAGAAGTATGGAGGTTATCTTAGGTCACATGATATATCTAACTATTGATCAACTGCACAATTTAATTTAAAGACCTCTCCCATATGTTCGCTTTCTTTGTTTATGTACATTTCACTGGAAAATATGTAACAGAATTTATAAACATTAGCATAATTTAACTACTTTAATAGCCATTGTTCTCTCAGACTCTAGTTGCACAGAGGGGTCGAACAGCCTGAGACCACTATTTGCATTGTGTAATTTAATACAAATTTTTTAAAAAAGTGGCGATTCGGTTTTAATCTTATTTCATGAAATAATAAAGTATTTAGTTTCATAATTTCCTTTTTCATTCTAGATTTTGGACACTGAAAGGTCAATAAAATTACAATGCCTTCACATAATCTAACATTTGAATGTTTTATTCACCATGAACGAATAAATAAGTCTTAACAGCAGTATGCAAACGATTGAACATTTAAATTAACTTTTAATATTTTTCTTACTTTTTTCATTTCAACAACGCAAAAACATTAATTCAAAACAAATGAATGAAGCTGCAAGGATTTTTATTGTTTTGCCTGCAGATTGGATGTTTAATTTGAGGCCAGAAAGAATGACTTTGCATTATGCCAACATTGTCTAGTATAACAACACTTTAACAAAAACATGCACTATTTGTGGAGTTTAAAATATAGAGGCGGCATTATTTAGAAGACAGAATTTAGATTGACACTGCTTTGTCAAGTGTATCATAGCATGGAATATGTTTCTAGAAACATCTTCTGTGAAATAGGATCCATAACACAAAAATAATATAATAAAAAGAAATAACAAAAAACAGCAGTTACTTTATTGTCCTCCTTTATTCATTTCAAAAGATATAAAAGGTTTTGAACATCCCTGTTTAAAATTAAAGGTATTCCAACTCCTTACACACACACGTGCAAATAATTGCTCAAAAACACATAGAAAAACTGAAAAAAAAAAATTACAACGAGGAACTGCTCCTACTGTCAAACACAAATCAAACCACTCTGCCAATAAAGCACATAAACAAGAGGTTAATTTGTTTGGGCCCTGTATTACTTTTTATACTAATTCACTAAATAATTACTCATTAAGCTGATGAAGTAGTTGCCTTTTCCAAATTGTGTAACTGTGCTATGAGGTAGAACAAAACTCACCAATTCCATATTTTTGTTTAATTACTTACATTTTATTTGTTGTTTTTACGATGACCTCACTTCAAAGATGACCACTTCTATAGGTATATTTAATTTGTGACAATCAGTTTGTAAAAAATAACCCAAAGGAAAATCAAAATGAAAACAAATCTGCAATCCAAACTCGTAACCCCTTTATAAAAAGCTAGTAGAATGCATTATAATTGTTCTGGTTAGGCAAGTGCATAAATGTAAAATGCAAAGGTAAGTGACAGTAATATAATGTACAGGAACAGTTTAAACCAGTGATCTCTGTTTGTCAGATGCACAATCATATTATAATTACTGATTTTATTGATCTCATGGTGAGAAAAATGAACATACAGTTATGAAGGTAACTGCTTAACGAAAAGTTGTATTTGATTCTAATGTTTGCAAATAGTTTAAATTAAGGTCATTTCTGTGGGGTTCCTCATATTAGAGGGATAGTTCACCCAAAAATTTTACTCACCCTCATGTTGTTCCAAACCTGTACGCATTTCTTTCTTCTGTAGTACACACACACATTCCGGCAAGAAATAGTGGTGTACACTTTTTAACATGGTCCGCCAGTGACCATATACAAAGATTCTTTACTTAGTAACTTGTCATTTAAATTAAGTAAAAAAAAAAAACAATATGATTTTTAAATTTTCAAATGTGCTCTTTAGAAATACTTTTTATACACACTCTTACTATACACAACGTCCAGTGTTTTCAGTACGTTCTCTCCTGCAAGTGAACAAGGCTCCTCCTATGCTCCCATTTGTATTACAGTCTTTCTGCTCTCTACTTGAGTTACGAATGACTTTTAGGAACAAAGAAGAGCTAGAAAAGCATGAAAACTCACCTTTCAGAAAACATAAAAATATTTGTATATCAACACAAACATGCATGCACACACACACAGACACTCAAAAAGTATCTTAGGGTTTCTTGTTCTTCTTTCTCTTCATTGTCTTGCTACCTGTCATTGTCCTTGACGTTGTGTTTGTGCGAGGTTGAACCATCACCCGTCCGTTAGCACTGCAGTGCAGTGTGTAGTGCTCAGGGTCCAGAGGATGTCCATATTCATCCCGAAGTTGGCCCAACACAGTCCGCGAGAGCGTTTCGAATCGCTCTGCAGCAGCAGAAAGTGCTTTGGCTGTGTGGGATCTATGGCGCAGGAGAGCGTTCCGCTGCACCGACAGGCCCGCAACCTCACCCTGCAGGGCCAGGATCGTGTCCAGCTTCCTTTTGCGACAATTCTGTGCTGCAAGCTTGTTTTTACCTCTTCTGCGCACGTCACGCAAGAGCGTGACTTCTGATCCTGACAGATTCTGGCTGTCCAGCAGCTCCAGGAATTTTTCTACAGGCATGTTGACAATCTGAAAGGCAGAAAATGGAAGACCCAGTGCCTGCACGTGATGTTCGTCACGACTCATCTCCTCTGGTTCAGCCTCATCTTCACTCATCACTTCCTGTTTGATAGCTGTGAACCAGCTAGATGATGTAGAATTTTGAGCCTGTGGAGTTGAATAGGTATGATCGTGCCAGATGTTTTCCACAAGGTTCACAGGCGACCAATCACGGTAAGCAGCTGCACAAGCTCCGCCTTTTGAAGAAAGAGACTCTACTTCACTGCTATAGCCTGTAGCTCCACCCTCATCCTCACAAAATGAATCGGATGATTCAGACGGGGATGCGGGGCTCCTTGAACTGCTCTCCAAAGAAAGGCCAGAGTCTGAATCTTCCAGCCATGGAGTGTCCATGTCCCCTTGCATGCCGTCCAGCATCTGAGGGTCGATCGTATCGAGATTACCAAGATCCAACATATTGATGTGCTCAAAAACAGCCTCATCTAGATAGCCTCCCATTTGCGAAGGTGAGGTGTCATTACGAGAGTTGTTCCCCGACAAACAGAAGAGCGATGAAGAAAGTGCTCCTGCTGAGCTCTGAGACGGGTCTGAGTGAGAAGAGTTTGTGGATTCCAGACGAAAGAGGGGTGTTCGGGAAGATGCAGGCCTGCCATTAGCTAAATCTCCTCTGGATACCATGGCATCTTGAAGGCTTACGTCATAGCTGATGGGATTAGGAAGTTCAGCTTCTAAGTCTGATATGCGTTGGGGGACCATGGAGTCAAAATCCTGTAAATGAAAAAAGAAAAATTTGTCCAAATGTACTCCTTTTTTTTTTTAACATAAAAAAAATATTAAGTCCTCATTCAATGCAAATGTGCACAAATAAACAAGAATCAGAAAGATCAGTGTCTAGTACTTAGAATGCACATAACTGAAAACACAAATTTATTTAGTTTTGTTTATTATTACAGCTAGTGTAAGTATTTTAAAAAAAAAGAAAAAAAAGAAGAAAAAAGAAACCTATGCATGTCTAAATCATTCACAAGCCGATTAAATACGACATTGAGAAAATAATATGGTGCATTCACTTCATGCCTACTTTTAACTGTTTCTTATTTCAGTTATAAAGTCTTCTAAATCATAATTTTGAAAGGCTGGAAATATTTTTACAGTGGGGAAAATTATTTATTTGATCCCCTGCTGATTTTGCCCACTTACAAAGAAATGAAGGGTCTATAATTTTTATGGTAGGTTTATTTTAACGGATAGAGAGAATATCAAGCAAAAAATCCAGAAAAAAACACTGTTCAAAGGTTATAAATTGATTTGCATTTCAGTAAGTGAAAAAAGTATTTGATCCCCTACCAAACTTGGTGGAGAAACTCTTGTTGCACGCACAGAGGTAAGACGGTGTCTTGTCGTTGGTCACCATGTGCACACACCTCAGGAGGGATTTGGTTCTGTCCACTCCCTTTAAAGATCTCTCTAACTCCTTAAGGTTTCTTGGCCACTCAAGTTTCGGCTCACGGCCACAGATTTTCTTAGAATTAAGGTCTGGGGACTAGCTGGCCACTCCTGACCCTTAGGTGTATTCTTGATCCCTCCTTTGTTGCCTTTGTGTATTTTATGCAGTGTCATGCTAGAATACCCATCATCCATGACCCATCTTCAGTTTTCTGGCTGAGGGAAGGAGGTTCTTGTTCAAGATTTTACAGTACATGGCCCTGATCATTTGCCCCTCAATGCTGTGAAGTCATCCTGTACCCTTAGCAGAATAACAGCCCCAAAGCATAATGTTTCCATGTCCGTGCTTGACTGTAGGGATGGTGTTTTCTTGGGGTCATAGTCAGCATTTCTTTCCCTCCAAACACAGCAAGTCGAGTTGATGCCAAAGAGTTCCATTTTGTTCTCATGTGACAACAGCACTTTCTCCCAAGCCTTCTCTGAATCATTTAGATGTTCAGACGGGCCTGTACATGTGCCTTCTTGAGCAGGGGACCTTGCGGGCACTGCAGGATTTCAGTCCATTGCGGTGTAGTGTGTTACCAATGGTTTGCTTGTTGACTGTGGTCCCAACTGCCTTAAGATAATTGACAAGCTACTCCTGTGTAGTTCGGTGCTGATCCCTCACCTTTCTCATGATCATCCTTACCCTATGAGGCGAGATCTTGCACGGAGCTCCAGACTGAGGCCGATTGATGGTTTTTTTGTATTTCTTCCATTTCCGAATATTCACACCAACAGTTGTCTCCTTCTCAAAAAGCTTCTCGATGATGGTCTTGTAGCCCATTCCAGCCTTGTGCAGATCTACAATATTGTCTCTGACATCCTTTGACAGCTCTTTTTGGTCTTGCCCATGGTGGTGGGAGTGGTTTGAATGGAAGATACACATTCTATGGACTGTTTTCTTTTATACTCATAACAAGATGACATTAAGGAGTAATTTCTTAAAGTGACAGGACTAATCTTTGTTCCACATGGGCACATAACCAATCTGTGGGAGCCAGAATTCTTGCTGGTTGGTAGGGGATCAAATACTTATTTCACTCACTGAAATGCAAATCAATTTCTAACTTTTATATAATGTGTTTTTTTTCTGGATTTTTTTGGTTGTTATTCTGTCTCTATACGTTAAAATAAGCCTACCATAAAAATTATAGACCCTTAATTTTTTTGTAAGTGGTCAAACTTACAAAATCAACAGGGGATCAAATAAATATTTTCCCCACTGTAAATGTAAGTAAGGTGTCAATATCACAAAAAGGTTACTAGGTTTCTAGGATTCTATGTATTCTAGTATGTACTTCCATTGTAAGAATCATACTGCAACCAAAATCCTGATGTGATGGGACGAGTCATATACATATTTTAAATTGTAATCAACATTCTGCCTTCCTGTCACTCAAATAGTAGAGCAAGGCACTAGCAATGCCAAGGTCAAGGGTTCGATTCACAGGGAAAGCAAGAACTAAAATCTAACATAAAAATGTGTACCTTGAATGTAAGTCATTTTGAATAATGGAGGATGAGCCTTCCACAGAAACTACTTACATCAAATTCAGAGAGGAAGTCCTGCCACTGTGGAGGGAGCTCAAGCCCAGAAAGAGGTGGAGGAAGGGTACTACTACCCAGCAAATCCTGTAAGGAGAGGCAGTAAAAAAAAGATATCAATAAATAAATAATCAAAATATTTAAAAATGACAGTTCTCATTTACCCTCATGTTGCATCAAGCAAGTACGGTTAAGCTTCCGTGTTTACAATATTTGATGAGCTCCGTGAATGTGCGATGATCAATATTAATGTCAATAAAAGCCCAAGTTAAATTTGTTTGCCATATAAAGTGATCATGTCTCTTCATAAGACTTGAATAAAACCACTTAGGTCATATGGATTGGGTTTACAATATCTTTATGAACATTTTAAAGAGTTAAAGTTTTGGTTTTGTGGATTTTCAGTGAGGGACAGAAATCTCTCAGGTTTCCTCATCTTCATTTATATTTTGAAAATGAATGAATATCAATGACATGAAGTTGAGTAAATGATGACATGAATTTTTATTTTTGGGCGAACTCTCTTTAACACCCCACACCATCACCACAAGTTCATATGGAGTTGAATGACCAGAAACATAACTAACATCATCAAATGTAACTGTTCTCATTCATTCATTCATAGAGCTGGTTAATTAAAATATTAACTAAAATACTGCTATGTAATGTTATGTTAGTTTGATTGATTTGATATTAACATTACAATTAAACTTCAGAATTGACATCTTACAATTGACATCAAACTTAGACACACCATTCTTGTTAGGCAGGTAGTGCCGTTAGTTTGTTTACCTCCTGCTCTAACGCAGAACTCCGAGTCAGCTGGTTCAGCGCAGATGGGCTGGTTTCCTCTCGCCCTCTCTCCTCTTTCACCTCCTCCTCCTCATTCACTTGGTTCAGTAAAGTTTCCTGGAGAGAAATTGAGATGTCAAAATTAAAGATTAAAATGGCTTCCTTTAGAAGGCTTTAAACTTGTTTATAAAGTACAATTGTGAAACAAAATCTGTCATTAGAAAAGTGCATTCAAGAGTAAATCCATGAGAGTAATAATCCACAAACTACCGCTACTCGTTCAATAGATTTATTTTATTCAAATAACTTTATGGATTTTGCTTTCACCTGTAGTAGTCAGAGAAAATGAAGATATATTTGCATAACATGCTTCAAATGTGGCTCTAGGGATAATACATGACAATGGATTTCAAAATCTAGGTAGAGCTCTGTCAAGACATGATCAAGTAACAACGAACATTTCAGAAAGAGCAGGTTTGTGCTGGACCAAAGGATAATTTATCACTCCTCCCTCAGACTATTACAAAACAAATGATTTGTCCCATAAAAAAAATATTAACTACATAAATAAATACAAAATGAAGGAAAGTTACGTAAATATGTATTTAGTAACGTGTATATTAATGAAAGGTTTTAGACGCACCTGGCGTTTAAACTTATTTCAATTTAAAGTTTGCACGAAACACCTGACTGACACCTGTACATGTGGTTTCCATGGTTAACGACCTTCAAACTAACAAGTGAACATAAGTTATCTCGTAAACAAGACTTATTTCCTCACAAAAAAATAAATAAAATAAAAAGTGCAGTAAAGTTGCTGAGAAGCAACGGTAATAGACATAAAACCACAGCCTAAAGATCAATAACGATCAATTCAAGCAGGCAGATCTAATTTGACCATATTTAACCACATTTCTTTAATATGTAACATTCAACTAATGTGTATGGATGGGTCAGTTATTGTTTCGCTTTCGGCTTTAGTTGCACACAAGTGCAAAATACTACTTGCCATGAAGCTAACAGGCTAATTCAGCAAAAAACAAACACTTAAAGCAGTTCATATGTGGCTGCTGGTGTGTCTCATGAAGAGAACGCAACACAATATAACTGTAAAAGTAGGGAAAGTGTGTAATACTTTCACTGCACTGTTACCTCTTTGGAAAGTTCTCCGGCTGCAGAGCAAGGCCTTGAAACAGTGGAATCCTGAGGAACTGACAGCCCGAATCCCTCTCCAGTCCTGTGATCATCCTCTTCCTGGTGATTGTCGGCATTTATCTCCTCGTCATCAGGGTCCCCTGACAGCTCGTGTGGCTCACCTGCATCGGAACCATCGTCAGGCACCAGCTGCACCAGCCATGCGCTGACACGCGTGGGGAAGCGGGCCGGGGACCCGAGCGCACGCACTTCATTCAGGAGCCTGCGGCTAGTGAAAAAATAGTCCAGCTCGGGACATTTCGGATGCACTTGATGGCCCGCCGCTGTGTCCCGGTAGTGGTGAAACGGGGTCTGTATGAAAGCCGAGCTCGGCCCTCCATCTGTTTCTATCAACGGCGAGAAGTAGCCGCTCAAATAGGTGTCGACATCCACGCGAACTCCTATCAAACTCAGCAGAATCGTAAACTGAATGAGTCCCTCTTCTCCCCTCCTTTTTCCCTCCCATCCTTTTCTTCTTTTCCCCCCCCTTTTTTCCTTTTTTTCTTCCTCCTCCCTTTCCTTCTTCTTCCCTTTCTCTCCTTTCCCCCCTTTTTTTTTTTTTTTTCCTTTTCCCCCCCCCCCCCCCCCTTTTCCCTCACCCTTTTTTTTTTCTTTCCCCCTTCCGTCTTCATTTTTTTTTCCTTTCCCCCCCCCCTCTTTTTTCCCTTTGTTTTCCTGTTCCCCTGCCATGTTCCCCTCTTCTTCCCCCCGTCCTCCCCTCGGTGAAATATTTCTTCATGTGGTGCATGTTTCAAAACAAATATTTCAACCTCGGGAGGCCTAAACGAGAATAAAGATCGCCCGTTTGCAGTTAAACAAAGACAAACCCCCAAACAAAAGAGCACGCGTTGACTACTCTCTGTGTCAGACAAAGAGCAGCCCCGACCGGCGAAACTGTTCGCTACACTTACACACTACCGGCTTTTCATAACTTCCTGGCCTATAACATCCTAATTCAGATATGCAGTACCGTCATCTAATAACGCAAAGCACAACGAATCATTCTCGTCTGATATATTCCATAGCAACAACAAAAACTTTTATATTTTGTTAAGAACCATAAAACTCCTCGGCTGTCCTGAATCGAGCCTCTCATCCGAGGAGGGGAACAACTGCTCAAATTTGCATAATTCATAAATTCATTTACATGCGACGGAATTACCTTCGCAACAAGCTCTGATTGGACCATTTCTGTTGTCATTCACTTAAAGAGCCAATCACAAGGGTTGTGGATAGAAGGGATACAGCTACGGCCGGAAAGTAACAATAAATAATTTTTTCAACCTATTAGATTGTGTTTTATTAACGTCTACACCTACCCCAACCTTAAACATACCCTTACAATAATGCGAATACAGTAAATACTGTTGTTTAGCTTGACAAAAATTACGCAATATTGATGCGCATGCCCAGTGGCCGTAGCTGTATGCCATCTAGCCTTAACCAATCACAAGCAAGTATGCTGACATAGCTTCCTTTTTAGCCCTTCCGCTCTTGGACGAAATATTAAAGTAAACTGTGTAGTTTTTTCCGTCCGTGGTCCTATTAATGTCAAATATACTCGTCTATTAAGAACGAAAAAAATATTGTTTTGCTTGGATCTGTCAAAACATACAGCTACTCCCTCTTCTGTTTTGACCTAACGTTACTAACCACACTTTCAACAGTAGATGTCATGGCTGGTGCCGTCATCAGTCAACTGTTCATGAACCACAGACACGAGGGAACACGAATGGTGATTCATTACCAAATTTACAGGGCGTGATTGATTGTTCTGATTATGCAAACAGACGAGAAAATGACTTATAATAATCCTAGCTATCTGTTATCTATCATCTATCTTCTAATATATCATCTCTCTATCTGCTCTGTCTGTCTGTCTGTCTGTCTGTCTATCTATCTATCTATCTATCTATCATTATCTATCATGCAGACAGTACAATGCAGCAAAAAAAAAAAGTCTCATACATAGGCTACTTCAAAACTATCACAGTTGTATGTTTGGGCTGAGAGATTTTCCCTGGAGGAAAAAAAGAATGAAAGAAAGAAAAAATCAGGCTAGGCTAAATCAACCAAGCAAAAATAATTAGTTAAACCTTCGCCGCCCTCTACTGTTTTAAAAAGTAATTGCACACTAGGCTATTTTGTAAGTTTTTTTCAGCATGTCTCTGAACAGTTGTTTTTAATTGCACTGGATAAGTGATTATTAGGTAATTCAGGCAGGATTAACTCAGGATGTTGCTGAGAGGAGAAGGTGAAAGATTCGCAATGCAGGTTATAATGTATATCAGATTATTTGTTTGTGTCTTTTATTACTCCAAATGTTTTTCTTTTAATTGTAGATGCGATTCTACAATTATATTTTACAATACAATACGATATTTTAATAGGCTACTAATTATATTTTTACTAAGCAAAAATACATGCAAAAAGCGAGGATCTGTCTATGTCTATGTCTATTATTCTATGTATTTCAACAGTTGTATTTTCGTTTTATTTCTAGTTATCAGCACAGGTATGCCTACCTGCTAGGTATCACTGCCAGAAGCACATCCGCCGGTGCTGTTGGAACAGCTGTGGAGTCATCAGCCAGGAGCCACCCTTCACTGATGTTTCACCCCTTTAATCCTGGAACATCTCAGGGTGGTGGAGCAGCGACAGGGACGTCTCCCTGGCACCCCCCGCAGCTGGTCCTAGGATCCCTGTTTTCCCCATATTCTGTCCCTTCTATGGAGCCACAGCCAAAAACTCCCTCTTTCTGCCTCCTCTACCAGAGTTTTGAGTGCTCTCTTTTGTTCACGGCCGGTGGTGCCCAGAGACTTCAAGAGCCGCTGGGTAGATGCTCCAATGTAGCCTCTGCAGCCGATTTCTACTGGGAAGGTAAAAGCCCTCCACCTGGCTTGGGAGCACGCAGCAGCCAGCTCCATGTACCTCTCCTTTTTCCGCTCAAAGGCAGCCTCCAGCCCCTCCTCCCAGGGACGGTCAATTCGACCATGATGACTGTTTTTGAAAGGGTGGACCAGAGGACAATGTCAGGCCGTAAAGAGGTTATGGTGATCTCAACCGGGAACCTCAGCTGGCGGTCGAGATCAGCTGCCATGCTCCACTTTCCTCCCGGTGGCCCCCCCCAAGAGAGACCACTCCTTCAGCCTGCTGCTTTGGCTCTCTTACCACTGGTCTGACAAAGTGGATCTGCTGCTGAGATCTTACTGAATGGGCCCTATTTGCATCCAGTCTGTGCGTCTCCAGGACTTCCGCAAACTTGCGCAAGACTTGGTCGTGGCACCATCTGTAGCGGCCCTGAATCAGGGCTGTCTTGCACCCAGAAAGGATTTTTTTGTTGTTTTCTGTTTTGATGTTTTTACTGTTTTGTTATGTTTTTTTGGATTCTGGGAGGAGCAGAGATGACAGTTCTCTTCCGATCCATACCACAATTGTAGGTTCTGTGGGCTGGTAAGCATATCGTACGTGGCCCTTACGAGAAAGCTAAGCCTTGCTTGGGGAATCTTCCACATATCAGCCCACGTGATGTTCCTATTGATAGCTTCCCAGGTTGTCCATCTGCCTTGCTGGTGTAGCCGCACAGCTCTGACCTTGTAACACTCCCCCTCCATCTTTGACACTTCTGTGATCACCAGATCTTTCCTTTCCTTTGTGGATGCTTTGGACCACATTTTAGGTGCAGATCCCCATCCAAACCCTGTCCTTCCTGGCTGTGAGAACCCAACAATCTCCTGATGCTGTAGTCTGTTGGTGGCCTGTTCCACTATCTGCATCACGCTCCACTTGCGTCCTGTGTGGATCTGGGCTTCAGTGCTCCTCACAAGAAGTCAGGTGAGTCTCTTAACTCAAATAGCAGCCTCACCTTCTCCTGCTTGTAGCCCAAACTGATGGCTTTTAGTAGGAGTTCCAAGTAGAATTAATCGAATGCGATTGTCATGCGCATTGTTAAAAAAGCCGGTTCTGTAATCAACATCACGTGCTTTCAGATGGAGCAGAATTTACTACACATAGCCGTAGTTCACTGACAAGTTACGCAAAAATCGCAGACGATTTTATTGCAAGGATTAGAAACGAAAGAAATCGTTCGTGATAATGACAGCTGTTTGCATAGCTTCTCAGTGAACTACGGCTCTGTGAAGCAAATGCTGCTCCATCTGAAAGCATGTGAAAATACCACATTTAATAACATATTTTTACTCCAAAAAAAACATATTTTTCTTCAACAGAAGAAATAAATCCTTCTGTGAGATGATGTGGCTTCTTACACAGAATAAGGCAGTAACCCTTAAACCATATATTGCCATAGTCGTGTGTTTATTAGTCACGTTGAATCAATGAAAGCAGTTGAATCTTCTGTTTATTCAGCAACCGTTATAGGCATTTCCTGGGTTTCTTCTGCAAAGCGTATTTGGAGTTTCAGCACGAGAGAGCCCTCTGGACTTCGGATGGAGATTTACTGCTGATCACAGAACCGTGCTTCACTGAAAGATATGCATGACAATCGCAGCTTCTGTCGAATCGTGATCTCGATTCCATTTCGATTTATCGTGCAGCCGTAGTTCCAAGTTGTTTCTCCCAAACAGTGCCACATTGGAAAGACTGCAAGGGATGCCAAGCCATTTCTTGATGTAGCTATTTGCCTACCTGTCCATTTTCAGGATGGTTGTTAAGGTAATGTCGCACAGCTTCAGAGGCCACATAAGACGCTTGTACAGAGTAAACTGGTAACACCAAACCATGAATTTCCCTGGGAGGCAGTTTTGGTCGATCTTGTTCAGCCCATCTATGAGCTGGGATATCACAGTGTCAGCCATGTGCCTGTCAGATACATCAGCCGTGTAGAGTCTTACTAGGCTTCGGACAGGTTGGTGCAAAAGAAGAGGAATTTTCTCACCGCTCACTGAGAAGCAGATATTATCGTTCTTAACTCCCTTGCGAATTGAAAGGCTTCGGGACTTAGCTGGCTTTATCCTCATCCGAACCCATGCTAGCAGCTCCTCCAGCCTTCGGAGGAGTCTGGACGTGCATGTAGCTGTCTGGAGAAGGGTGGTGACATCGTCCATGTAACTTCTTATGGCTGGAAGCCTATGGCCTGAGTGGGCCCTGACTCCTCGGACCATCTGCCTGTCACCGAACAAGATGATCTCGAATGCGGCAGTAAAAAGGATGTGGGAAATGGAACATCCCATCGCTATGCCCCTCTCCAGCGGGTACCAACCTGTCGAGATCTCTTGGGTTATGTAGCAAACTTGGAATGTGTTAAAGTACTTGATCACTATGGTCTGAATGGGCAGTGGCACATAGAAAAAATTGAGTGTGAAGGAGATTAGTTGGTGGGAAACTGACCCGTAGGCATTCTCAAGGTCCAACCAGACTACATGCAGATCTGATCTATTCCTCTTGGCTGTCTGGATTTGGTCCCAGATCATAGCTGAGTGCTCCACGCAGCCAAGGAAGCCTGGGACTCCTGACTTCTGGCAACTGGTATCAATGTAATTATTTGCCAAGAGGTAGCTGGTTAGCTGTTTTGCCAGAACTGAAAAGAATATCTTTCCCTCTACATTTAACAGGGCAATGCCTCTGAACTGGTTGATGTTGCTGGAGTCTTTTCCTTTGGCTACATCACGGTTTTCTCGCAGCTCTGAATCCCCTTGAGGTTGACGCGCTACGAATTACAAGGGAATGAAGGTTATTTTCACTTTCGACAGATACAACTGTTGGAAGTCACAGCAAACTGTGCGTTGCTCCAAACCTGGCCCTTTGATTTCCTCCAAGCGCGGTGCAACACCTCGGCCGCTCTGTGCCTTGGTCGAATGTCTATGGGCAAAAACCGTAGTGAGGGAGATGGGGCCAAGTGCGTTAAACCTAGAGGAAACCCATTCCCTCGCTAGTAACCACAACGCTAGCCCTACAGCCACAACAGGGGCACTATAGCCGCATTTCTCGGAACGCGAGGTTGAAGGGTCCATGAGTCAGTGCCAGATGCCCATAGTCAATAGACCATGCTTGTGTCTGTCCCCGACACTGAGACAAGGTCCCTTCTTCCATCGTTGCCGTCTTTAATTGTTGCTGACTAGTCGCCCCTGTGTACGTTATTTAGGGGTGTTCACTGTAGCCAGATGATAAATATGATGTGTGGATGAGAGGAAACGTGGTGAGTCTTTCCTGCACCGTCACGCCAGTATCAATTTCCCTGGGCAAGCTCTCCAAATACTTTCGCTGGATGCCACAGAAACCGCGCAACAGGAAAGATGAAGGGGGGCCATCACTTTTACTGCCTGTACAGACTATTACTCAGTTGTACAGCTACTGGGAGCCAGTACCTAACCTGCTAGGCATCGGACGGCCCAGACAAAGCACCTCTGCCCCCCGCTTGCTCCCGGTGCAGGGCTTCGTCAAAACGGCGTCCCCATCGACCCAGAGCACTGACACAGGGGGATGATCCTGAATCAGTATCAATGCCAGTCATGGCAAGCGAAACGCCCTTCAGTGGCATGTGTGTGTCGTTTGACCTCCCTACACACTGGGTCTTTGGACAATTCCAAGGAACACTCAGAGGGTTGGCGGGAGCCCATAGCCGACTAGGGTAAGTCTGGCTCAGTAGAAGGATCCCTGGAGGTTCCCCCCAGAAACTGTTCTCACCAGTCCCTTCTACGGAACCACAGCCAAAAACTCCCTCTTTCTGCCTACTTGCCAGATTTTTGAGAGCTCTCTTTTGTTCACGGACGGTGGTGCCCAGAGACTTCAAGAGCCCGCTGGGTAGATGCTCTGACGTAGCTTCGTATGCCGATTTCTACTGGTGAAAGGAACTCACTCATATAAAGCGAAAATGGGCAGAGAGCCATTAATACTCCCGTATTTAGTTTTCATTGGCCTGATTGATGCTTAAAGGCCAAATTATGCGATTTTTGAAAAATTACCTTTCATGCAGTGTGTAAAACAGCTCTAAGCGAATGAAAACATCCTGTAAAGTTTTAAATCTGAAAGTGCACCGTGTATAAAGTTATCTCTCAAAAGAAAGAGTCGACTCGGAGTCACTGAAAGGAGTCTTTTTAAAACGAATCTTTAGCCATTTCATGTTGAGTCAACATGAAACATTAGCATATTTATGCCCGCCCACTTGTTGCCTGCGCAGACCCGGGAAAACTTGATAGGCTTTCCATTTCTCACATGTGCTGCACGCAGTAGACCAATCAAAACAGACTGGGTCATCGGACCAATCACTGCAGATTAGCGTCACACAAAAGGAGGGGTTTGGAAAAATTAATCGTTAAATTAATCGTTTGGGAGTCTTTGAGCAAATAAGTTAAAAATAAATGCATATTATAAGACAATGAAAATGTTTTTTGACCTTGCATGCATGTCAACCTGTTGTTGTGGAATCCCAAAACATGAACTTTCCTAACCCATAATAGGGGCACTTTAAAAGTGTGGAATATGATCTCTCTTCTACCTCTACAAGGGCATTATTCAAATAATTATAAATTACATATATATTTATATATAGCCTAACTCATTTTTAAAAATTTTTATATTTTTGACTAAAGAATTTCTGCTTTAGAATAAATAAATTGACATTTTCTCATGAAGGTAAAAATTATATGTACGCATAAAATAAATATTTAATATAACGCCAAACAGTCTTAAAAATAAAACTGAGCGAGAGAAAGAGAGAGAGCTTCTCTTTTCTGTGTTTGGATCAAGGAGCTAATAGGATAGGTTACAGAATTTCGACGTCACACAAACTACTGGACATGCGCACAAACTTGCTTGAGTCTGAAAGGTTGTGTATGAATGCAGAGGCCAAAATTAAGTCGTTTTCAGTGAGATGCCTGTGGAAAGATGAACATACCTTGTCTAAACAAGATTATATCATCTAAATGCCCGAGTAGCCTACACATAATTTACATCTAGCCTATTTCAAGACTGTTAATAATACCATCCTCAATTTAGGGGCCTACTTTCTGTTATAGGCTATATCTAACAAGCCATTATAAACTTGCAAGCAAATACATAAATAAATAAATAAATAAACAAATAAACAAACTTTTAAAAATTGCTGTGCATTTTTTATTATAATTTTTCGAAAAGTACACGCAGTTTTGCGGGCTTAAACTTGCAAAATTAGAATTGTGTCTGCTTTATTTGAACAATTTTTGTTATATAGTAGCCTAGGCCTACGTATTTGAATCCGTTTGTACTTACACTTTTATGCTACATATTTTCTACTTTTGTCATTTATATCTATTTTATATCAGTTTGAAATCAAGCAATCATTACAATATAGTAATGCAGCTGTGTTAATTAGCCTATAATAGTGGCCAACCAATAAAATTGCAATACTGTATAATTTGAAATAATTTGAACTGGACACAAATATATTATTATTATTATTAATGTTAGGCAAAATATACAAATAAAATAAATATATTGTAATATTTATATTAAATGAATTATTTATTATTGTTTTTGTGATATAATTTAAGTACAATAAAATTGAGTTATTCTAGTAAATTTAGGAAAGCCCAACTACCTCTGACTAAATATCTGCCTTGTGAGAGCGCGAGTTGTTGCCTGTAGCCTTTCACATTTTCAACTGACGGCAAATGTTTCTCTGGGCACTGCAAGCCTTGATTGACAGTTCAAGGAAGTCCAATCACTGCGCAGTTTTAGCACAATTTCATTTGTCCAATGTTGGATACGTCATCACTCAAAATAGCCAATGGCAAACGTCAAAAAAACCGTCCGGATATGACGAATTTCAAGACAAATGCGACCTCTTTAGCGCCCCGCTGTGGTTTCATATCGCGGTTTTTTACAGTTTCGAATATTTTGCAGCTCTCTTGGAAGAGGACGAGTTATTTAAGCTGCCACAATGTGTCGCTGCTAACCATGTTCTTCATAATAGGTTCACTAAACGTTGTTCATTCTGTTGGCTTTCTGCTCTTAGTTTCAGTGTTTATATTTCCTGAATTTTATGCAGTTACACACATTCTCCACCTCTTGTGTGTATAGCTGTATATTATTAGATGTTGGTCAGGACATTTCTTAGTGTGCTTTGAAACTTGCAGGTTTTGGTGAGGGACAGCTTTTAGATGACCGGTTTGATAACTATGTTTGCCCTGAGGTTGCCAGGCTTCTCGATGGGAACAAAAACAAATACACTTTTTCAAAAACAAAGGAAGTTTGCACAAAAAAAGCAGAAAGTTATCCAAGCAGAGAATTAGTGTTGAATTCCAACTTACATGATACCTTCTTTTTGTATCTTTTCTTTTATGGTGCGTCTCAAACTACTCTGTTGAAAAAGAAACAGCATATGCTGGTTAGGCATGTTTTGAACCGTGGCAGCTGGTTTGAGCTGGTTTAAGCTGCTCATGTGCTGGTTCTAAGCTGGTTGAGCAACTAGCTCCTGCTCAGGACCAGCTCATAACCAGCTCAGGTCCACCTTAAACCAGCTCAAAACCTACCCAACCAGCATATGCTTCCCCCCCCCCTACATGGTAGACTATCTGAGGGGATTATCAGTGTATGTAGGGAATTAGGAGGTTAGCTGGATCCCTGAACTGAACCTTATTGTCACCAAAATGTAAATATATGTTTGGAGAGAGTGTGCACATGTGTATGGAAAGAGCGTTTGTGTGCATCTGACTCGTGATCGATACAAAATCACCTGTAATTTCCCCCCTCACCAAACGCTAATGTGTCTGTTATTGATCTGAGGGAGAGTAGAGAGAGACAATGAAATGCACTCAAAGACACTGAAGAAGGATGATATATACTGACAATTGGTCAAGGTGTACAAGATGAGAGTGGAAAAGACATAGGACATAAGTCATAACAAAATTAAAGAAAAAAAGAGAGAGGACTGCTCAAGGAAAAAAATGTAAATAGAAGTCCCATAAACACATTAAAGCTGAGTGTAAAGATTAATCAGTTAATTTTCCAAGCAAAGAGATTTTTAAAACTACAAAAACACTGATCACAATGTCACACTCTTGTGACATTAAAAGCATGCATAATGATATGATTTCAAATGTGACAAATAGGATTTTGCTTCTGCATTAATTATTACAGATAATTCTGTATTCAAGTAGGAGAGGAAGACAAAGAGAGAGAATGTCTGTGTGTGGAAATAAGGGGGCACCATTAAGTGGAGCTCTATGTTTGGGGTCAGAGGTCAAAAGTTGTTTCTCGAGCCCCTGCCTAGGGGTGAGGGGGAAGGGCCAGTAATGACTGACAGATGTTTTAGGGGTGGGGGTGGAATTTATGATGTGTTAATGTTTTTCTTTAAACACTGAGACTGTCAGACACACATACAGGATTCCAGAGTTCTCAAATGTCGGCCGGTCCGGCAGCAATCATGTCAGCTCTGTTATTTCTGAATGCCCTGACAAGCACGTGTGACTTTTACTTTACCTAGATCCCTGAAATGATGTATTTAAGCCATCATCAAGTAGCTGTCAAGTGAATAACCAGACACTCTAGTCACTTTACAGTTGAGCCTGAAACTCGCAAACAAACTCAGACATTTAAACACCGTGACAAAGAAGAAAAAAAAGATGTGCGTGGATATACATGAAAATGGACAAAATAGAATGCTTTTATTAGATTAAGACCCAAGACTGTCAGCTCTTTAAGTCAAGATTTACAGTAGGCTTATGTGTGTTACACTGAAGGTGGGTTTGTTAGTTATGTACACTACCGTGCAGAAGTTTGGGGTCAATTAAATAAAAAAATTACTACTTTTATTCAGCAAGGACACTTGAACTGATAAAAAGTGAAAGTAAAGACATTTATAATGTTTCAAGGGATTTCCATTTTAAATAAATGCTGTTCTTTTAAAATGTATGTTCATCAAATAAACTACATTTTAAAATATATAAAAATAGAACACAATTATTTTAGCTTTAAATAATATTTCACAATACTACTGTTTTTATTCAATCTGATCAAATAAATGCAGCCTTGGTGAGCATTAAAGTGACTTCCTTCAAAAACCTAAAAATATCTTATCAACCCCAAACTTTTGAATGTTAGTGTAGGTAGGTGCCATGATAGTGCATAGTTGTTATCTGTTTGAACAATGCGTGATTATGTTGCACTGGAATAGTGGCATGAATGTAGCGTAACACAAAAGCAAATTTTCTGTTACTGATGCCAGTGTAGCTAAAGTTTCAGTAAGCCATGATTGATTTATTCCATGAGCGAAAGTGTCTAATAACTGGGGGTCACCGCGATAAACTAGTATTCAGCTGGTCATGTGATCTCAGTAAGTTCACCCTCATTAGGCAATCTGTAAAATAAAACAGCTTTTAATAGGCTACTGATATTAATTTTAAACACAGTTTTAAAAGTATGATACTTTTCATTGTTCGTAAAAAGTTTTAATGAGAAAAAATCCTGAGTAAAACGTTTTCGTTTTAATTCATTGTGAATTTATGTTCAGACAGTATAAGCATGTATCATCAGTACGCTTAGACGAGTTGAATTAAGCATCTCAAGCTCTTTCCCCTCTCAGTCTCTTTCTTGCTCTGAGGTTCATTGAGAGCAGCCTTTCAAAGACTAGAAGTTTGCAAAATCAGCACCCATAAGAAGGATGAAAAGAAAAGGAAGAACCACAAAAGAGAGGCAAATAAAGGAAGAAAAGAAAAGAAAAGTGAGGACAGCAGCTGGAAAAGGGGCCTCGGGTTCCCATTCCCACACACACACACACACACACATACACTCCAGCCACCCAGACTCCAGCTAAGACTCCTCTATAGATCCATATGGCCTCTTTTTCTCTCATTCTTTTTTTAAATCTCACAAAACCATGTTTTTTCTTCTTCTTCATTTCATAAGAAACACGAAACGAATAGATTCGGTCAGTGGACCGAAACGTTGTGTTTAATAAAGTTTTAGAATTAGCAAGTATTGATAGTGTGCGGGTTCGTTACTTATTTTTCATTTCATAAGAAAACAATCTATATTGATACTTTCCAATAATTTCTAGTAAATATACCTACATCCTCACTATATAGTTTATTAAAAAAAGGTTAGTTTCTTTTCAGACAATACAGCCAGCTGTCATCTCGGTTGCAATTGTGATATGGATCACTGGGTCCCATTTCTCACAAACACGAGTTTGTGTTGTTCACACAATTGTCTTTTTTGTTTTACAATTATGTGTATATGAGCATGTATGTGCAGAAAACTAGATTTTACTTTAAGTAAAATTTGAGCTGTATATGTATGTGGTAGAATACAAAATGGATGAAAATAAATTATCTAAAATATAAAGAAACATAAATATTATATTTAGTGTCTCTAGTTGTGTATGTGCGCACTGGGCTTTCTGTGAATATGTGTGTCTGCGTTATGGGTGTGTCTGTAGGATATATTTATTTTTTGATTGTGCTAGATTGTTTGGGATGTGTGTGTGTGTGGGGCAGTGGCAGAGGGAAAGAAAGGGTCAGGGCAGCTGGGCTGTGTTCCAGGTCTTGTCGTGATATCTCAGCAGCTGCTGGGTAGTTGAAAGACAAGTTCCGCCCGGCGACACGGGCCCCTGTGGTTCATCTGCCACTTAGATTGACGACTGAGTGACACCAATGAGGGTTCACCATCCCTCCTCTGTTTAAGGGTTGCTGACTGACCGAGAGACTAACCTCTCATCAAGTAGTTTAATCTCTCATTCTCCCACACTCCTTTAGCTCACTTGATGATTCCAATGTCTTCTTAGAGTGTAATGCTTTCTGTTCATCTCTCCTTTACCCATGTTTTCCTCATTCTGAGCATATCTCCACTTATTTGCATATCTGTGCATTATCCAACATATTTTGTTTCAATTTCATTTTATATATATTTTTTACATAAATACCTTAAAATCATGTCCAAAATTTATTTAGATAATATTAGTAAAAAATTAGTTTAAAAAATAGTAAAAAAAAAAAAAATTGTATACTGTACTAAAAATATATATTTTTTGTGAAAGTATTTTTTTTTTAAATGTAGAAACAAAGAAATAGAGGTAATAGTTATGACATGACCAGAGGATACAGCAACATTATCAAGTAAAAACTTTTATACACCTAAAGATGAGTATAAAAATGCATACATTTCTAACATTGAGTGTCAGTGCGTGTCTAGTGAGAGGTTGTGATTTTGAATAAAAGAGACATTCGTTTTGTGTGTGGGTGTGTGTGTATGAGTGTTGAGGGATGCTTGTGTGTTGATGACGTTAGTGGTTTAGGGTTTCTAGCTCTAAGAGGTTTGAGCAATCAGGTTTATTTACAAATCTAGTTTCCTGACACCAAACCTCCTTTTACCTTGCTATCAAAACAGGGACTTTTTTTTTTTACCTAGACAAAATGATCGGTTAGAGATGAAGAAACAGAGGAAAAAGGCTAACGCTCAAAAGTTTGTGGTCAGTTAAGTCTTTTTTTTGTTTTTTTTCAAATTTCTTTTTAGTTAGCAAGAATGCCCCTTTAATTGATCAAAATGTGACAGTAAAGCTGCATCAATGCATACACAATTTTAATTTTTTAAAACACTGTTCTTTTCAACTTTTTTTAACAAAGGATCCTGAAACAATGTATCTTGAAAAAAAAAACACATTGAGCGGCACGACCATTTATAACATTGATAATAATCAGAAATGTATATTAGAATGATATTTGTCACAGGAATATATTACATTTCACCACAGGAATATATTATTAAGTATTTTAAAATCTATTAAATCAGAAAACAATTATTTTTAATTGTAATAATATTTTATACTGTTACAAATTTTTGAACAAATCAATTCAGCCTGGGTGAGCATATAAAGAAGACTTCTTTCAAAAAACATGAAAAACCTTACCAACCCCAAACCTTTGTGCGACCGAGAAACATAACTAAACATCATCCATCAGTGGGATATGCTGCTATTCTTGCACCAGCAAGCTCAGTGTTTTCATACCACCGTTACATCAGTTGAACTATCTAATCGAAACTGCCAATCAGTGCCTGGCAACTTCCACAATTTAATTTACCTTATTTTTAAATAAAAAACCAAGCACTGACCTCTTGCAAGACTATTTGTATAACATATTCTTTTGTACTAATGTTGAAAAACAAGAAAACCTCAGATTGATTAAAAACAGATGCAAAACCTCAGTCAATAAAAAGCTGAAGTCACTGATTCACATCAAGGTCACGCATTGGAGAAAATGAAAATATCATTTTGTGGTTCATGACGGTGTTTCTTCTTATACAAAACACTTTTGGATTTAGGGCCGTGCTTTTGGATTTTCTACAGTTTTGAGTTGATTAAGAGAGATATAAGGGGAACTGTTTTATTTCTGGATTTCTATTAAAAGTGCAATAATAAAAATCAAAAGGAAAGCCATACTGTCTTTACTTTGGCAAAAATGTGAATGGAAACATAAATACAACTCAGTCCATGATAACACCCACACAAAATATTAAAATAAGACTTGATTGCATGTAACTCAAAGAAAAACACTGGTAATTTCTGCTGATGACAGAGATATGCTAGAGAATATAATAGTCACTTTGATGAAAATATCAGAGCAGAACAGTGAGAGTGGAAGGCGGAAGAGTTGACCGGCCGCCAGGGCGAGAGGTTGATAGACAGATCAGTGGTTTAACAGAATAACAGAACGTCTTTTCATATTTGAATGGCTTAGAGTGTGCATGTATGTACATATATGCCTGCACGTGTGTATCTATGGTTGAAATATATATTTACTCTGATACAGGAATTATTTTGCATTTAACTTCCCTTAGCATTTACAAATATTGCTCTGTGCAGTGTATATTAGCACAATATATGGGGATAAAGGCCACAATCTCATATTAACATATGTTTTATAGAAAGAAAGAAAGAAAGAAAGAAAGAAAGAAGAGAGAAAAAAAGTGTCAAACATCAAATACATTTGTCACTGAGTGGCGACCTAATGATTCTACAATAATCTGCACTAAACTGCTCTTTAAATGAGGTGAATTAGCTTGATTATGTTTAATTTGTGTTTGAATGATAATCTTAAAAAGAAACCACAGATGTCTTCTGGTCCCACATCCTGAGCACAAACTCAGACACACTACACACACACACAAACTTTTGAAGTTGCACTGGACCTCTGATAGTAAGTAATGATATTGGAGATATTCAAATCGTACTCCTAAACCCAACCCTCTCACAAACCTGTTGGCATTATTATGATCTAAAACAAAACATCACATGGCTGATTTATAGTATGGGCCTTTTAAACAGTGAGGACTGCTTTAAAGGACCCCACATGTTGGCTTTCAAGATGCTTCGACAAGGAAAGTCTTAAAACAAATTTTGAATATTGGCTTGAGATCATGTAAGTTTTGAAATGTATATGTTATGTAGGCCTTATGACAGAAAGATAAAGTGCCACCTATTTCTGTAAGATTTTGTTTTGCATTATTTGTATGTTTTTAATTTGTTAAATCATATTTAATATTACAAAGTAATTTAATTTATAATACAAAATAATTTATCTGTATACTATACACTCCGATTTGGGATAAGTAAGATTTTTTTTGTTTTTGAAAGAAATCTCTTATGCTCACCAAGGCTGCATTTATTTGATCAAAAATTCCTCTTCCTGTCATTCCTATTCAGACTGAAATTCACTTTCCTGTCAGGTGTGGCTAATTCAATTCAAATTCCCACTCATGAACTGAAAGGGAGCCAGTTCTTAAATTATGAATTTTGCCTACCCTACTCTTAAAAGAAAATATTATAAATCTTACAAATAATTTTTACCTTTTTTTTAACCTTGGCAGACTGAGAGTAATTATGTTCTGAAAATAAAGCTAATAAATAAAGTCTATAGCAAACCCCATTCCCTTCACACACACACAACACACAACAGCTGACGAGGGAGATGTGAATATGATAAGGCCAACAAACACAAGTCATTCATGTGACACTGATATCATGGACATCAGTTAACTAATCAAACACAGACACACACACACTGTACAGAAAAGCTAGTGCATTGATTATAGCAATATGACCTCCTAATGCACTCAGTGGAGAAGCGGCCATGAGGGCATGAGGCTGCACAGAAATCTTTCCTGATAATCACAGTGCAGCTGGAGAAAGTGGGAGTCATTAGAAACTTCATTTGATCTGACAAGAGGAGTGATTTTGGCCACTCACCTTTTCTGCCCTCACTCTATATCTTGATCTTGCAGGTGGGAACAATTTTAAAGCAGCAGAAATGGTCACGAGAAGCTTGGATTTTATTCAAGTAACGCAGCAGACACACACATACTATTTCAGTAGTCTGTAATTTATTTTTTTGTTCATATTAGTCTACACTAATCTGTATATAGCTGGAATATATATATATATATATTATATCATAATATGATATATATATTATATAGGCTAAACCCAATTGCAAAGTATGCTTTCATCGTTTAAAAAAATCCCCTCTCACTAAAGAAAAAAAAAAACAGACATCCTCCAATGTTGAAAATATTGTGTACATTTACAATTTTTGAATTTCAATGTATCAAAAAATTTTAACAAAAAAACATCTCATGTTTCACCAAAAATATTACGTTTATCAACATAAGAAAGATTTAGTAAAATGGATCCTAAGCACCAACTAAGCACATGTAATGATGTTTAAGATCCTGTGACATTGAACACTGGAGTAAGTACTGAAAATTCGCTTTGCATAACAGGAATAAAGTACATTTTAAAATATATTAAAATAGAAAACAGTTATTTTATATTGTAATTATATTTCACAATATCACTGTTTGCAGTGTATTTTTGGTCAAATAAACACAACTTTGGTGAGAATAAGAAACTTTAAAACATTGTTATTTAAATTCTTACAGACCCCAGACTTTTGAATGGTAGTGTCTCACACAACTAGTAGGGTAATGTATTTTTAACACAAGTCTTATGAATGTAACATATAATAACAAAATAAAACAAGATGATTATGCTTATGTCTCACATGCACAGCCACAGGTTCGGATGAGTAGCTTTGTTATTCCTAAGAAGACTGGGCTTGTCTGATTGGATTTCCTTCCGCTCACTGCAGGGCCCCGCAGCACTGATTAAAGGAGCAAAGTAAATAAAACAAACAGCAATCAGAGATGGGAATATACACACACACACACACACATACACTCAAACACACACAAAACCCAAAATATCTGATCAAGTCTAAACTATGAGGGCTGGGTTACATTTACACAACTCATAAATACACAACACACAGATGCATAAACATACTGTGTATGCTAAGAAAAACAGATGAAAACCAAGATAAGGATCAACTTTTTCACCCATGAAAAATCAACTTTTAGCTGTTCCATTACAACAAGCAGTTCAAAACAAGATTTAGATGTATTCCTTGTCAGCAAGAAAACCACACACAAACTCAAAAAACCCCCACAAACATTGGCGGCCTTTCTATGGAGATCCTGAGAACCCCCAAATCTCTTTGATTTCAACATTTCCCATGCTTTTCCTGTTCCGAATCCGCAGCATTTATCAACATCATCCGTCTGGCACAGGCAGACATCACATTACCCCAGCAACAACAGTAGGCCCTGGTTACCATGACGGCAATGCCAAGCCTCATTTCTCTCATTTGAGAAGCCTAATTTATTTGACAGGGGGAAAATATAAGATACATGTACGCAGATTCACTGCCTGAAACACATAGTGATTCTTATACAGCCACTGACAGCATGCATGTCTTATTAAACAGCCAAGCATGCTGATTTCTTCTTTCCCCTCATCACTGAAAAGTCAGTCACATATATAGGCAACAATATGCCTGACCAAACACACACACACACACACAGACAGAGTCTATTGATGACGCTGACATTTTTGTTATAATATTCTGAGTCTGTCATCCAAATATGGAATAACAAAACAGTATGGATTAATTTCTAATCTTAAATACCATAATTATACCAAATTACACTAAACTACATGAAATCCTCACCATCCTGAAATATACGCCCAGAATATAACTGTTGAAAAGAACCAGAACACTTCTCTCGTGCTGGACTTCAAACCAACACCCCCTCCCTTTAATTTTCTGACAGGCCATTTTAGGCTTGTAGAATGTTTAAATTACCCAGAAGACTTCCCGCTGGCTCATACAATCTCCATCCAACATTTGCCGCCAACCTCACAGGTACGAACACACAGACATGTGCAATTTGGGGCCGAACGTTTGAGTGCCGATCGTACATTCTCGCACTTTAATTTCACAGTAAGTGGTTTTTGTCATTAATATGGAAATAAAAAATGAATGAAGATGATGAAGATCAAACGGCGGCTCCTGGGCTCCGGTGACTGAGAGTGGCTGCAAAATGAGCCATGACATCACATGGCGCTTTCCTTCGCTCTCCAGCTCATTGCATATCTATAACTCTTCATTTTGCATCTTGTTCTTCATTATTTGACTTTTAATTTTCTTTCTTTCTCTCTTCAAAAAGAAAAGGAGGGATTTGTTCTCAAATAAAGTTTTTATTGGCAACAAGGGCTGGGGTCCTTTAGAGGGGCTGCCAAAGAAATGCCTGACAGAGCAAGAGCTAACGTGACCATTTAAATTATCCTTCACACACACAGAGAGAGTCTGGAAGCCATTAGTTTACAACCCCCTTATCAGTTTAGGTTTGATGGTTCCCAGGTGAAGGTTGGTTTTCGATGTCCGCATGCGTCTTGTCGGTAGGCACAATTAGCAACAACTCCGACTGATTTCACTCATAACCCTCCCGCCGAAAGCTGCCATGTTTGAGAGGGAGAGCTGCCATTTTCACTCAGATGAGGGTGTATACATATGCCTGCATTCAAAGCAGGGAAGGAAATGAGCAGTCACACGCAAGCTGGTCCTAGTTAAAATGAGACCGTGGGGTCTTGGGCTTCTGACAGCAGTTTCCCGTCATGCACGCTCGCCCACAGTCGCACACACACATTGTCATTGTGACAGCGACACTGAGAAATAGCGATTCCTTGTTGTGGTCTTCACTTCTGTAAATGGCTACCTACAACGCCTATGAAAGCGAGTGAGGTTCACAATCATGAAAAATCAAGAAAAAACAGTACTTTCCAGCATAAACCAACCTAGATCAACACAGAAATGTATATATACACAGAGTGTGCATGGTGAAGAAAAAAATATTTTCTGTGTTATTTTGTGTGTTTGTGTGTGGAGGTGAATAGAAAGTGAGAGAGGGAGCGAGAGACCAGTGGTCGTTGAAGTGTGAGCATTTTCACTCTGACAGCTCCAACAGAAGATTTGTTGAAAGGAGGAAAACGAATCCTGCTTTCTTTCATTTGCATCAGCCTGTCTTTCATTATGGGCTAAGACAGAGACACCAAGGGGAAGCAAGAGAGAATCAGGCGTGATGGAGGAGAGAGACTGATATGGGTATATAATGCATATGTGTGCCTTTGTGTAGCTTTCAGGTACTCAGGACCAACCACAGACATCCTGGAAATGGGAACTTCATAAAAAAATGTGCAGACGTCATGCTACTTCTCATAAAGGTGGCATAAAAAAGAGCTCAGATAATAGAGTCGAAAAAATAGGATAGAGAGACCATACTGTTTGTATGTGAGTATGTGCCAATAGTCATAAATGCATATTCCAGTAGAGCATGGGTTAAATTCCTAGGGAATGCATGGACTAATTAAAAAATGCATTCCTTGAATGCCAGTAGCGCTTGATAAAAAATATGCGACATGTGTCCTGTCCGCAATGTTCCATGTTTTACAACTTCATTATTCTACAGGTTCAGGCCCTTTTCCATGGGGCTTCCCGGCCTCAAGGCCTTTCGTGTTGCACCGAGCGGTTCGCCTCTTCTGGTGGTGTTAGCACAGACCCGCGCAGCGCCACTGGAGCCCCGGGGAGCAAGCGAAGAGATCGGTCGGGGGGCCGGCCGGTCGGAAAGTTAACGACAACTCCGGATACACGCATGGCGCACCCCGCTGGGGGTGTGTGTGTGAGAGAGTGAGGAGCGCCCAGACAAATGATCAGGATCATATTTGAATAGGCTGATTTATTATCAATGAGTACATTTACATGGACATCAGTAATCTAATTATTTACCTTATTCTGAATAAGACAATATTATGATTAAGGTGTTTACATTAGTTGCTTTTAGAATATTCCTTTCATGACACTTTACAATTTAAAAACCTTGCTGAATAAATACTAATTTCTTTCAAAAAAAAAAAAGACTGACCTCAAGCATTTGAACGGTAGTGTATATTGTCACAAAAGTTTTATTTTAACTAAATGTGGTCTTTTTACATTGATTAACAAAGAATCCTGGAAAAAAATGTAGCCGGTTATAAATATATTAAGCACCACAACTGTTTCCAACATTGATAATAAATTAGCAGATCAGAATGATTTCTGAAGAATGTGACACTGAAGACTGGAGTAATGATGCTGAAAATTCAGCTTTGCATCACAAAAAATAAAACATATTTTAAAGTATATTAAAATTTTGATCAAATAATTGCAGGCTTGATGACCATAAGTGACTGCTTGCCAAAACATAAAATAGTAATTTATCCAAACTTTTCAGCTGAAGCTGTGCAGTATATTTTTTGAGAACTTTTATTTTTAATATTTCTGACATAGTATGAACACACCACCATTCTCATACTTTGCGCAACTTAATCTTATAAAGATATCTGTAAATTATAGCCTATAACAGAGCCAGTATTCTGAATTTTGACAGCCAGAGTGGAATTCCCAATTCCCAATAAACAATATTTCCACAGATGAAAAAACAGTTCACATGCCCATCATGTGCCGGTCAGTTAAGGTTATTAACCTCTTAAATATAAGAACAGTAAGTCAGGTTTTACATAGTCTATATTGAAAAACACATGAATTAATTAATAACACACATGGATTAATTAATAACTTTATGAACAGTGTAAAACATGGAACAAGACAATCCAGAATTATGTTTGAATTATTATTACATTTTAAGTATGGCAGTCCCATTGGCCTGTGTGTTTTCTGTGTTCTAACTCTGTTTCTTTTTGTGTCTTTCAATGTCTGCCTCTTTCTCTCATTCCCTGGCCTATCTGTCTTTCTCTTGTTTTCTTTCTCTCTCTATCCTGTCTGTCTCTTTTGCCCTCTCTCAGAGACCAATCATTGTGACCTCATTCTTTGCACAATGACATCAGTGTTCAAAATGACCAGTTAGTAGAAAGCGTGAGAATTCTAACGAGTCTGTTGGGAAAATTGTATGTGTATGTGTGTGCCTGTGTGATGGCCATGTAGGTAAAGAAATAGCACATTATTAATGAATGCCCTCCAACAGCTGGTACCTGAATGTAAATCTCAGAGCCTTTGGTGTCTTGCACGTTTGATTTGTTATGAGATACAGTCAACACTAAAGTGAAGCAGTCAAAGACCGTAAATGGAAAATGTATGTGTGTGTGTGTGTGTGTGTGTGTGTGTGTTCCAGCTGATTTAATCTTGGCTTTCCTTGATACCATCTACTGTTTCAGCCTGTAGACCCAACATATCATCAGTCATACCTGTCAGCAACTAAATCCCTCCCGCTCTCTCTCTCTCTCTCTCTCTCTCTCTCTCTCTCTTTCTCTCTCTCTATCCATCTCTCCTTATTTCTCTCCTTCCCACATAACACACACACACACACACGACTTCTTAGTCCCCAGTGTGTTGTTATGTGATTCTCCTGCACAATAAATGTTCTCTGTACATGTTCCTTTGTGTGTTCTCTCTGACTTCTTATTTGCTTCTTTTGAACAGGAGTAATGTTAGCATGGCTAACAGTCCTTATCGTATGAGTATCGTATCGTATGAGTTTTTGGATATGCACTTTCCTCCCCGGATATCACTGGATTTTGACAAAGGCTTACTCTGTAAGAAAGGGAAATTAGTTAATCTAAACCAACTCAAAAGGGAAATAAAAAAGCTTCTATTTATTGGAAGCTGAGTTGAAGCTCAAAAATACTTTTGCTATTTAAAAACACATAAATATGACAAATAAACAACAGTTTACAAAAAGGTTTGATTGCTTAAAATTATTTAATTATTTAACATTCTGTAGTATTTATTATTATTTATTCCTTTATTATTCTAGGTTAATGTTGCTTTATAAATATATAGTAAAATCCTGTTTGTTTGTAAAACATTAAGTAATGTTAATTTATACATCTATTAAATGTTAAAAAGAACCAGCAGCCTATATGTAGAATTAACCAAGATTAATAAATATTGATTAATAATTATTTTGTTAGCTATTACCTTAATTAATGTTACACCTTTTTTTAAAGTGTTAACATTTCTTTCATAACGACATTATTCCTTTATGCCAACGGTTTCTCTCATTTGTTTTATGCCGTAAGTAATCTGGTTGTGATTAATGGTGATACTGCATGCATGTAGACCATTCATCTTACTTTACGAGATCTATCTGCTAAACTTTCATCTGTTTGTCGGCTCCAGATGTGCTAAATTGCCAGGATGAGTGACAATCTGTTAATCTTTAGTGTAGTTAAATGTTCCTGGCAATTACATTTAGTATTTTGTAGACTGAGAAACACCAACTAATTGAAACAAAAACATTGGGACATAATTTACCAGTGTAAACACAGTTATGCATAACTAGACTTACCCAGACATTTAATGGTTCACCTCTCTTATATAAGTGTATTGGTTGCTTTTGGTGAAATGCTTAAGTCATCCATAAAATTTCAATCAAGCAAGTGTTTCTTTCTCTGATTTTTATTTGTCTGAGTCGCTTTAAAATGTCAGTTGGCATTAGAGCTTTTGTCTCAGCTGTTTTTTAATTAGATCCTTTTCCTCACTCGGTCCCAATCATTTTCAACACAGTAGCAGAGGATTTCATTCGAGCATTTGGCAGGTGCCAGCAGTTGAGCTTGTACCTTTCAACACCTTGATGTTATCACTACTGAGGGAAAATGCCATAGACAGTTGACTGCACAGCCCAAGCAAACACATACTTCTACAGGGATTTGATTTAAAGGTCTGGTCTAGGTAATGTAGTGCATGTAGGATTGACAATGGAAAGTCTGGCTGTCAAGAACAAAATGTAATATTAACAGTGGAGGCTTAAGTGTTTGAGATTTAGAGGATAAAAGAATTAGAGACTTGAAGGCAGACGTACCTCTAAAATGATGTGTGTGTCACACAATCCTTCAGAAATCCTTCATTCTAACATGCTTAATATTTATATTCATATTGACTTTTTTTGTGAAAACTGTGATACAGGTTTGTTCAGGATTCTTTGATTAACAGAAAGCTCAAAAGAAAATCCTTTATTTAAAATAGGAATCTTTTGTAACAATAAAAATGACTTTACTGTCACTCTTGATCAATTCGGGTTTTTTTACAGAATAAACTTATTAATTTCTTAAATAAAAAATGCATGAAATAGTTATTTTTAGGCCTACCATTATAGTTAAGTGTTCACAAATTCATAAAATGTGGCCTAAACCTGAACAAGATACAAAAAGTTATCTGTACATCTATAGTAATATTAATGTGTGTATATTGCATTGAATATTGTAAGAGGTGCAGCTATAAGGAGGCGGCGAATGTCGACGACAGTATATTCATGTACAGTTTTAACAGTGGGGGTTACTCAGACCATCACCTTCAGGCAAAGCGTAGGGGTCATAGTTCAGTTTCGTAGGAAGGTTAACGGTCACCCACTCCTCCCACATTGACTGCACTTTTCTCTGGCCATCATGCCAGGCCTCGACCCCATAACCGCCATCAGCCACATCTTAGGAATCTGCCGAGAGAGGAGACTAGAGGTCAAAGTTCAAGACCCCACATGGGTGGAGTCACACCATTGCTCACTTTCTCTCTCTTTTATGTCTTTTTTATATATATTGCATTTATGCATGATTGCAGAGGCTTGAAGTTCAAAGCTACAGATACCAGTGTCAGATAAAGCCACCACATATAGCATGTGCGTAAATAGTAGCATGCTAAAACACATGTGCGAACACACCCCTCCTCTGTCATTAAGGGCCATTTTCTAAGCTTCCTGATCCTTCATCAGTGTCTTCCGCTTCATTCCTGATTGGCAGAAACATGCTGACCTCGGCAGACATCTGATTGGATGACCTTAAGGTCTTGTGGTAGCGGTCTACACCCCTTGTCTGAGTGTCTAGGGTGGATGTTTGTTCAGGTCTTTGATTGGCTAGAGCTGACAGGATGGGAAAAAATACAAAGGGACTGGTTAGCTGAAGTCTGTATAAACTGTAAGCATACACATTTTGGCATACATCCTCTAACCATCTAAATAAAACATCCACTTTATTATTTTAATAGCTGATGAATGGCACATTGAGGTGAAAAACAAAGACACTGGACGCCTTGAAACATTTTTTATCCATTTGAGAGTTCTGAAATGAGTACAGCTTATTTCCATGGGATATAATTATATATATTATATATATATAATATATATATATATTATATATATATATATATATATATATATAGAGAGGGAGCGAGAGGGATGAGTGAGAGAGAGACGAGAGAGAGAGAGAGGTGAATATAGGTACATTTAAGTGTAAGTATATTTAAATTTTTATACCTATATCTCGTATATAACACAATCCGTTTTGTGTTATCACTTATGTTATAATGTCGCACTGCCCCCTGCTGGATAAGATATGTAGTGACCTTCACAGAAAATATGATGTTTCATATCGATATTAAGCATATTAGAATATTCTGTTTAAAATAAATTGATTCGAACCACTTCATAATGTTTGTATATATAAACTCCATCTAGAATATTGACATTTACGGTTCCAAGATATCACCACCTAATTTACTTTTTTATGACGTATTTATTTATTTAAGTTACATTACATTCTATGTGAGCATTCTGCTAATAGACATCATACAAAAATGTGTACTATGCATATCTACAACTAATTATAGTCAATTATCATTAATGTGCTTTTTATGTAGTTAGACATATTTGAAGCAAGGAATCTCAGAAATGCCCTATTTAATCATGCTATTTTTAAACAGCACTAATGGAATGCCTTTTTTAATATTTGCATCTTTCATATTTAAATTTACATATATCTATATCTTTCAGCTATATGACGGTAATTAACATAACTAATAAACTACACATTATTAGATAACTTTTCCCAAACAGTACTGATTGCAGAATGAATATGCCACACCTCGCTGCCATTGAACTGCATAACAGTGATGGCAATTAGTAAATATTCTTTGATGGAATAAAACACCAGACCATTGATAAAATACCAGTGTGACTTCAACACCTAATCCAGACATTTCCAGCATGTCAATTTCTTATTCATGCTCATGTGTCATGTATCTTTTACGTGGAAAAACATCCAGCCATTTTTACTTACTCCAGCCTTAATGTGGTGGTAATTGAGGTCTTGGTGAGCTGCACAATGAATTGATTCAAACTATTGTGACATGGAATGCTTCTCTGGTTAATTTGGAGCGAGTCCAAAGGTTTTGTTCAGCATTTGAATGCATATTATTGACTGGTCATATAGGACGGAATGGGTGCACATTTCCTGGAGATTATTGTACACTCTCATTGGTCAGCCTTTCCCTGCTTCTTCTCTGTTTATAAGACTACAATGAGGGGGAAAAATCAATTTGTTAACTATCTAATAATTTCTCAGTTATGCATCAATATTTCAAGACCAGCCACCACATTAAGGGTTTACTTATCAAATCATAGTAATTCAGAAAAGAAGTCCACTTTAAAAAATAATTTTCATCTTCTGGCACATGTTAAGAAACCTAAGGCACCTTTGGTAGGACTTCTGCTCCTCTTTCAGTTGGGCCTGTCGTTCTGTTGCTATGAAACACTGAAGAAGGTTATTAGTGAATGAATGAAGGTGGGTGCTGTGTGTTAATATATTAAGTACGCAATGCATTGAGTTCATTATAAGGAATGTCTTTGTGAGTATGTTTATTTGCACATGGTCAAATGTATAAAAACCCTGCATTGTGCTTGGACTTTAGTGAATGATTGTAAGATGTCCTACTTCACTCTTCTCTTTTTAGCCTTCGGCATCCTGAGCAGCTTCATGCTGAGGGAGGTTACGGTTCTCAGAATGCCACTTCCTGATGACAGTGATCCTGATAGATTTACATGGGGACAGTTTCCTGAGGTAAGTGCTTTATACTCTTTCTTTTTCTTTACTACCTTTACTTTTTTGGGTTGGAATATACAGTACGTACGGAATTGTGGATTGTGTCATAGTTTGCCTAAAATATAAGGTAATTAAAAAATTATATAATTTATAATATATAATTTTTAATTCTTATTAAAATGATGATGATGATGATTGTTGTTGTTGTTACTTTGATCTAAGTCTTCCATATCTATTCAATCTATTAACTACTGAATAAACTTGATTACGTTAGGTTGCATCATTTCATAATGAAATTATATAATTTTTAAGTAATTTTTTTTAATTTAAAATGATGATCATGATTATTCTTATTGTTGTCTTATCTTTGATAAGTCTTCTATTAATAGTATGAATAAACTTAATTACATTAGGTTACACCATGTCATTACAAAATAATATAATTTCTAATATTTCATTTTTTAATTAAAATGATGATGATGACGATTATTATTGTTGTTTTCTTTATCTTTGATCTGTCTTCATGTATATAATATTATTGAAAGAATCTTTTTTGCATTCATTTGCACCGGCATTATAAATATCATTTTATTTTGATTATTATTGTCTTATCTTTTATCAAAGTCTTCATATCGATAGTATTGATAAATTAGGTTCACAGTTATTAAAAATAATAAAATAGTTATAGATTTATATTAAATTTTACATTTTTATTTGGTATTAAATTTTGATAATATTTATTGCTGTTATTGTTGTCTTTTATCTATATCTTCATACTGTGCCTGATATTACTGAATAAACATGATTACATTAGGTTGCACCAAATTAAAAGAAAAAAAAACATTCAAAGGGTCAGAACAAGCAGAAATATTTTCTTTCATAAGCACAGATTCTTTATAAAAAGTAAGAAAAAACTCCGCTCGAAGAACCCCGAACCCCCCCGCGCCCACGGCCACCCCCCACGAAGTTATACACTCCCTATACTTCTGCTTTGCATTTTAAAGTGGATTTTATAAACCCCCCTGCACACCCATGATAAATTAAATTAATAATAATATAATAAAAACAATAATTAATAAAATAATAATTGGAAATTTGTAAAAATTGTGAATGCAACTTCTTAGTTTGGAAGTGACATCAGTGACTTGTATCAGTACATTATTAGTCCACTGATTATCAAATCTTCATACGTCTTCTTCTACATTTTTGTTGTCAAAGAACACTCAAGAGATTCCCCGGAGTCTGGAGATAGAAGACTTCACTCTTAATGTAGCCCCAACCAGCACCCGTGTGAGCTCTCCCACCATCCTGCGACTTCAGCCCATAATAACAAAACCAACACATGTGCACGCCAACCTCCCCCTTCGCTTCGGGCGGGATACAGAGATGACCCCAAGGGAACGCGCTAAATCCAATATCAACCTCCCTCAGCGTTTCGGCCGGTCCTGCACAATGTGTGCGCGCTCAGGGACCGGACTCTCAGCCACCCTCCCGCAAAGGTTTGGGAGGAGGAACATATTCCCTTTAGACCCTTTCCGTGTATTGACTCTCTACACACGCACACCTGAATCACCATTTCCAAAAGAAAGGTGAACTTGAATATTTCTGGTATCAACTGAAACTGTCATGGGTATTGTTTTATAATCATGTTTGTCTTTGTGTGTGGTGTGTGTGTGTATATACTACTGTGAATATTATATTAATAAAATTTATATAAACCTAAATTATATTAATTATAAGTGTAGGATGTAATATATAAATTTACATAATTTTGTTAATATAATGGTATATTAGATTAATTTAATGGAATTCTAAACAAATTGTTTTATTGGATTTCTATCGCAGGACCTCAAGTCACGACGAGTGTTTTTTGAAACAGTAGAAGACTCAGAAGAAACTGTAAAGAGAACAGACTACACAGCTTTAGACTAATGAAGCCCACAAAACAACAGCTGTTTATGAGAGATGTTTTGTTAATCAGTTTTATGAATTTCCTATTCTCTTCATGAGAAATTATGAACTGATTAAATTATGAATAACACTATACTGGTTTTTTTGTGTTTTGGGGAGAGTGGTTCTTATTGTGTGGGTGTGTGTGTGTCTGTGTAAAAAATTGAGTTAATCTAAGGAACTTTTTCCCAATACAAGAACTTTTATGCAAGGGAAATATCCTCTGATGTTAAAAGTTCTTAATGGAACCATCGATGCTAATAAAGAACCTTTATTTTTAAGAGTGTTGGAACAATCCAACACCCATAATTGCATCAAGGTTCCTTTCGTTTATGCATTAAAAAAAGCAACTCATCTTTCACCTGCAAATGTACAATGCTTAATGAGGTTGAGGTGTTATAAATATGCTGTTTAATAAACTGGAATGTTTCAAGTTGATCCTCTACAAGATGGCCTGCTACAGGTTGCTGAGGAACAAGCTTTTGTACTGGCATTGCAAAACAACACAACACACACACACACACACACCTCTAACCAAGAATAATGATATAAAACACCTTCCGTCCTACAGATGCAGGTTCACAAGATGCAAAAGATATATCATCCCTCTCTGCTTAGCTTTAAAGTCTTATTTAAGTTTTCAAACAAGAGGGGACCAAACCTTCCCCCTGACAGGGATTTCGACCTGCAGGGAACAAATTATATGAAAGAGAGCTGGTGTTTGCAAATATCAAAACCATTCCTGGCTCTCAGTTTTTCAACCTCCAGGATTCATCTTGTGAGATATCCATCACTAATTTCACAAAACCTCATGAGGTGAAGCTTTACACAAAATACTTGCAGCAGTTCTCTTGCTATAGACTAATGCCGCTTAAACAATCTGAATGAAACACTATATCCAAAAGCATCTAACTGCATCAGCAATGTGCAAAACTGGTACAAAAATCTAAACTGGACAGCACATGATCAATTTTTCAGTTTTTACTTCATAGCAAATATATTACAAACAAACACTTATTTGGGTGTAAGAAGCACAGTGGTTCTGAAAAAATGGTGTTACGTTTACTTTGAAAAAAGATTAACTGAGGAATTGTTATTAATTTTCACAAATAAATACAAGAAACAGCAAGTAACACATTGAATTAAACGTGAAACTTTTGTCAAAAAGAGCAATAACAATCAGGCAAAATATACAAGACAAGAGAAAAAGAACCCTTACCATTTACAAATTGTCCAACAATGGAGCAGTCACCAACCTGTTACAAATAACAAAACAGATAAATCACATTTTGTTAATGATAGACGAGCCCCCAAATTCTAAGACTGAAATAGTATTGTCTTGTAAAACGTACAACAATTTGTTCAGTTACTAAATCCAATCTATGTTCCAAAAGTACAACTAAAAGTATAGGCCTATAATTCACATCCACCATGGTCAGACTGATTTTGAGGATGTATTTGTGAAAAAAAAAAAGGTTTCAATTGCACAGAAACTGAAAACTGGATTGGGGAAAAGCAGTTAGCCATGGTGTTAAACTGAGTGAAGTGTTTTTGATTTGACAAATAACATCCTTGAGTATTAATAGCGCAGTAAAGGTGGGTGCACGAGCTCTTTTATTTCTAGAATACACTGAGATTAATATACAACTAATTTCGTTACGGTATTATAGCCTAAGATAACATTTAAATGTCTATATATATTTTGCATTTGCAGAACGACTTTAATCCGCGATGTTTTATTCAATCGATGAGTATTTTAGAAAGTTAGATTTATGAGTTACATTGCAAAACAAAAATCAAGCGGTGTGGCAATACTATGGTACACTGATAATGTCAGATAGTACCATGGCATTTGCTTTACTTAATATAACCTATTATTATATTAATAATAATATTACTTAATATAATATTTTTAAAGGTTTATTCATGAAAGTCAATTTCTGTAGACACATACATATCTACAGATACATATATCTTTTTGCCAGATCCTTTTGTTGTGAGCATTAGAATGGGAGAAGACTTAGCAAAAGGAAAGAAGATCTCTATTCAGAAATGCTCTCAGTGTCACACTGCTGAGGCTGGTGGCAAGCACAAAGTTGGTCCAAGCCTAAATGGATTCTTTGGTCGCTTGACTGGCCAAGCACCTGACTACCTTTACACACAGGAGAACGTGGAGAAAGGTAAGCGGTCACGGATAGTTGCTATATAGAAAAAATACTTTCATTATGTTAAAGCATGCAAACGTGCAAACAGGGTAATGCTTTCAGTTTAATCTTGGATATATTTAAAACCACATTATCCTGTTCACAATTCGGTTCACACGAATACATTGATAAATATATAAAGAAAACAGCATTTTTCATATTTCAGCATTGCTTTGGTTGATTTAGGTGTTGTTTGGAAGGAAGACACACTTATGGAGTATTTAGAGAATCCTAAGAGGTACATTCCAGGGACCATGATGATCTTTGCTGGGATCCGGAAGAATAAGGAAAGGGTTCATCTGATAGCATATTTAAAGAAATCCACATCATCCACTTAAAACAGGTTTTCTCACAGTTTAATCATGTTATTAATATGTTATTATTAATAATAATAATACATGTCAATCAAAAATATGAATTAATTGATTAATTAATGAATTTGAATATATTAGCAATGCATATTTTAATATGAATGAAAGACATCCCTTACTGATTTATATACTGCACCTAACAATTCTCCTGTCCACCAGCAGAGCTCACTGTTTCCTCATTGGTCGTTCATTATTTTTGCAACACCTGCTCAGTGTTTCTTAAACTAATCACATATTCAGATTATGTAAATACATGATATATGACAACTATCATACTCACATTATAGGGACTTTTCATTGAATGCTTTGCATATTCAATAAAACTTTAAGTTTAAAACCTGAGTGTTCTTTTGATGTAATATGTAATTCCGCCATTTAATAACATGTCATACATTTGGCTGTTTAAAGTATCCTACTATCGCTGTGTAGCTAATGTATGGTATGTAATTAGCATTCCGTTATATTTCAGGCATTTTTTTTACACTTAAAGAACTGGTGCCTATCCAGTAGAACGGGAAGGGTGAATAGAGATGTTTCTGCTCATAATCCGACTCAATTTAATCCTAAAGAAATCTTAATCTGTTTCACATGAAGTTGTCATTTACACTTGCTATTAAAATAATGGCAATACAGAACACTAGTTCATATTTACCAAGTGTATTCCTTTGTGTTCATGTATCAGCCAATGAATAAAAACATAAAACAGAGAATGAATGAATATTTATTTATAGTGATCTTTTTTAATATATCTTTTCAAATGGTTTTAATTCTCTTGGAATGATCCCTCTGATACAAGGAAATTGTTTCTGATAGAGAATTTAATGATTTGTCATGATTTCAATTTCCAAAGAAATTGTGTAAACTTCTACAATGCAATAATGATTGATATCAATATATACAAATAGTTAATGCTACACTCATGTCGTCATGTGTGAAAATGACTCTCTTTTAAAACATACCTCAGGTTCAGTGGTTTCGTGCATTCCACTGAAGGGAGGATTCCCTTTCATGTGCAGAACAGATGGGTGTAGGCAATGAACTAAATCCCAGGCAACCCTAGGATGGCATGCAAAAGAGCAGATTTGTCTAGCATAAATTAATCATAGCATCACTGATTCCCTATTCCTTTCATTAGACTTTATGTTGTCCTCAAAATATGTTGCTCACCCAATATCAGATGGTTATTTTCCGGGTTAGTGGATGGTTCAATTAATTTGACTATAATAGACAGACAGGCGATAGATAGATATATATTTGAACTGCTTACCTGTGCGTACCTGAATTACATAATAATAGCTTCTGTTGTGTTTTAAAATGCCGTCTCTCAATAGGCTACGTGTCAAGTTTCGATGGATTTTAATTGGCTTTCTAAACGTCAATCACCATTATGCCCCGCCCACCTCCTGCTCACCTCACCGCGGAACTCAAAACACAGCTCGAGGTTCAAACCTGAGCTGGAAGCCGTAAACTTAAAACCTGCGGTCTCCTCCACCTTCCGCTTCACTCTCGAATTACATCGGTGCGTCACGGACATTTCGTTCGAGATAACCTTCCCAGAAGCGAAGCTACCTAAGATCTGACTTCGGCAGGTAGAAGAAGTGGGATGGTAACCCCGGTGACAGTCACTTGGTCTAACATGTAAATGTGCTGAAAAGGCGTTTTTATAAGTGGACCGTCAGTGACACGACAACAGAGCCGCCGCGCCACGCTGTCACTCTGAACCTGCAACTGCGGTAGGCTCGGAGTTTGTGTTCACTTTACGCACGGAGACGCTTTAGTCTATCTTTGAATTATCAAACAAGACTTGGCTTGTTGTAAGAGAATTATTGTAACTGTGATTCATGGGAAACCTCTTAACCATGAACATAAATATGATTATATTATATATTAAGTGTGTTTTGTTAAAAACTCAGCCCTGATCACCAATCATTGCGTGTGGTTTGTTTTGAGTTTATTGTCTGTCGTCTTAGAAACCCTGTTCGTTCTGTTTCCTGTCCTCATCATGGATAGACTGACTCATCGATCTGACTAATTTTACACCGTTTTTCTTTTACTAAGTCTGTTTCTCGCTCTGTTTGACCTCAGGCAGCTTTGCAGTTCATGTTGAGAGGTTGAAGATTTTTCTGTGGTGTCATTTACGATGTGACTGATCTGTTTGGTCAAAGTCATCAGCGCATCGCGTTGCTGTGGCAACGAAAAGGGGCCCGCATCGAGTAGCCTACAAGCGTTCAGGTGGCGCCAGGAATGCAAATATTGTGTGTAGTAGAATCCTTTTGTTCTTATTTTGTGTAGCTTTTTTGTTATTCATTTAATTGGAATCAACGTCAAATGTTGCTCCCCTTAATTATGATCAAGATGGCTTTGGTGTAGTGTGAATTTAACGGTGCTAAGTGCTAAGACTTTTAAAAATGTTTTTATTGACTTAAAGGGAAAGTACACCTAAAAATGAAACTTCTGTCATCATTTACCATATTGGTATGGTTTCCTTTCTTCTAGCCTCAGTCACAATTCGCTTTCATTGCATCTTTTTTTCTCCATACAATGAACGTGAAAGGTAGCTGAGGTCGTCATTCTGCTTACTGTCTTATTTTTTGTTCCACTTTAAGGTTGCAAAATGCAAATATTGTGTTGTATAATAGTTTGACATCTCATTTGATGTAGTTTTTAGTACCATTGATTTGGTTAATTGTTTATTTTTAGATAATGAGAAACATTGTCGAACATTGTTCCCCATCATATTGTCGTCACGATCACTGTGGTTTAGTGGGACTTTCAGAGTGTTAAACTGAAGGCTTTACATGTTTTGAAATGAATTATGTGGCCTATGAGTTGTTTCAGTATGTTTTTCCTAAATGTACTCGTACACAACAATAGGCTAAAACAAACTGCTTTATATCATACAGCCAGACAATAGTTCATACAGATCATATTTTTTAAAACATATCTGTGGCCTTTTTTCGGAGTTGGAAGTTAGATGTCAAATGTTGTTTGAAGAAGTGAAGCCTAAATGATAGTCAAGTCAAGTCACCTTTATTTATATAGCGCTTTATACAGTAAACAGTCGATTTTTCAGTTAAAGTCAGTTCATCATTGATTCAGTGATGTCTTTGATGATGATACATGGTGTAATTTGCTGTCTAACCAATGTACTTAAATTGATAAGCTTTTGTTGCCCCTGTGAAATCATACTTACTAATTCATGTGACTGAAGCATCTTTCAAAGACCTCAAGGGGTATATCACTATAAAATGTGGTCGTGATTTTAACAGTAAAAGACTGTAAAAATGCTACAGTAAAAACCTGTTAATTAATTTACAGCAAGTTTCCGTACTATATACGATGAATACCTGTAATTTACGTTTAAAAGAACAAGTCATTATATAATTTACAGTGAAAAACCGTACATTGACATTCCCAGAATGACACTTCACATTTGATGTATTTTCATTGAAATAACGGTTTCTTCTTAGTTTTTTCGTATTAGTTGTGTACATTAGGGTTTTATCTTACATCTAATGTTGTTAAATTAATGCTTATTGCATTATTTCAGTATCATGTGTGTTAAACATGATGGTGTTTAGCGTTTGTGTGAATGGCACTGTGTACCTATATCTTGATCTGTCCCACAAACCATCATAAGGTAATTTTTCGGATATTAATTTATACTTCTCTGAAGCTGAATACATAGCGTGCCATTGATGTATGGTATTTGGGAGGCAAGATTTTGCCAAATACACATTTGAATTCTGGAATCTGAGGTGCAAATTTTTTTTTTTATAAAACTGCTTTAAAGTTGTCCAGATTAATTTCTTAGCAATGCATATTACTAATAAAATTTAAGTTTTGATATATTTATGGTAGGGAGTTTACAAAATATCTTCATGGAACATGCTCTTTACTTAACATCCTAATGATATTTTGGCATAAAGAAAAATCTATAATTTTTGACCCATACAATGTTTTTTTGGCTATTGCTAAAAATATACCCCAGCGACTTAAAACTGGTTTTGTGGTCCAGGGTCACATATAAAAATGTACCTCCTCAGCTTGTGGAAAAGCTGCTTGTGATGAGCCAACGTGATCTCATGATAATTCGTATATATTTTACGTAAAATGTGTTTCTATAAAACGTACATTTACTTACGTTTTTACAGGCACTAAAACGTACAATACTGACGTATTTTCAGCATTTTAACAAACAAAAAGTATGTAAAACCCAAAATGTGGCTACCATATTTTTTATGGTGAAGTTCTGGCAACCACAGCTGCTGGTATTTTACCGTAAATGTCAGTTGTTTTTTTTTACAGTGTTGGTTTTTCCCCCATGAAGTCACTGACTTTGTCATCTGCACTTTTCATTTGACCCTCACCCACAATAAGCTGTTCATTATTCAACTCTTAACAGCTTTATTCCTTTTAATCTATTTTGCCAATCTAATGAGGAATCATTAAAATGAGTTTGTATTTGTCATAACTGTATCTTCAATATGCTTCCTTGCCCTTGGTCCCACTGTACAGCCCTCAACCTAGAGCCCATTTACTGTAATGACTAATTTACGAGTTAATTATTGACATGTATTGTAAAGGGCCAGTCCTCATATTTTGTGCATATTTGTGTGTGTGTGTGTGTGTGTGTACACTAGTACTTACACCCACATTCTATGCTTTACACAATACACACCATAAAAGTCAGTATGGAAAATGTCAGTTTCAGTCTCTTCTCCTATGTTTACATTATAGGTTTCTCACCCTCATCAGACAAGAGAACCTGTTTTCAATGCCACACATGCAATGTTTACCACTCTAACACAGGGATCAGGGACTGACAAGCTTTATTAAATGGATGATTCTGGCTCAGAAATTTAATTTGATTCTAGAGAGAAAGAGAGGTAAATATACATGTCAGAAAGTTAGAGTATTTGAGACTTTTAGGCGATTAAGAAAAAAAACTGAATTAAAGAAAAAAAAAACATTTTTTTCCTCCAACTTAAAAGCCATATAAAAACACCTATACAAAGTCCCATATACAAAGGAATTAAAAAGATTTTTGAAGGATCATGTGACACTGAAGACTGGCTGTGCATTACAGTAATTTTACCCCACTTTGCATCATGGCTAACTCTACTATCGCTGTAGTATTTGTGTGCTGTGACTGTCTTTTGAATCTGTTCTCAGCATTATAATAGGAAAGAAAAGGGTTAAAGGAAAACACTGCCTTTTTTATTTGCATGTCTTCCTGACCTGACCATGGGAGCTTATAATTGCACAAAGAAACTTAACCTATTTTGGGAGAGTCTTGATTTTATGAGTTTATCATAAAAGATTTAGCAACACATTTCCACTGATTAGAAGAAATGTAAATAACCTTAAGTATATATCAACCTTGCATGCAGGGCAAATCCGGCTGAAATGTTTGTAGTGTGTACAAATGTCGTGGAGATGCAAAATCACAGGAATTCATTTTTCCCTAAACACCACCATGGTTTCAGACATGCACGCATACTCGTCTACATACCTCAGTCCAGCTTTAGACAAGTTTGGCTCTGCAAACTAAACAAAAAGCCGACTTTGAGTTCAGTAACGTTGAGCTGGAGTTACATACAAATTCTCAAACACACATAAATTTAAAAAGAAGCGAGCAAGTGAATGCCCTTGAATACTCAGAAACATACTGTTGAGTGTATGTGTGGAATAACAACATGTGTATCCTAAGGCTAGAGTGGCTCACATATAAGAGGAGCTTTTGTGCGTGCGGTCTGTCTATTCACCACAAATTTGCCCTGGTGACTCATCATGAGAATGACCTGACCATTAGTAGTCTTTGGTGTCGTTCTCTCACTCTGTCTCTCTCTCCTATCCGCATACTCCCTCTTTATTGCTTTATCCTAAAGATTTTTCAGTGTAGGTGTGAATGGTAAAGTCATTTTTAGAGGTTAGTGGTCACTCTGAAGTAGTTTGCAGGTTGTTTGAGTGGGATATTTTGGTTGCATGGAACAGACCTGTTTGTAAAAATTGCAAACGTCCTCTCACATGACATTTAGACGTTATAAGTTCTACAGTTTGGGTTTGTGATGTCAAATTAAAGGGGTCATATGATGTGATTTCTATTTTTCCTTTTCTTTAGTGTGTTATGTAGCTATTTGTGCATGTATAAGATCTGCAGAGTTACAAAGCTCAAAGTCTCCCACAAAAGGATTTATTCTATCTAAAAGAGAAGGCTGATCCAGACCGGGCTAAAACGCCTCATTCAAACACGCCCCCACATCTCTACGTCACGATGTGGAAATATTTGAGTAATGCCACCCAAATGTTCACGCAAAGAAAGAAGGCATGGTTTCAGGAACCGCAGTAGTGTTGATGCAGCCATGTCAGGAAGACGCTGTGTGTTTCAGTGCGAAAGCAAAAGCACTTTTTTTGGCCTTCCGGAAGTAGATGCAATGAGGAATCATTGGTTAAGATTTATTTACACAGAACAGCACAACCCAGATGTTCGAATTTGGGCAACACATTTTATGGACGACAGTTTTTCTTACCTAGAAGAGTACAAGGCTGGCTGTGCAAAGGCTATTTAAAAAAAAATGGGTCAGTTCCAACTTTGCTATGACAATTTGGCGCTTATTCTGAATCAGCTACTGTAAGTATGTTTTCTTAATAGTTTAAGTATTTGCTACTTACTGTTCAAATGTGGAGTTTTGCGCAACGTGTGTGTGTGCTCTCTGTGTGTGTGTGTGTGTGAGAGAGAGACAGGGTCACATCACAGTGTAGTCAGCTGTCTTAACCTTGGCTTGTATACTGCAAACACATACCAACTTCATCACTGTCTGTCACGCGACTCTATTCCCCTTTCAGGCTGAACGATGGTAAATTAAGGACATTATTACAGTTTCTTTACATTTATGTTGAAAGCTGAAGCTCGCGATTATGGAAAGGGGCGTTACATTTCCGACGCGTGCTTGTGGTGTTCGGCCAATCACAATGCACTGGGTCAGCTGGCCAATCAGAGCAGACTGTGCTTGTCGGAAGGAGGGGCTTTGTAGAAAACGACGTGTTTGCGAGAGGCGGGGCATAGAGGACCTACAATGTGTTTTTTGAACCACTAAATCTGTTCCAACATATTCTGCTACACCAAATACACAAAATAATGATCTTTAAAATAACATCATATGACCCCTTTAATGCGTCATGCGTCAAGCGTCAACCCTCCAAAAACTGTGGTCCAGTCAGGTTCATTTTTGGAGGTATCGGAATCAAAACCTCTCACAAATGCTTTAGGCCATTTATGCCTTTATGCCACTTTCATTTATACTGTACATAAAAAATACATGAATGAGCATCAAAACTATATGTGAATGGAGCCAAGGAGCCAAGGAGCCAAGGACCTAAAGTATCAAGGAAGCTACATATTTTCTTGTTTGACTACCCATTTACTTTGGATAAAAATTATGTTTGTGACATTTAAATAATAGTTTTTAACATTTTACAAATCAAAATAAATTATTAAAATATTATCTGGATAACAAGTTTATTGAAATAAAAAATTTGAGCCTGCATCGGATTGCCTGGGAATATGAACGTTTCATCATGGTCTTATGCATTGTTGTAGTTTATAATTTTTTCTTTTTATTTATTTTATTTCCTTTTTATTCCTTTTTTATTCCAAAAAAGAGGATAAAGCAGATATTTCTTGTCATAGGTTTAGTTTCTACTTGTCATTTCCTGACTTTCTTAGCCTCGCTCACACTTGTTCTTGCCTGTCTCTGTTGCCCTCTGTTGGCCATATTATGTAATTCGGGTACTGTAATTTTGTATTGAGTATTGCCTGTTTTTGTCTCCATAGTAAGTTAATTGCAAGATGAGTACAGAAGACCAAATTGCACCACTGTCTCCCAAGACATCACCCGCCACAGCAACCATAACACCATTTACACAACGAAAAGAGAGTAACTCCTCTTCGGAAGACAACAGACAGGTAAGACAAACTACTTCAGATATTTACTGAGGACTTAATTGATGTTTGCTAAAACATCTATCCCCTGATTCACAGACAAGGCTTAAGCCTAGTCCTAGACTAAAATGTAAATTTGAGCTGTTTCAACTGAAAGAAACTTGCACTGACTGATCTTAAAACATGTCAGTGTCTTTGTTTTGTCTTAAGATGCACACCACGAATGCTTTTTTATGGCATGTTTATAAAAATTACTTACTTAAATGTCCTAATTGAACTATGGCCTAATCCTGGTTTAGGCTAAGCCCCGTTTATGAAACCAGGCCCTAGTGTGCGGGGTTTTTTTTTTTTGCCATAGCAGTGGATATGATGGTCGTTTGATGCAGTTGGTATTGCTGTAATTGCTCTGTATGCTTTAAATCAACATCTACATCAGCAGTTTTTAACTCTCTTAGAAAAAAGTACATGTTCTTTCTTCCACAGATTTTTAAAAGTTAAACCTCTTTTATCTTCTTATTCTTTAGGACAGCTGGGAGTTGGTTGAGGACTTGCAAGGATTGACAGGAAATATTCAGAAGCCTGAGAAGCAGGAAGGTTTGCTGTTGAAAAAGAGGAAGTGGCCAATGAAAGGCTGGCATAAGGTGATCACATGATATTGTCATTTGAATATATATTACACCTAAGGGTGCTAAAAATGCTTTTCTCCTTGTCTGTCTATGTTTAACAGAGATATTTCCTGCTTGAAAGGGGTATCCTTACATATGCCAAGACTGGGACTGATGTGAGTGTGACAACATAGTCTCATCCACATGCTACACACAAGTTCTTTAAGGCCTATGTGGAGTAAAAATCCTGTCAGTGATGCTCTTTTGTTGCTTACCGTGTGATTGATTCCTCAGCTGAAGAAGGGGAGGTTACGAGGTCGCATTGATGTTGGTCTCTCTGTCATGGCCATGAAGAAGAAGTCAATGTGCATCGACCTGGACACAGAGGATAGTATCTATCATCTCAAGGTATTGGCATACACTCAAACAACACATGCTCACCTACACATGGTCTCATTTTGAGAATGCACATTAGCTGTATTTATGGTGACATTCACAGGCAAAGACTCGGGATCTGTTTGAGCAGTGGGTGACTCAACTACGTCATCATCGAACGTTCCGTCAGAACGAGATCACCATGGAGCCTCCCGAGCGACCGCTGCAATCTGACCCCACCGCCAACAGACGAGTATTTACCCTCCTTATACAGTCGTCATAAAGTCAACCTTTAGACCCAACATCCCATTAAACAGGATAAGAACGTGTAAAGCTGTAAGGAAAGTTACAATAATAACGAGAGATGCTGAAATTTTGCCTGAAACTGACAGTTTACTACTTCAGTTATTAAAATATGTCATGGCTGATATTGTGTTTTATACTGTGCCTTTAAAAACATCAATAAAGTTTTACATCTGGAATTTTACATGATTTGTTGAATCAAAACATCTGGATGTACAGTATGAAAATTAGCTTGTTTATGGTACTTGGCATAAGAAAAGAGTTTGAATTTAAAGTAATAAGAATTTGCGCACAATATCATGTCGCTAGACTGAACACTAATTAAAATAAAATTAATAATTACTGATGTGCATATTTATGTGCAATTACTGGGTTGCATATTGTGCACCCTTAATAACAACAACAATATTGAGTAAGTCAGTAAGACTTGTTTTTTAAAGTCTACTTAGACTTTAACATTGTTTCAAAAACATATATATACTGTATATGTTTTTAAATAAATTGAATAAAGTTCTTTTGAACTTTCTATTAATCAAAGAATCCTGAACAAAAAGTATCATGATTTCCACAAAAATAATAAGCATTACACCTGTATTTAATATTGATAATAAGAAATGTTTCTTGAGCACCAAATCAGCATGTTAAAATTCAGCTACCTTTTAAAATATATTAAATTAGTTTTTACTGTATTTATGATCAAATAAATGCAGCCTTAGTCAGCATAAGAGACATCTTTCAAAAACACTGAAATATCTTACTGACCACAAATTTTTTTTAATGGTACTATAACTCTTTCCTATTATTTCCAAGTGACACAGAAAGTCACACAGCAATATACGCAGATAACACATTTCGTGTTTTTTCTCTTTTTTTACCAGCGTTCATTTCTCTCCAAGCTGCCTTCAGCCCTGTTGAAGAACAGCTGGTGGCAAAACTCTCAAGACATGGATAAGTGCTGCAAAGGTAGATGGAAAAACCTGCACTGACATATCATTCTGCAATATTCATGGCAAAAGTACTGTGCAACTACTACATAGAGAACATTTTAGAGAAGTTGTTTTCCTGATCATCTCTAGGAAAAATTAAACACTGTAACCTTTTTAGATCTGTCAGAGTGTGAGTCAGCGCTGCTGGAATTAAATTTGCTGCTGAAAAATATGGAAGTTCTTCACAGAACGTTCTCAGCACCTGCCATTAACTTACTGCAGGTAGGGCTGTTTGCATGCGTTTCACTGTATCTATGGATTAAATATGTGTTTATGTTTGGTCTGTGTAGGTAGGTTTATTAAATCTGATTAAACATTAATTAGGGGACATCCGGATAAATCCTAAACTATTCATTCATAAAATAAAAATATTTTTTTTAATAATAAAGTGCAAAAGTGTACACTGTTTGGGTTTGGTAAGATTTATGAAATGTTTTTATCTATAGCTCATTATTTAGACAAAAATGTACGTAAATGTGTGTGTGTGTGTGACCCCAGACTGAAGGCTCCAAAAAAGAGAAACGAGGGCACAAAAAATGGAGATCAAAGAATTATAGCAAGGAAAATAAAAACACACAGCAGGTAAAATAGCTCTTTTTCTAATTGCATTGTACACACCAAGACACTGCATCACACACACACACTCTCTCATTCACTTTAACTCTGATCTGTTGTTTTCTAGCCAAATCCTGATGCTTCATCTTCCCATCTGCACGTATCTCACCCGAACTTGATATATTCAGAGCCTGTTTCACCAGATTCATGCCTGGATAGTCCAGACTCACCAACAGAAGCCTCTCGAATGCAGGAGGAGTTCTGTCGGCTCGCTGCCACTGGCGAGTCTGAATGCACACATGCATGGGATATTTATATTAAAGGGGTCATATGATGCGATTTCAAGTTTTCCTTTCTCTTTGGAGTGTTACAAGCTGATTGTGCATAGATAAGATCCCTGAAGTTGCAAAGACTAAAGTCTCAAAACCAAAGAGATATTCTTTATCAAAGTTAAGACTCTGCCACGCCCCCCTAAAACGGCTCGTTCTAACACGCCCCCACATATCTACTTTGTAGAAAACGAAGCGTTTGAGAGAGGCGGGGCATAGAGGACCTACAATAACGTACAGTATTTGAAAAATAATGTGTTTTTTGAACATTAAAACATATCAATCAACATATTCTGTTACACCAAATACACTAAATAATGATCTTTAAAAAAGCATCATATGACCCCTTTAATAACTATGTTTTAAAATAAAGGAATCATTTTCAGTAACATTAGTTTTGCTGTAGTATCGAAACTGGTATCGATAATCATGAAATTTTACTTGTACTGTTATCGGCTACTGAATTTTTGAGAAGAGTATGATGAAATGACATATACTTTTTCCTCTTTCTCACTTTTCTCCCTTTCTTTTCTTCTACTAGTTCATTCCACTCTTCGGTCAGCGTACACTTCACTTTGCACAGAAAGAGACCGAGTCAGGAACACATTGGATTGTATCAGTGAGAAGGTATAGGCAACAAATTTGTTTATATGCTCAGTTGTTATTGGCCAAAATCAACAAAGCCAATTATGACTCAAATGTTCTCAACTGATCAGGAAGTCCTCGTTGGATCACGCCCTCTCCGGCAGCAGGTGTCCAGTGAGAGTCGAGGGTCAATCCCAGAATCCCTGTCAGAGTTTTTTGACGCTAAAGAGTATCTGCTGTCTGGGAGCTCGTCTGAGAATGAGGTCAGAGAGGCCAAGTGGTCAAATCGCAGATTTGCCTGAATCATCTGTCAGGAATTTAGTGATTTAAAATTAAAATAAAAAATATTTTTCATCAAGAAGAAGGTAAAACACATGAATTTCTTACTGATCATTATATTTTGTATTTTTTTGTGACCAGGCGTCCGATGATGATTCGTATGTCAGTGATGTGAGTGACAGCACGTCAGTGGAGTTTTGCAGGAATGAGAATGGAGTCGCAAAGGAGATTTCAAGTAAGGCACTGTCCAAGTTCACCTTTATGAAGCATCACCTTTCTTTACAACCATAGTTAATGGTTTATGTGTGTTTTTGTGTCTTCAGGTAACGGCAACAACTGTGCAGTGAAGCGGCGAGAGCGTTTGCCGAGTACTCGCATGAACGAGAGCGTGAATCTGTGGAGTATTCTGCGTAGTAACATCGGTAAAGACCTGTCGAAAGTTGCCATGCCCGTCCAACTCAATGAGCCCTTGAACACCCTGCAGAGACTGTGTGAGGAAGTTGAGTACTGCCACCTGCTGGACACTGCTGCAAACACACACGACCCACACATGCGCATGGTGAGATCAATCATATGCATTCTATCATCATTTACTCACTATCATTCTAAATGACTTTCTATCTTCAAAACTGTTTTTGTGCTTAAAGGAATAGTTGACTCAAAAATTTAAATGTGCTGAAAATTTACTCACCCTAAGGCCATCCAAGATGTAGATGAGTTTGTATCTTCATCAGGACAAATTTGGAGAAATTTAGCATTACATCACTTGCTCATCAATGGATCCTCTGCAGTGAATGGGTGCCATCAGAATGAGAGTCCAAACAGCTGATAATAATCCACAAGTAATCCACATGACTCCAGTCAATCAGGTACATCTGTAAGTGAAAGCTAGTTGTTTGGTAATCATCGCTCAGGTTACTTATGTAACCATGGTTCCCTGTGTAGGGAACGAGACACTGCGTCTTCTAGGGGTCGCTATGGGGACGCCTCGTCGTACCCGTGTCTGAAGCATACATTGAAAAAACACCAACAACACATTGGCCGGCGACAGCCATGACATCACTACCGGTGCGATTATAGTATAAATAGGCTCCCGGGAGAACACATCATCCACTTCTTCGTCTGAAGCTTGTGTCCGCAGCATGGCAAGAAGCCTAGAGGGTGCAGTGTCTCGTTCCTTACTCAGGGAACCATGGTTACATAAGTAGCCTGAGATGTTCCCTTTCATGGGAACGTCAAACTGCGTCCTCTAGGGGTCGCTATGGGGAACGGTATACCCACGCCACCATGCTGAGGGGAGTGCATGCCAGAAACCATGGCGAGTACTAAGTACCAATTCTACCATATTGCCATGGGAGTTGCCACTGGGACGTTATATGGCTGTCAGTGACATTATTCCCTACGGTCAAAGGCCTAGGCTACATACCCCAAAAACTTACCTGTTAGGGCCAGAACTCCTGGGCCCGGGGTAGAGCTCAAGGCTTGGAATCAGGAATAGATTCCTTTAAGGGAATACACCAGCTCCTAGAAGTCTTTGCCTGTCACACAGGGGCTACCGCACACTCCGCATATGCTAAAGGAACGGTCTCAACAGACCCCTAGTAGCAACACCCTTTTAAAGTAGGTGTCCAGAGGATACATAGGTGGAGTGGTGCCCAAGGCAGAAACCGGGGTTTTAAACCACTCAGAAAGAGCACGAGGCTGCTGCTCGTAGCTCTTACCATACAGGATTTTAGAAAGAACGCAAAAAGCTTAATGTGCGAATTTACCACAGTGTGGATTTTAGAAAGTGTACAAAGACTTCACGTGCACATTTACCATAACATGGATTACAGTTCTAAGGGGTTCTCGTGGAACTCTGAAAGAGCAGCCCATAGATGGAAATGGTGCATCCCAAAACGCTATGTTTGAGAAGTCATCAACTCAATCTAAGGCTTATAATGCTGGAGTGGCTAGCAGTAAATCTGTAGCTGAGGGAGCAACATTCAGCTCTCAGTGGAGAGGGAGCTCAACCTACAGCATATGTTCCAATGGTGGAACAGCAAGCAGTTATTTATCTGAGGGAGCAACACCCCCAGTTCTCAAACGAGAAGGTGGCTCGACCTGCAGCATGTTCCAAAGCTGGAACAGCTAGCAACAATTTACTTAGCTGAGGGAGCAAAAAACCCAGTTCTCAGTTGAGAATGGAGCTCTACCTACAGCATGTTCCAATGCTGGAACGGCTAGCAGTAGTTTACCTTAGCTGAGGGAGCACAAACCCAGTTCTCAGCGAGAGGGGGACTCGACCTACAGTGTGATTGTTAGAATCAGAAGGGTAAGTGTACTGCAAGCTAGCCAAAAAACTCAGCGCATCAGAGAGGCAGAGGAAGGGCCTAGTTCGCCTGATGCTGCTGGTTCAACTCTCACGTGAGAGGAGTAGCGTGCTCATAGGTAACCCTTTGATAAAAGGGGAGCACTGCTCAACACTACCACGAGAACAGCCCATGGAGCGAGGAATCCAACTCCTCAGAGAGAATTAAACGCTCGAAAGAAAACACCATGCTCACAATAACCCTCAATGGTGAGGGGAGCGATGCTTCCAGAGTGTGTCGACAGAGACACACTAGAATGAGTGGAAGCCCAAGTTACCAGGGTCTAAACAACCAAGAAGGGACGATGCTCATAACGCTGTACCCTTACCATCCAGTAATTTCAGAAAATGGTCAAAGCATAACGTGCACACTTACCACTTATTTGGATTTTAGAAAGTGCGCAAAGCATAACGTGCACACTTACCACTTATGTGGATTTTTAGAAAGTGTGCAAATCTTAACGTGTGCACTTACCATAGTATGGATTTAAGAGTTTTCCAAGCATCTGCTCACAGATACCCAGAAGTACTAGGCCAAACGGGAGAGGTAAGCTCAAATACAACCCTCTAAGGTGAGGGGAGCACTGCCTGAGACAGCATTACACAAGAAGGTTCTCGCAAATGCCACCCATACTTCCCGCTCGATGCCTCAGCATCCTGGTGATCGGGAGGCCCCTCAGGGCGACCTAGATACGGTAGACCAGACAGGGCAGCCTGAAAGCATAAGCCCAGCCCGGACGTCCAGGAAATCTTTGCAGTGTCGTGCCGGGGGCCTAATGATCCAGAAGGCTCCCGGAGAAGCCTGTGACCTGGCCGCATAATCCAGGAAGTATGAAGCCGAAACCCGGCTTACCGTACCATCTGGACATATATCGACGAGTGAAATAAACACTGCAAGTCGAGCACCCGGTTTCTGAACCCAGCAGAGGGGGTGCTCATCGAGGACCTACCCTAGAAAAAGGACAGAAACACACAGGTCCCGGAAAACACTGCAAAGAAATCTATCAGAAGGATTATACACACACACACATCATATACACACACACACCACACACACACCAACACAGCACACAGAGATATATATATATATATATACACACATTTATTTAGAAATGGATCGTACTCACACACCATGGTTCCCGCGTCGGAGCTCTGTCCGAAGAAGCCTCTAGACTGGACCATCAGAATGTTGGTCACTATGAAGCCATAGAACCAACAAAACATCATAGGTCCAGCATAGGATACTGTAATGCAGGATATTCCCACCTAACCTCGGTCAGGTGGAGAGATGGTGGTTACAGGGGAATTAGGAAGAGGAAGATAAGGGCAGATGTAAGACCCCCGAAGGAAATTAGTTGATACTGAGGTATCACTCTGATCCGGACAAAGCGCAGATGCCCTGTCTGGATCACATCCCTTAGGTCTTTTACCTACCTTCCTTTGACCCGTGATTATTCCTACCCCTACCCGCGGGCGGGGGAGGAGCGCGAGCCGTGACACTAGCCTTCTGTGCCCGTCTCTGATCCTCAAACCGAGACGGGCCAGGACCCCTTGGTTTGTTCGGGCTCAGACCTGGACCTTCATAAAAGCCGCTGAGCGCGCCTTTGCCCGCACTAAACTACCTCATTAGGAGAAAGGCCCTCGCCTTTATCCAGGTCTTTCAGCAGATCAGCCTGATAGTTGCTTTGGCATCCCCAAAACATCGTTGCATGAAGCTACAAACCTACCTGCTGCTTGTGGCTTGGCTTTTGGGGGGTGGAGCGTATGCCCTGGCATTAGAGAGAGATGTCAAGGAGGGAGTCTTAAAAGAGGACTTCTCATCCATAGAGAGATAGCTGGCCAGTGTCTCTCTATAGGGGCATCTTCTCATAACCGCTTTCGCGCATCGTCTCGATGTTTGCATAACTCGTATGCTGAGACCGATATGTGCTTGAGGAAAACGGCCTCTTCCATTCCTTCTCAATCTCTGTATGGAAAACAGGAAGAAAGGAAGGCTCACCTGAGCTGGAGGGTTATGGCCAGAAAAATAACGTTCATCAGGTTTTTTTTTTTTTTTAATAGATGACCTCACAATGTCATTTTCTTCACCCGCTTCACGGCAAGTAAAGCCTCGCCGTGGCGCGATCCATAACTTTCAAAAGCTCATCATACGCAGGGCAGGAGGATTGAGAAAGCCCAGCCTCAGCTTTTTGCCCTCCTCAGACATTTTCCTGCTTTCCAGCAGAGCACTTGCCCCTGGGGAAAAAAAAATCAGACAATGTTAATGAATTAACATCATCCTCCAGCGGCTCACTCGTGCACAGCCGACGATCGCGAAATGGAAACCCCTCTTCAAACTCATCGGCCAGATCCACATGCGATCCCCACGAGCTCATTCTCCTCTGTGCCTCAGCAGTGGCGGATCCTGAATCGCGGGAAGCAGATGGCTACCCCTCTTTACTCGAAAAGAGAGACAAATGAGAGCGGAGCTTTTTCCTTGAAAAAACGCTCGCGGTGCACGCCTATTGCCCCCTCGGAGACATCGTGTGCGTGCTCTGCGCCCAAACAAATAACGCATAGATTGTGTGTGTCATCAGGTGTCAAATAATGACGACGCGGATGCACACACCCTCTAACCGCTTTGCTAGTGCTCGCCATAATGAAATAAATAGAGATCACTCTTACCACAGAAATTGCACGCTTCAAACAAAACAGTCAATGAAGACGAAGAAGTGGATGATGTGTTCTCCCAGTGCCTATTTATACTATAGTCGTACCGGTAGTGATGTCATGGCTGTTGCTGGCCAACGTGTTGTTGGTGTTTTTCAATGTATGCTTCAGACACAGGTCACGACGAGGCGTTCCCCATAGCGACCGCTAGAGGACGCAGTTCGAAGTTCCATGAAAGGGAACCCACATTAAGCTGGTTTTTGAACTCAAACATTGTTTCGGCTAACCAGTTCTCTATCCAGATATTGCTTTCTCCATTGAATAAGTCTCTCTTCTGAATCAGGAGGAGAAAGTATGCCCAATAAAGCATGGTTTGTAATGAACAGATATTACACAAATATGTCGGGACTTTTTCACTGGAGGAACATTACATTACATTACATTAAGTAATTTAGCAGACCTTTTTATCCAAAGCTCGTACAAATGGACAATGGAGCAATCAAATCAACGAAAAAAGAGCATGATAGACAATTTCTATCACAAGTCTGCAGTTAGCTTACCTATAGTTACTTAAATAGGTAATAAAAAAAAAGAGAAAAAAAAGAAAACAGATATAATACAAAAAGTTTAGAAAGCAAGTGTTAGTTTTTTTGTTTTTTTTTAAAGAAAACAAGCAGTTAGTAAATGAATAGAGTGCAAGTTTAAAAGGGACAAGTTTTTTTTTTTTTTTTTTAAGAATAGAATTAGAAATAGAGAGTGCTAGAGTTAGAGGGTAAAAAAAAGATGGAAGAGATGTGTTTTAGCCGATTCTTGAAGATGGTTAAGGACTCAGCTGATGACTAGTGGCCAAGATATTTTGAAGCTTAAAGTGGTCTGAGGTTGGCCGTCGCCATCTTGGCAGCGCGTCACCGCACGTCACTCCCGGATAATCGAAGATGGGCAAAGAGGCGGGAGCTGGTTGCTGAATCCACGCCCACCTAGCTCGACGGTGGTAACAGCAGTGGCAATCCACCTGTCACTCAAGTGGCCATGCCCTTAATTATGCAGAACTTTAAGGCTTAATATAATTTAAACGGATGAGTTATAAAAAAATTCACCTCCCTCACAGTTGTCATGAAGAGCAAAATTAGCTATATAGACCAAAACCACTTTTTGTACCAGTCTTTAAACATGTTTTTTTCTGCTGTAAAGTTGGGCATTTTAACATGGAGGGTCTATGGGATTGATTCCCTTTTGCAGCCAGTTGACGAATTACAGTTTAAGTCACTCCCTTGTTGGCTTCACGAGAGAGAGCGGGATGTTGCCGCTCAGGTCTGAAGTAATGAATTTAGGTAAAGGGGTGCAGAGCCCGTGGTGGTTTTGTAGGCAAACATCAATGCCTTGAATTTTATGCAAGCGGCTACTGGTAGCCAGTGCAAATTTGTGAACAGAGGTGTGACATGCATTCTTTTCTGGCTTGTTAAAAATTTATCTTGCTGCCGCGTTCTGGATTAATGTAAAGGTTTGATAGAACTGGCTGGAAGACCTGCCAAGAGAGCATTGCAATAGTCCAGACTGGACAGAACAAGAGCTTGAACAAGGAGTTGTGAAGCATGTTCCGAAAGAAAGGGCCTGATCTTTTTAATGTTTTATAAAGCAAATCTGCAGGACCGGACAATTTTAGCAATGTGGTCTGAGAAAGTAAGCTGATCATCAATCATAACTCCAAGGTTTCTGGTTGATTTTTAAGGAGTTATGGTTGATGGGCCTAACTGAATGGCGAAATTGTGATGAAACGATGGGTTTGATGGAACCACAAGCAGTTCTGTCTTTGCAAGGTTGAGTTGAAGGTGATGATCTTTCATCCAGCAAGAAATGTCTGTTAGACAAGCTGAGGTGCGAGCAGCTATTTTCGGATCATCAGGATGGAATGAGAGGCAGAGTTGAATCTCATCAGCATAGAAGGTGGTATGAAAAGCCATGTTTCTTAATGACAGAGCCTAATGATGCCATGTAGACAGAGAAGAGAAGTGGTCCAAGATCTGAGCCCTGAGGCACCCCAGTAGTTGTTGTGACTTGGACACCTCACCTCTCCAGGATATTTTGAAGGACCTATCTGAGAGATAAGATTCAAACCACTAGAGTGCAGTTCCTGAGATGGTTCCTTTTGCCAATAGGGTTGACAGGAGGATTTGGTGGTTAACCGTGTCAAAAGCAGCAGAGAGATCCAGCAGATGGAATGAGAGGTAGAGTTGAGAGTCATCAACATAGCAGTGGTATGAAAAGCCATGTTTCTGAATGACAGAGCCTAATGATGCCATGTAGACAGAGAAGAGAAGTGGTCCAAGAACTGAGCCCTGAGGCACCCCAGTAGTTAAATGCTGCGACTTGGACACCTCAAACCACTCAACCACTCAAACCACTGGAGTGTGGTTCCTGAGATGGCCTTTGCCAATAGGGATGACAGGAGGATCAGGTGGTTAACCGTGTCAAAAGCAGCAGAGAGATCCAGCAAGATAAGTTTTGAAGATTTGGAATCCGCTCTTGCAAGTCTTAGGGTTTCAACAACTGAGAGCAAGGCAGTCTTGGTCGATTGTCCACTTCTGAAGCCAGATTGGTTTGCTGTTCAGGAGGTTGTTCTGTGTGATAAATGCTGAGACTTGGTTGAACACAGCTCGTTCAAGTGTTTTTGCAATGAAAGGAAGAAGGGAAACCGGTCTGTAGTTTTCTAAAAGAGATGGGTTAAGGGTGGATTTCTTAAGAAGTGGAGTTATAGGAGCCTGTCTAAATGTTGAGGGAAAAACACCAGTGTGAAGGGATATGTTAATGATGTGAGTGAGTGCAGGTACAACTACAGGTGAAATGGCTTGAAGCAGATGAGATGGAATAGGATCAAGCGGACAAGTAGTAGGATGATTAGAAAGGATGAGTTTGGAGACTTCTGCCTCAGAGAGTGAAGAGAAGGATGTGAATGAGTGTATGTTTGCTGGTAAGATGTGCTTGACAGATTGTGGTGTGGAAAATTGTGCACTGATGTTTTTAATTTTATTAATGAAAACCATGGCAAAGTCGTCAGCTATTAGAGTTGATGCAAGAGGGGGAGGAGGAGGACAAAGGAGTGAGGAAAATGTTTTAAAGAGCATGCGAGAGTTAGACGAATTGTTAATTTTGTTATGGTAGAATGTCATTATGGATTATGGAAAGCAATGGTTAGAAGCAATGGTTGAAAGTTAATACACCTTAATGATGGACATGCAGTTTTTCACTTTACAAGACGGTAATTGATGGTGCGGATTACTTGTAGATAGGGATGGGTACCGACAACCAGTATTTTTTGGACCGGTACGTAATTGGGTCGATAAGCTTCAGGACAAACGATACCGTTATCGATACTTGCGTTGTTTTATCTCCGTATACTTCAATGCTAACTACGAATTAGAAGCTGCTGCTTGTCATTTTCCTTCACTGAATGATGTGGCTGACATTTGCTCGACGTGCGTGTGATATCCATGCGCATGTGCAATCAGTAATCACGCAAGAGTGAAACGTTCGAAAGTGTGGGCTCACGTTACAAAACTAAGCGACTCCAGTGTCAGATGCAATATATGCAGTAGTGTAATAGTGAACGAAGGAGGCAACACTAGTCATATATAATGAAACATTTACTAACAAAACAAACATCTACCTCAAGCAATGCGCTGTATTATGTTTCGCGGCTCCAGCTCCAACTGAAACTCGCGTTGATTCGGCAGAGTTACTCTCACGAGACTTATTCGCAATCACAAAAGTACATTATTTCCGCGTGCTTTAAAGCCTTGTCGGTTAAACGTTTTATTCGCGTGCTGTTCTGCCATGTGCTTACTCAGAGCGTGTACACCGGCCGGTCAAACAGCACCTGATTACTTAGTTATCTTAGTTGTCTCTGATTGCGCTAATACTGTCAAAAACACACAAGGTTTACATATAAACACAGTTAATTATGTCTAAAGTGAAAGTAAACAGTTGAGAGAGAAATGGATGCTTGCAGCTCTTAAAGGGAAAGTAACGTTACTAAACATGCTGCCGCTTGTCATTAAAGGGATAGTTCACCTAAAAATGTAAATTCTGTCATTATTTACTCAGGTCATGTTGTACCAAACATGTATTCATTTTTCTATAGAAACTACGGATCAGAGTGTGGAGGAAGGCTGGATGGCCGAAATGCATCAGTGTGCAGTGTTCTAGTCATTTTTAATGTTTCTAGAGTGAGCCATGTTTGAATAAAGGCTTTTTAACATTTTGGAACTGGAAGAAGTGCCTTGGATCCGTAGTTTCTATAGATATAATTTTGAATCCTACCAAAGAGCACCTTCTGGGACTATTAAACGGAGGTCCTTTCAGCAAGTAGTGCTCCAATATATTTTCTTTGAGTTGTTAATGTATTAATTTTTAGGTATTCTTGTGCTGAACACAAAAGAAGATATTTTAAAGAATGTGGGTAACCAGTTGCTGGTCCCCACTGACTTTAATAGTAGGGGGGAAAATATGAAAGTCACTGGGGACCAGCAACTGTTTAGTTTCCCACATTCTTCAAAATAATTTATTATGTTCAACAGAAGAAAGAAACTCATTCAGGTATAAAACAACTTGAGAGTGAGTAAATGATGACACAATTTTCATTTTTGGGTGAACTCTTCCTTTAATGTTATTAAAATAAAACACAAAGAGAAAAATAACTCGCTGCTCTTGGCTGAAGAACTTTAATACAGTTGCTAAAGTTCAGCAGTAATCAAATAACTTGAAATTTTTAACAACTTTTCACTTCATATCTTTTTGCACCAAATAGTTTCGATAACAGTATCGATAAGCGGTATCGATAAAATGTAAATGATACCCATCCCTACTTGTAGATTAATGTGATGTTTTTATCAGCTGTTTGGACTCTGATTCTGATGGAACCCATTAGTATCCACTGGTGAGCCAGTGATTTAATGCTAAATGTCTCCAAATTTGAGGAAGAAACAATCTCATCTACATTTTGGAGAGAACATTTTCAGCAAATTTTAATTTTTGAATGAACTATTCTTTTAACCATATATTCTATTCTTGTGTGGTTTGTCTTTAGGTGTATATAGCAGCATTTGCTGTATCTGCATATGCGTGTTCATTCACTAGAGCAGGAGGAAAACCGTTTAATCCTATATTAGGAGAGACATACGAGTGTCTCCGGCCAGATAAGGGCTTTCACTTCATTGCTGAACAGGTAAGGGTACACATTTCTTTTATTTCTACCAAAACACAAAGGTGAACACGCTCACATGAACCGTTACATTGTGTACCTCAGGTCAGTCACCATCCACCTGTGTCTGCTTGTCACTGCGAGTCCAAAAACTACACATTTTGGCAAGGTAAGTGAAGCACACTTGGCTAGTGTCATGACTTTTAGCATTTAGCATGATTTTAATGTCCATTCTCTGTATGTCCATTAGATGTCCGGTGGAAGAATAAGTTTTGGGGAAAATCCATGGAGATCGTTCCCATGGGAGTCACTCACTTAGAGCTGCCAGGGTGATTTCATTTTATCCTGAATTGTTCTGATTCCAATTCACTTCCATTATTCCATCCCACCTTCTCCACCACCTCTCAGTTTCTTTCTGTCTCTCTTTTACTCATTCACTCATTCTCAGTTTTGCGGATCGTTATGAGTGGAGTAAAGTCACTTCATGCATTCATAACATTCTGAGCGGTCAGCGCTGGATCGAACACTATGGGGAAATATCAATCAAACACTCTACCACGATGGGAGACGTCAGTCTTTGCAAAGTCACTTTCCTTAAGGTGGGACTATCAAGACATGCAAAACAGGCTTTTAATTTCATTTATGTGTGCATCCGTGTTTGTCTTGCCCACATCTTCCTCTTGTGGAATAACCTTGACCAAATTTTCATTTTATGAATGATTTCCCGTTTTTGTTTTTTTATTATAATTTGTTTTATGCATGTCTTATATTCAGTCAAGATCTGGAGGTCTGAATGCTAATGAGGTAGAGGGTATGGTCACTGATTCAAATGGGCGTGTCATTCACTCTCTGTTTGGCAAATGGAACGAGGCCTTATATCTGGGCAAACCGCCTTCAGCAACCTGCATCTGGAGAGCAAGTGAGTTTCAGACCAGTCCAGAAGAGCCTGTTTAGCTGTATTTAAATGGTTCAAACCTCTAACCTGTATTCATTATGTTGTATGAATTTGTGGATAATGACCTCAAGAGGGTGCTAAAACAGCACCGTTTTTGTCTCTGTATTGTGTGCATATATAGATCCCATGCCTGAGGACCATGAGCAGTACTATGGATTCACCCAGTTTGCAATTGAGTTAAATGAATTGGAGGAGGGTTTAAAGCCACTCTTGCCCCTGACGGACACCCGTTTTAGGCCAGACCAAAGGTATGGACATAATTAGAGACATTTAAAATATGAATGATGCATTTATGTTGTCCCAAAGTGAACTTTTCCCATTACTAATGCTGTTGGCTACTTATTGGTCCGCTTTTTGTTAGATTACTTGAAGAGGGTGATATTGCTGGAGCAGAAGAACAGAAAGAAAGAACTGAAGTACTCCAAAGAGAGAGGAGGAGAGTCCTGCAAGAAAACAACATTACACACTCGCCCCGATTCTTCAAGTAAGTGACTTTTATGAACACAAATGTGTAGTTGTGTTGGGTGCGTCACAAGTTTCTGTCTGTAATTCTATTTCTTTAATTCAATCAGACGTGCTGAAGATGACTCTTGGGTGAGCAATGGCACTTACTGGGACCTCAGGAAGGACCCTGGATTCAGCAAACTAGAATTCCCTGTGCTCTGGTGACCATCAGTGGATTTGTGTCATTTGACTTTTCCATTTCTGCTTTCTCCGTTATTCATATGCAATCCTGCTGAACTCTGTGGGATTTAATGTACCATGAAACACATTTATGCCTTACTTGTCAAACTGCCTTGTTGATATTTAGATGCAAATGCGCTGACAAATGACTTTTGTAAGTGTCTGAATATTATTAGTGTATTTATATTCAACATGCAAAGTAAAAAAATCCTATTAAGTCAATTTAAAAAATCCTCAAATTCAATCAATTCAGATAAATTACACAACATTAATAACGATTTAGAATCTTAAAGAACATACACTTAAGTTCACCCTAAAATTAAGAAATAATTTTAATTAAGCCTATATTTTGGAACATTATGTTTTTGTTTTGTTTTTTTGGATTAGGACATTTATTTTTATTGTCATTTGCATTACTGTAGTCTGAAAAAGATGATGAATTGTAATGAGTTTATACATCATGGAAGTATTTGTTATACTACCTTTTATTATTTTCTATTTTTAAATCAGCACAGAATACTGTAAAATATCAAGCATATTACAGTAATGAGAATTTAGGGTACTTAATTGTCTTGAAATTAATGTTGACTGGCAAATAAAAAAAGAAAAAATCTTGGTCCTAAAAATAGAATTGATGTTCTTTTATACTAAATATAATTTCTTATTTATTTTTGTTGTATTAAATAATTGATTTTGAGTGACCTGGGCTGCGTTTCTGATAACCATTGTGAGAGTTAACCATAGAGACCATTGGTGGAAATAGATCATAGACTGTAAAAAAACATGGACGTAGTGTCCGTGACGTCACTCGTAGTTTTCCGAAGTGCATTTTTGAAGCCTAAAGTGGGTGGAACTGACCGTGCCTTCTTGGCAGTGCATCACCGCGCATCACTCCCGGATAATCGAAAATGGGCAAAAAGGTGGGACGTGGGTGAAGCTGAGGTGCCTGGTTGCTGAAACCGGTCGAAAATGAGTTCTTGATCATTTTGGGACATATATGACCTCCTTTATCATGTGTATAAGAATCTTGGAGAAAAGCCCTGGAGAAACCAAGGCAGAACACAGTATCATCAGTTTCCGCTATTTGACTTTGTTTTAGAACGCTCAAATTAAGTTACGGTGTTCTGCATTTGTTTAGCCATTCATAAATATTACTGTGCCAGCCTGGAGTTATACGTTATTCTGCCTTTGTTTTACTGTCATTAAAGGGGTCTCATATGAAAACGTTGCTAAAAAGAACATTATGTTGTGTATTTGGTGTAATGCAATGTGTTTATGCGGTTTAAGGTTAAAAAAACACATTATTTTCCACATACTGTACATTATTGTTGCTCATTATTGTTTTTACAAAGCTCATCATTCTGAAAAGCGGTGTGTGCTCTGATTCGCCAGCTATCCAGTTGCTTTGTGATTGGCCGAATACCTCACGCGTGTGACAGAAATGTTACGCCCTTACCATACTGTATGCCGTGTCCCGACACGATGAGCCAACACCAATAAAACCCATTACAAACGAGGCATTTGTTGCATCTGGTGGGGACATAATTACTGATTATAATTACTTATACTGTCTTTTTACACGTTGCGTTGCGTTGCATCGCGCTGCGTAACATAAAACCATGTCTGCATTGTGATCGGAGAAATGACAAACAACAAAAGCTACTCTACACTGCTCAAAACTCACGCTTGAATCGTCATGGCAAATTTTTTTAAATATAAAAAATTTACTTACAGGCTGTGAGTTAGAAGCGCCAGACTGTCCTTGCAAAGTTGGAACTGCCCCACTTTAGAAACACCCTTTGTGCACAGACGCATTGTAGGCTACTCTGCAGGTTCAGGAAACAGTCCTCCATAAAATGCACTGCACACATCTGAATATTTGGGTTGAACTGTTCTGAACAGTGTTGTAAATACAACTTAACCACTGATTTCTAGTTGTGTCCTCTTGGCAAGGCCAAACAAATAGTTTCGCTTTCACAACGAAACACAAAGCGTCACACACGGCGGTCTTGAGTGAGCGGAGGCCGGCGGCTTGAGAACGGCGCGGCCGGCAGATTCAACGAAGGAGGCTTGCGGTAACCACATGTGACGACCCCGGGCTGGGGTCCTTTGGTCCATCCTTTGGTTGCAAAACGGTATCCACTCACGTTTAACTTTTTGTCTGGTTGTTACAGTCAGAAAAAAAACTGAATCACATTACATGTTATAGCCTAGCCAATGATCACTAGATTTTATACAGATATTATAATGATTCTGTAAATGGTGATCAGCACCCAAATATTGTATATAATAATGTGGAAGTTACTGCCTTTTGCCTTGGCGTGACATCTCACTTTTTGCAGACAGTGCAAAGGCAAAGTACCTACAATAACTTTAAAATAGCGGTAAAAATCAAGTTTGAGATCATTTTTCATTAAAACATTAAAACTAATTGCCAGATTTCCTGTGTCCTACCCATAATTAATTTTTCTGGACAAATAAAAATCTTTAAAGCCATTTTTCTAAGTTTCACACAGTCTAGCGAGTTTCACCTGTCACTCAAGTGGCCAGGTCCTTAATTATGCAGAACTTTAAGGCATAATATAAATTAAACGGATGAGTTATAAAAAAAATTCACCCCCCTCACAGTTGTCATGAAGGTCAAAATTACCTATATAGACCAAAATCAGATCAGATCAGGTTGAGTACAGAATAAAGATGAACCCACTGAAGGAGGACACTACTTTGATGTTTGAACCCGATCTTGATCCCAAATGGGCGGAAGGGAAATCCAGGAGACACTTTTAAAGGATAAGAAGGGGGTTCCACCGTACATCGTACTTGATGCTCGGAATCCTACGGACCATGACATTGTCCTGTGTGGAAAAACAGTCATAGGAACAGCACATAGGGTACAAGCTGATATCCATCAATGTCATTGGATCAGTCAATTCAGTCCATACCTGCTTCAGTGAATCCCATCCAAACAAGCAGTGCTGAGTTTGCCAGTGATACCTGGGACCCTCCAGTCAATTTGGGTCATCTGAGTCAGCCTGAAAAGGTAATAGTACGCAAGATGTTACGAGAGGAATGTGCGTCATTCTCGAAGTCAGATGATGACATCGGGTGCATAGAAAATCTAACCCTGAAGATATCCCTTAAAGACACAGTTCCTGTTGCACGTTCATACATCTCTGTACCAAAACCACTCTATAGGGTAAAAGATTACACCTTCATGACCTGATTGCTCAGGGTTGGATATCAAAATCAACATCATCTTATGCATCACCTGTTGTCTGTGTTAGGAAAAGGGATGGAAGCCTCCACCTTTGTGTGGATTACAGGAAGCTGAATAAGAAGACCAATCCTGATCGTCAGCCAATTCCCAGAGTACAGGATATCCTTGACAACCTGGGTGGGAATTCATGGTTTTCACTATTAGATCAGGGAAAAGCATATCATCAAGGTATTATGGCAAAGGAGAGTAGGCCCCTGACCGCATTTTTAACCCCGTGGGGGTTGTATGAGTGGATACGAATTCCTTTTGGCTTGATGAATGCTCCAGCTGCCTTTCAGAGGTGTATGGAGGAATGCTTGGAGAGGTTGAGAGACCGGATATGTGTGCCATACCTTGATGATACCTTAGTCTACAGCAAGTCCTTTGAAGACCATGTCAACCATGTGCGGGAGGTATTGTAGCAGCTTAGACGGTATGGAATAAAACTGACGCCAACAAATGTGGAATGTTCAAAAGGGAAATCTGCTACCTCAGAAGAATAGTAGTGTCGGCTGAAGGTAGCAAAGTGGATCCAGCTGACACGGAGGCTGTGCGAGCTTGGAAGGAAAAGAGACCAAGTACCGTCGGGCAGCTGCAAACTGTGATGGGCCTCTTAAATTACTACCGACAATTTATTAAGGATTTTTCAAAGATTGCTGGACCACTGTATGATTTACTCAAGAGTACCCCGGGAGTGGAAAAACACTTGCCAAAAAGTAAAGTGAAGACTAGAGGAGTGCCTTCGAACCAACCAATAATTTGGAAGAATGAGCACCAAGAGATATTGGAAAAATTGATAAACCATCTGGTCAAACCACCTATCCTTGGATTTCCAGACTTTTCACTGCCTTTTATTCTTCATACAGATGCCTCAAACCAAGGCCTGGGGGCAGTATTGTACCAAAAGCAGGGGGGTAAGCTCTGTGTAATAGCGTATGGATCTCGGACCCTCACAGCTGCCGAACGAAATTACCACCTCCATTCGGGTAAATTAGAGTTTCTCGTCCTCAAGTGGTCAATAATGGAGAAATTTAGAGACTACTTATACTACGCACCTACATTCACAGTCTTTAGTGATAATAAACCTCTCACGTATGTACTATCCAGTGTGAAACTCAATGCCACCGGCTGTAGGTGGGTAGCGGAGTTAGCCGACTTCCATTTTTCAATAAAGTACCACCTTGGCCGAGAGAATGCAGATGCCGACAGTTTATCAAGATTGCCTCTAGACATTGAAGGGATGATAGAACAATGTACGGAGGAAATGTCATCAGACTGCATTGCAGCCACCGCACAAGCTGTAGAAGTGCAGGAAGATACCTCACCTTGGATAGTATCTGACTCGTCTCCATGTTCACCTGACATGGGTGACAATGAACCTCTTCCTGTGGCTAAAATACAGCAGAGTCAAAGGGAGGATCCACACATCGGGCCTGTAATAAAATATAAATTAACTGGTATGCGACCTTGCCCCAAACAAATGAAATTTCTTACCCCTCAGAGCCAATGTCTTCTTAGTGAACGGGAGAAGCTTCATTTGGATGAGAGCGGCATCCTAAAGCGGAAGACAGTAAATAGACACCAACTGGTCATCGCACGACATCACTGATCAGAGACTGTTTCTTTTGGCCCCATATGCAACAAGAGATTGAACATTATGTTGCAAAAAGCTGTCATTGTTTGAAGCAAAAGAAGCCTTGTAGGGAGACAAGGGCTCCTCTCATTAATATCATTACAACTCAGCCTTTTGAGCTTGTATCTGCTGACTTCCTTCATTTAGATGAATGCAAGGGGGGATACGAATACATATTAGTGATAGTTGACCATTTTACACTGTTTGCGCAGGCGTATCCCACAACATCAAAGTCTGCTAAAACGGTAGCTGATCCCATTTAATGACTATGCCCTGCGATTTGGATTTCCGAGACGAATACACCACGATCAAGGTGGTGAATTTGAAAACCAGCTTATAGCCCAGCTGACAAAGAATTATGGTGTCCTCAGTTCCAGAACAACGCCGTATCACCCGCAAGGGAACTGTCAGACGGAACGATTCAACAGGACCTTACTTCAAATGCTCAAAACACTGACAGACAAGCAGAAGACGAACTGGAAGGAATCCCTGAATAAACTGATCTTTGCATATAATAGCACCAAATGTGAGGTAACAGGATTCTCACCTTTTTATCTTCTTTATGGTCGGCATCCCAGACTACCAGTGGATCTACTCTTTGGTTTGGAAGAAAGCACTGGAACAGTGAGTCACCAGGAATACCTGCAGAGATGGAGAGAATAGATGCAAGAAGCACACTAAATAGCAAGAGAGAATGTGGGAAAAGCTGCAGTGCGAAGTAAAAAACACTACGATAGAAAACGGAGAAGTACAACCTTGTATCCAGGCGACCGTGTACTTATTAGAAACCTGACACCAAGAGGAGGCATGGGCAAATTGTGCAACCACTGGGAAGAGACCATCCATACTGTCTTGAGGCGAATGAAAGAAGATCTCCCGATTTATGAAGTGAAGCCAGAGGTAGGAAAGGGAAGGTCTAGGATCCTGCACCGTAACCTCTTGCTGTCATGTGATCTCCTGCCAATGGAAGGGCAATCTGACACAGCTGCTAATTTTGAGAGAAGTGATATTGTAAAGGCTAATATAGACGTAGAAGAGGATGAGGATTCGTTTTTTTCTTTATTACTCACCAAACCAGCAGCAGTACCGTGGAGAAGGGAGTGACAAAGATCCTGATGAGTTAGAAAGGGAGACAAGTGGACTGGCCGGGCAGACCAAGGATGGTGAGGATGTAGGAGAAAGAGTGGACACTGTTGAGTTTTCACAGGAAGAATGCCCAGGTGAAGATGGTGATGAAGAGCTGATTCAAGTAGAGGACCCATTAGTGACAGGGCACCGTGAAGAGGAACGGATTGAAGTTGAGCACACAGTATCACTTGAGCCATGCAATGATTCCACGGGAGATGAGAGACATCCAAGACCACAGAGAGAAATTGGTCATAAGGTCAGGGTGTAACATCGGCACTTCTTTAGACAAACAAATTAGATAGATTGTGATCTAGCAAACTGCTTTATATAACAAAGCACTGTAAACAAGCAACGACTAGATAACTTGGCAACAATAATTAATCGTAAATAATCTTTAAAGTTTTTTTTTTTTTTTTTCCCTTCCGATGTCCAGCTGTCAGTCCGAGGGTTACCCACTTCTGCATGTGTCGAATGCCATGACAGCATATCACATAAAATCAGTAACTGTTCGTAATTAAATCTGTTTCCTATCTTTTCTTGTAACTCAATAAAAATCATTGCAATGAACATCATCAGAGATGTTTAATTCACAATCATTCTGAGCATTATTCCTGCTGGTGTTCACATCAATCCACAAATCGTTCTTAGAGGTTAAGCTATTTCAGAAGCAAATACAGAATAAATCCAACTTGCTTTTACTGCCAGGTATGTTTACACATACGAGGAATTTGTTTTCGTGACAGAAGCTCCACAGTGTAACAGAATGAGAGTGACAGAACAAAAAACACATATAATAAAAAAATAGAACAAGTAAGGATAAAAATATATAAATTGACAGTTGTGTGTGCATGTATATTACAATAGACAGTTTTTTGTATGTACAGGTACTGTATATTATGTGCAAATTTGAGGTGTAGGCTGAGTATGTGTGTTAGATAAATAAGTGTATGAGTGAATTAATAGTGTGTGTTCCATGGTTATTGTTAAGTGTTCGTGAGATGGATTGCCTGAGGGAAGAAACTTTTCCTGTGTCTGGTCGTTCTGGTGCTTAGTGCTCTGTAGCGTCGACCAGATGGCAACAGTTCAAAGAGGGAGTGTGCTGGATGTGAGGGGTCCAGAGTGATTTTGGCAGCCCTTTTGCTCGCTCTGTATAAGTACAGTTCTTGGAGAGTAGTGAGGGTTGTACCAATGATTCGCTCAGCAGTCCGGACTACCCTCTGTAGTCTTCTGAGGTCAGATTTGGTAGCTGAGCTGAACCAGACAGTTATTGAAGTGCAGAGGATGGATTCAATGATGGCGGAGAAGAACTGTTTCAGCAGCTCCTGTAGCAGGTTGAACTTCCTCAGCTGGCAAAAGAAGTACAACCTCTGCTGGGCCTTTTACACAATGGAGTCAATGTGAGTGTCCCACTTTAGGTCCTGAGAGATTGTGGTGCCCAGGAACCTGAATGACTCCACTGCAGTCACAGTGCTGTCCATGATGGTGAGTGCAGAGGGGTTTCTCCTGAAGTTCCCGGTCATCTCCACAGTTTTGAGCGTGTTGAGCTCCAGGTTGTTGAGACTGCACCAGACAGCCAGCTGCTCGACCTCCTGTCTGTAAGCAGACTCGTCACCGTCCTGAATGAGGCCGATGAGTGTGGTCGTCTGCAAACTTCAGGAGCTTGACAAGAGGGGTCTTTAGATGTGCAGTCCTTGGTGTACAGGGAGAAGAGCAGTGGAGAGAGAACACAACCCTGAGGAGCACCAGTGCTGATCGTACGGGTGCTGGATGTGTATTTTCCCAGCCTCACTAGCTGCTGTCTGTCTGTCAGGAAGCTGTTGATCCACTGACAGACGGAGGTGGGCACGGAGAACTGAGATAGTTTGGGCAGGAGGAGGTTTGGGATGATAGTGTTAAAGGCAGAGCTGAAGTCCACGAACAGGATCCTCACATCCTCACATTTCATTGAGTTCGATGTAAAAACAATAGGCTAAGTATGTCTTGCATCCTATAATGTTAACGAACATCGCAAATTAATTGGTTGCAAAACGGTATCCACTCACGTTTTTTGACTTTTTAACTTTTTGTCTGGTTGTTATGGTCAGAAAAAAAACTTAATCACATTACATGTTATAGCCTAGCCATCTAGATTTTATACAGATGTTACTTTAATGATTCTGTAAATGGTGATCAGCACCCAAATATTGTATATGTAACGAATCAGCTCATGGGAAATATGAATAATTAACCATAACTAGTTTATGATTAATTATTTATATTTTAGATTCGCTGTAGATATTTAGCTGACCTCTCTGTCAACTGTCTTTTCAATTCTAAGAACTTTAATTTCCTGGTTAAGGGAAATAACTTTCTTACTGTACAATTCTACAAAAGCTTGTAGCGTAAGTCTGCATGATTAGTGACTCCGGTTATGAGCAAACAATGAACAGGTCAAGTGTGATACAAGTAAGGTTTTATTAACTACATAACCACTTAAACTAGTCTAACATACTACATAAACACATAAACTGGTCTAACATCCTACAAACACACATAAGCTGGTCTAACATACACATACACACACACATACAGTTGGTATAGGAAAGTGTTCAAGCTTAACTCACTACAGAAAGAGACTTAAGGAATGAATTTTATGGAACCATTTGTATATTCAGCAGATCTACACCTTTAGGGATAAGTCAGATTCTTAGTTCAAACTCACCTTTGTAAAAAGGTGCAAATGATACCTAACGTATCAATTAATAAGATTAATTTTGATACTTGCAAGTCTCGTCTGTCTTAAAATAGATTCCTGATGCAATCTTAATGCCCAAGATCTTGCTGAAGTTGGTTGAAGAGAAAGAACCAGTTTGCGTCAGAGTAACATGAAGAATGGAAAGGACAAGGCCGAAAAAAGGCCTGGCACAATGCTTTGGTATCCTGAAGCGTTCTCTCACATTTTCATCTGCATCTGACTGAACCACCGACTGGGGCGGGTCACTTGGAGTGTGGCCTTTTAAAGCCTGCAGTGATTCACGCCTCTCAAGATGGGTTTGCCCAATGGGGAAGTCCGGAATCTCCAGTGGGAGTTCTGCGTTTTTATGGCCCTTTGTTTCTAAGCATGGTATTTCGCATATGTAATTCGCTTGGGTGTTGATGCACAAATTAGTAAAGATTCTTAGAACATCAATAGTTGCATAGTATCACCTATAATATACCGCTTGTTTCGATCATGAGAAGGCAAATTCATAGATACTAAACCAGGTAAGATTACATATAGTGAAAAGGGATGATCAGGGATGGGTTCCCTCACAAGCATACTAAAATATTCTAAGAATATCAAAGACAAAATACACCATGACAATAATATACACCATGACCTGAAGGATCATGTGTGTTCATTCAAGAAGGTTTTCCTATGAATTAATTAGTAGAAAAGTCAATTTCTGCTCTGCCTTTCCTATAGGGACAAAGAGTGGGTTATCCTACTCACATTCCTGGTGGGTCATCAAACCAGTGATATCATGATTAGTTGTCATGGTGACCAAAGGGGGGATGGTGTTCAGCAGAAATCCTGGCATCCAGTTTATTGAGTGAGGGGACTGTGACGATTTGTTAATCTAATGAATAATTTATTTGTTAAATCAAATAAAAATTAGTGTGTCAGATTGGTCGAGACGCTACATATATAATAATGTGGAAGTTACTGCCTTTTGCCTTGGCGTGACATCTCACTTTTTGCAGAGGCAAAGTACCTACAATAACTTCAAAATAGCTGTAAAAATCAAGTTTGAGATCATTTTCATTAAAACATCTAATCCTAGTACTAATTCCCTTTCGATTCGGTCACTCTACATTGCTATGGGGAATTACCCTTTCCTCCAAATACTACTGAAGCCTTATTGAATCACGCCAGTGAAACTGGCCAATGGCGTTCAAGCGCACAAAATATGAGGGGCTCCCACTCTATATACAGCAGCTCTTGTACGTCATCTATTCAGAATATTTTTCTTCAGCCAACCTTCTACAAGAAGCAAGAAGCCTATCAACAAGACTACTCACTGTGAGAGACTACTCACTACACCCTGCTGTGTTCCGGAGAGCTTCGGAAACAAGGATGACTCGCGATTGCCTCTCCTGCGCAGAGCCTATCGAACTCTCTGATGGCCACAAGTCGTGCGTCTTCTGCCTGGGTCATGCCCAGGGGGGTCGGACTGCCCCCACTGCGGAGATATGAGCCTCCGGACTCTCAAGCTCCATGTGACCATCGTCCAAGGTGATGAACTCGCCCAAATAGCTATGCCGCCCTCTTCCTCTGCAGCCTCTTTCGAGCCAAGGAGGAAAGTGCCGCGAGCTTCTGATGCGGATCTGTCAGGGTCAGGTGACGAGCCCGCGCCGGCTCAGTGCCCACGCGCTCCTCACCCCCTGCTGCAGGTCCCCTTCCAGTGCGCTCCATGACCGCTGTTCTCCGCCCCTCCCGCATCGCACAATATGTGGTGTCCTTCGGTGCCACGGAGGGCGCTGAAGAGGAGGATGCGGAGAAAGGAGTGGTCTAACAGCCCGCTGGATTACACTGTGCCCCACGGCAGCAATGTGGGGGACCACCATCATAATGATGTCGAGCTACTTAGCGTCCTGTCCAAGGCAGTTGATGACCTCGGTTTGGAGTGGGCGCCTCCTGCCGAGCCGGCCAGAAGCCGTCTGGTCGAGTGGTACCTCCAGTCGGATCGCAGTCGAAAGGACACCCCGCAGAGGCCCGGCCCCTTTTTCCCCGAGGTGCACGATGAGATAACGAAGTCATCACCAGTTGAGTGCACAACCCATCCTGTCTTCTGTGGACGGCGCTGACCAAGTGAGGTATTTTAAACTGCCCCCCCCGTGGAAGAAGCCATCGCTGCCCATCTCTGTCCTTCAGCCACGGCAAACTGGAGAGTGAGAAACAACGCATTGACAAACTTTGCCGACAAGGCTTTCTCCGCAGAGGGCCAAGCAGCTTTAGCACTGCACGTGATGGCGATATTCCAAGTCTCTGGATGAGGACAGGCTGGACCCTGAAGTGTTCAAAGAGCTCCGATGCGCCACGGATCTGGCCCTCAGAGAGACGAAGGTGACACGGAAAAAAACGGCCTTTCTGGACGCTCCCGTGAATCCCTCAGGTCTCTTCCGCGCAGCGGTAGAGTCGTTCATGGAGCACTTCGTTGAAGCGCAGAAACAGTCGAAAGCTATTAACCACTTCCTGCCAAAGCGCTCCGGCGAACCCTCCTGCGCGTTCCCGCTCCTCCTCAGCGCAGCGCGCGGGAAGACCGCACACCTCTTCTGCTGCTGTTCGGCACGAACATGAGCCGGCGGTGAGACCAAGACAGCCTTGGCCTAAGCGCCGTCAGGGCTCGAAGGGCCAGAGACCCTGTCCGACAGAGACGTCAGGCCAACGGCACCGGAATCAAAGCCGCGTACCTGATGCTGTCTCTCGGAGGAGGAAATCTGCACCCAGCCCCGAAGACGAGCCACTGAAAAAGTCTGCTCACGCTGCTGTGTGAGTTCACCACGCCCCCCTGCCTGTTGTGGGTGGCGAGAGCAATTGTCATGTTTGTGTTTTGACTGTTCCACTATGCAGTGCAATAAAGTCGAAAACATACAAAACTCACCTCAACATCAAAGCAATTCTCCTCCTCTCACTCCCCTCTCCCCCATCACTCACTCTCACACTCGTGTGGTATTAAACTCCCTGCCCCCCAACGGCAAGTTATCCCTCACGGTGTGCAGTCCGCCTCGCTCGCTGTCACATTTCACAGAAGCGTGGCAGGCACTCTCCAGGGGTATCAGAGTGGGTTATGAAATCAATAAAGAATGGCTACATGCTTCAGTTCTTCCGCAGCCCGCCCCATTTCAACGGTGTGTTAATGTCCACTGTACGGGAGCGGAATGCCTCAGTTCTGCGAGAGGAAATACACAACCTCCTCGCAAATCGCGCTGTAGAGACAGTCCTCTTAGCAGACCGAGAGAGCGGCTTCTACAGTCCCTATTTTCTGGTACCAAAGATGGTGGACTTGGCCCAATCTTGGACCTTGAGACCGCTGAATCGTTCAAAATCAGCTGCTAAATTAAAATCTAAGTTCGCTGACTGGCGCTGAGCCAGAGACAAACGCGTCGACGGGTTTTTACAGCACAGCCCATTATAACCAATCTCACATGATGCTGTTGAGCTTATGAATGCAATGACCAATCAGAAGCGTTCAGATGAGTCATCACTAAAATGCCTGTGTTTTCTTCACTCGCTCGCTGACTGAATAGCTCTTTCTGGCGAATTCTCGCATTAGAAACAACAAACTGCAGATGTGTGTATGAATATTTAAGTAAGATATTCATTTCACAGTGTAAACAGCTTCAGTGATTTTAATGGGAGTTTTTGAGAGTGCTTGAACTCTAGACTGTAAGTGAAAATGTTCTTTGATAATATAAATGTTTTTTGCTCTCTTTCAGTACAATGAAAGTGTTATGATAAGTAGCCTAACTTACAATGTTTTTATTCACATTAAATTTCAATGTTAAATTCACATTAAATATAAAGTCAGTCATATTAAAAATATGTTATGGCATGACACCCATATCTGTTACTTAAGCAAACAGACAGGATTTTATGTATAGGTAATAGACTAGCCTACATTGTTAGGCTACTTTGACCATCGCCCACTATAGATCAAGTTACAATTTATAAAAGTGAGAATCGAGATATTGCATGATATAGTTAATGCGTTTGGGAATGTTTCTAATAAAAAGGGGGAAAAAAACACGAGTGCTATTGTGGCTAAAATAATGAGTGCATGACGCCCTTGGCGCTGCTCACCGACAAGCTCAGACTCCTCGCTCATCTTCAGAGCTTAGGGCTGACTGTGAATATGCAAAAGAGCATGCTGGTACCGAGCCAGAACATCTCCTTTTTAGGAGTGGAGCTGAATTCAATCAATATGCCAGCGTTTCTGTCAGAGGAGCGCTCACAAAAACTGATCAGCTCTCTCGCAGTCTTCAAGTTAGGGCACTCTCCCCCGCTGAAATAATTTCAGAGGATGCTCGGCCAGATGGATGCCGCCTCGACAGTGTGCAAACTAGGGCTCCTACCTAAGCGACCGCTTGAGCTCTGGCTAAAGGGCCGGGTGCCACAGAGCGCATAGCGCACGGGAACCTTGCACATCAAAGTGACGCGCGACTGCTGGGATGTGCTGACCCCTTGGCACGATATGACTCTGTATTGCGGCGGTGTTCTTATTGGCCAAGTGATTAGGAGAAAGACTGTTACAACAGATGCATCGAGCACGGGCTGGGGAGCCGTATGCGACAGCAGCATGGGCGCCGCTAGGTCATTTTTAGGGGGGCTATAGAGATTAGCTCCATAAACTGTACACAAAATTGTGATCGCCTCAGAGTCAGTCCCCTTTAAATTTCATATGAAAACGGCGGCAGACTTCGATCGGCTCCTCCCCATCTTTCAGCGCGTTCTTCAATCCACAGACCGAGAGACAGAGGACAAGGTGTGTGTTTATCGATAGATTGTTATAATATCTGCATCTGTGCCGTTCTTTGTCATAAATCCAGTTTACAAAATATCATGGGGGAGCAATCGGTTTTCCATCTCTTGTAAGGTTTTCGCTGCGTTCACCCCTCATCACACCACAGCTGTTTCCTCCAGCGAAAAAATGAACCCTTAACACACATAAACACATACTATATAAAACGATCATGTTGCCATTTTTATTTGAAAATTTTACTTTTAATATAAAACATATTAGTTACAGTGCATGTGGCAAATAGGTTTGCATACTTGAGCTAAAGAAAGAGGGTTGTACTAGAACAGTACAATTTTGTGTTTGTACAGTAAACAGGTGTGTGTGTGTGTGTGTGTGTGTGCGTGATCAGGATTCAGGAAGACTTGTATGGCTTTTTCAGTACTCAAATATTATACCTATCTATGCAGTACAGTGGAATACAATAAGTTGCAAAATGCAATAAGTTTAGTTTACCACCTTACCCTATTAGACAATCATTTTTTTTATTTATATGTTTATTATTATTTTTTATTATTATACCCTCATTGTGGACTGAGCCCCCCTAAAATAAAAATCTTAGAATCGCCCCTGGACGGCAGACCAGCCTTCGGGCCCGTTGTGGGGGGGGGGTCCAGCAGAAAGGGAGAAGTTGTGGCACATAAACTGTCTGGAGCTCCATGCTGTACACCTAGCGTTTGAGTGCTTTCTCCCGGACATTCTCCACCGTCAAATTCTCATCAGGACAGACAGCGTGACAGTGGTAGCGTTTATAAATCACCAAGGGGATAGTGATAGGATAAAAAACTGAATCACATTACATGTTATAGCCTAACCAATGATCACTAGATTTTATACAGATGTTACTATAATGATTCTGTAAATGGTGATCAGCCCCCCTAAAAAGAGGTCTGGCCCCTTTTTCCCCGAGGTGCATGATGAGATAACGAAGTCGTGGAACGCGCCGCTCACCAGTTGAGTGCACAACCCGGGATCCTCCCTCCTGTCTTCTGTGGACGGCGCTGACCAAGTGGGGTATGTTAAACTCCCCCCTGTGGAAGAAGCCGTCGCTGCCCATCTCTGTCCTTCAGCCACGGCGAACTGGAGAGTGAGAAACAATGCGTCTCTCCCCTCTAAACCTTGCCGCGCCACTGCAAACTTCGCCGGCAAGGCTTTCTCCGCAGCGGGTCAAGCAGCTTCAGCACTGCACGTGATGGCGATATTCCAGGTGTATCAGGCCAAGCTGCTCAAGTCTCTGGATGAGGACGGGCCGGACCCTGAAGGGTTCAAAGAGCTCCGACGCGCCACGGATCTGGCCCAAACGATCGGCCGCAACATGGGGAATCTTGTGCTAGATCGAAACCTGTGGCTTACTCTGACCGAGTTAAAGGACTCGGAAAAAACGGCCTTTCTGGATGCTCCCGTGAATCCCTCAGGTCTCTTCGGTGCAGCGGTAGAGACGTTCACGGAAACATTCGAAAGCTATTAGCCACTTCCTGCCAAAGCGCACCGGCGCGAACCCTCCTGCACGTTCCCACTCCTCCTCAGTACAGCGCGCGGGAATACCGCACACCTCTTCTGCTGCTGTTCGGCACGAACATGAGCCGGCGGTGAGACCAAGACAGCCTTGGCCTAAGCGCCGTCAGGGCTCGAAGGGCCAGAGACCCCGCCTTGACAGAGACGGCAGGCCACCGGCACCGGAATCAAAGCCGCGTTCCTGATGCTGTCTCTCGGAGGAGGAAATCTGCACCCAGCCCCGAAGACGAGCCACTGAAAAAGTCTGCTCACTCTGCTGTGTGAGTTCACCACGCCCCCCTGCCTGTTGTGGGTGGCGAGAGCAATTGTCATGTTTGTGTTTTTGACTGTTCCACTATGCAGTGCAATAAAGTCGAAAACATACAAAACTCACCTCAATATCAAAGCAATTCTCCTCCTCTCACTCCCCTCTCCCCCATCACTCACTCTCACACTCGTGTGGTATTAAACTCCCCGCCCCCCAACGGCGAGTTATCCCTCACGGTGTGCAGTCCGCCTCGCCCGCTGTCACAGTTCACAGAAGCGCGGCAGGCACTGCCAGGGGTATCAGAGTGGGTTATGAAATCAATAAAGAACGGCTACACGCTTCAGTTCTTCCGCAGGCCGCCCCGTTTCAATGGTGTGTTAATGTCCACTGTACAGGAGCGGAATGACTCAGTTCTGCAAGAGGAAATACACAACCTCCTGGCAAAACACGCTGTAGAGACAGTGCCCTTAGCACACCGCGAGAGCGGCTTCTTCAGTGGCTATTTTCTGGTACCAAAGACGGCGGACTCTGCTCAATCTTGGACCTGAGACCGCTGAATCGCGCGCTTTCGAAACGCTCGTTCAAAATGATTACGCTGAGACAAATCCTCTCACACATCAGACTGAGAGATTGGTTTATCTCTGTGGATTTAAGGGATGCTTATTTTCACATTCAGGTAGCCCCTCGCCACAGGCGTTTCCTGAGATTTACATTCGAGGAGATATCATACCAATTCACGGTCCTACACTTCGGTTTATCCCTGGGCCCTCGTACGTTTACAAAAGAACTATCTCGACGATTGGCTAGTCTTAGCCCAATCAGAGAGTGCGCTGCTCAGAGGTGTCATGCCCATTCAG